>JACSYO010001746.1:605000-1172500 GCA_016806645.1 Ophiodon elongatus | reverse complement strand
TTCACGAGTGCTTTCGCGGGCCTTTGACCTCTGAGTGTGTGTTGAGGGGCTGGAAAGGGGCGGGGCTCTCCCTCACTTAGCAGACTATACAATTTATGTAACACAGTTCAAGAGGTGAACCGACCGACTTCCTACCCAAACAACTGATAAAACCTCCCAACACACTGGAGGGACTGTGATTTATGACGAGGGTTCTGTCTGCTGCACAACTCATCGGCCCGTCCTTCCATGAAAATGTAGCCCCACTAATTCACAAAGACATCAAATCCCTACACTCTTTAAATTCACCCCTATTTACAAAATGTACTTTTTTTAGTCACAAGAGAAACTGGTGGAAAATTCACTCCACACAGGAAGTAACAAATTTACCTCCCGTTTAAAATTTCCTCCCTAAACAGGCGGGAATGATAACTCCATCCAGAGCACCAGTGAAGGTTGTGCCTCCTCATACGAGTGAGAGAACAGACAACAACGAAACTCAGAGAGGGAGAGACGTGTTTTGACCAAATTTATTGACCCATAATCTAGTGAAAAAGTGTTCCTTTAAAAGTAAATTGAATGTGTGTGTGTGAGAGAGAGAGTGAGAGAGAGAGAGAGAGAGAGAGAGAGAGAGAGAGAGAGAGAGAGAGAGAGAGCAAAATGTTAAAATGCCCGACTTTACAGCATAAATAAACATGTACACAGCCTCGTACCAAAAGCTGGTTTTGTCTGTGTCTTATTTCCTCCTTCATGACGACTGCTGTAAACGACAGGTGGATGCCGCCCCGGGCCGTGGCCTCAGCTCCACCTGATCCACCTCTTGGCCCATTTTAAGAGTCAGTGTCACTACTGCCAAGATGGCGCTGGCCGGAGCCGCCCACTTTGAGCTTCAAAGCGGCTTTTCAGAAACCTGAGTGACGTCACAGAGACTACGTCCATATCTTTATGGCTTCCATTCATGAGACAAACAAAACCGGGACCCACTCATGACGTCAAAAAGCCACGAAGCTCAGCACAAATACATATTGTGGATGTACAGAGTGTATACTGTCACAGTAAGCCTGATTGCAACCACACATGCTGTACTAGTGTCTACTTCTTGATGGTCTACCCAACACTGGGAGGACCAGCTTCTCACCTCGCCGACACGTACAGGCGTTCTAATAAAAAACCTTCCTGACACATTTTATGTTTTTTCAGAGTTTATGGCACACTTAAACCTCCTGTGAGCTGGCCACATCTACATTAAAGCAGACTTGTTCAAAAATGCATCCTTATCTTTATCTCCTACCTCTCAAACATCATCATCTCTAAGGAACGCCAGAAAAACTACATTTCTAAACTTCATGCTGTGCTATTGTTGGTTTCCATCTGCAGGTCGTTGCTCCTTCTTTCTGTTCACCTCTTCAGCTCCATCTCGTGCTCTGATGCAAAATGTCCGTCTTGTTTACACTCCACCATAAACACAGACATCACACCACGAAGCATGAGAGGACCACAGGCTTCTACAGCGACCCAGTCATACTGCGTCCCTCCTACAGGCTCGTGGGCCTCCTCTTCTGTTTCTGCTTAGTCAATCCAGTAATTAGCAGCATATGTTAACAGTATACCCCTTTGGTTTCTTTTCAAAATGCAATCAGGTTGAGGCCATCGATGATATGAATGATATAAATGTAGTCTTTGCAGCTGCGGCACTGGCACAGATACATTAAAAACCTAGCTCTGATTATTTTAACGGCTGATCACCAAGTAAACAAGCAGTTTGTGCAAAAAGCCAGCAGACTAATATGTCTTCAACACAACACTTTTGTTCAATCCTGTCAACAAGTGCGTCCACACAGAGCCCTGTCCATGGGAAAGCCTGGCATTGCTCTAATTAATCCCAGATCCAGGAATATAATGAGTACCAGACCAAAGACAGCAGCATGCTTCCTGTTAGTCCTTTCCCTCTGTGCTGTCGCCTCACAAATAAAGGAAACTGTGGAAAAAGCTCCTCGGTGTGACCGTGGTTACCAGGTGATCATTGTGGCCACATACTGCACTTATCACGATGCTATACTTTATTTACTTGATGCATAAATGACAGGAAGCATGTACAGTTCAGTACTATAGTAGTTTACAATACCTGGGCCATGGACTGGTACTGGTCCACCAAAATGTTCCTCTGGGCAACGATATTTGATTTGGCAAAATGAGTTACTCAAGTTTTTTTACTATATCTCGCCTGCTCGCCTCACTGTGACATGTAGCATCACGGTTTTATTGTGGGTGCTACTGAACAAAGTGAGTAGACTGCTGTTAGCTGGCAGCAGGCTGAGCCCATTGGTGTGTGTGGCCGACCTGCATTAAGGCCAGAGTATGCATCACAAGAATAAGGTCAAACAAAGTGTTTATACCAGGAGGCAACCTCCGGTTCTGTCGGGTGAAGCTAATGCAGGAGTGTCTTACAACTTGCGTTCTCTCTACTGACCAGCAGGGGGCGACTCCTCTGGTTTCAAAAAGAAGTCTGGTTGTATAGAAGTCTATGAGAAAATGACCCTACTTCTTACTTGATTTATTACCTCAGTAAACATTGTGCCGGCCATAATCCAAGATGGCGACAACAGGGTCGAAAATATATTGTCTTTCGCCATTGACGAATGTACATATTTTCTTTTTTAAATAAAGTCGCATGAGGGTGGGACTGTGCCTCTCTGTACCCTCGTCCCTCACAGATCGGTTAGCTAACAAACTGTTGACTCTCTCTACCTTCACTCCTTGAAAACGTGTCACTCTCTTAGCACTTTTCAGAGGGAAGAAACTTACGTTTGACACCTGATAATGAAAACACACTTTGTGGAGCCACTCATATCAACTGGTCCGCCTCTGGTAAAAAGTCTTTTGGGCCCAATGCATCACGTTACAGACCCGGAGGTTGTTATTCACACTATGAAAATTGGCTTCAGAGCCCGGTGCTCTTCCTGCATGCTCGGGTGGAAGCATGCATTGCTGTCTGCTACACAGGTGGCAAAGTATGGGGAATTCACATCCTACACACAGTGGCTTTAACTGTGCGGTAGTTTCTTTTTTAATACAAATCCTTGTCAGAGTCTTTCTGGGCCGGGGGCATTGCATCCTGCTGGGGGCTGAACTGTATGTTTATCCCACATACTATTGAGTGATATTGGAGTTAAATATTGTAATAAAGTGCTTGGATGACCAGAAGCCAGACGTATTTGCAATGTGTACGTGCATACACCATTACACACACATTAACAGGTAATTATAAAAGAAACATGTGCACACCTCACGCAGACTTCAGACCAGCAGACAAACAGTTTTAGCTGCGTTAGCTGCGTATGATGAGATAAGGTAGTAAAATGTTGTTTGTTTAGGTTGTTTGCAAATTTCCAGGATGGTGTTATTATTTTCCAGGCTGCACAGCATTCTGTAAAATGTCACTGATGATTTATTGATGACCGTAAATTATCTTTTCTTTTCGTCTTCTTTTTGTAA
This sequence comes from Ophiodon elongatus, assembly GCA_016806645.1. Taxonomy (NCBI): domain Eukaryota; kingdom Metazoa; phylum Chordata; class Actinopteri; order Perciformes; family Hexagrammidae; genus Ophiodon; species Ophiodon elongatus. The sequence goes on along the minus strand of JACSYO010001746.1, from coordinate 1,169,026 downwards.
AGTCTGTTTTAATGTGAGCGCTATGAATGAATCATTGATCATATTTCTGACATAATAATGATGACTGGGATGAGTTAGTGGTATGGCCTCAGTACACAGCCATGAGTAACGACAGGAGTTCTGGTGCCAGATCACAAGTATGTGCGGCTTTATGAATCTGACCAGAGGATCTGTACGTACACACAGTTTTAGAAGTGGATCTACAGAGGGTTTCCTACATCTGGCCCCAAGTCATCTAGTTTTGTCAGTCATCACTCAATTCCATCTGAAAATGTATGAATACCAAAGGCTCTGGGTCTGTGTGGTGGTGCAGCTCTGTGTCTATCAACACAACAGCACCCTGCAGCCGTCCTCCACATATCTCACACTCCTTTGAGTGCCTGTCACCAGCCAGCAATTAGCTGCAATGCAACAAAGCCGACACTGTTGCAGTCGGGATGACTCGGCACTAGCACTGACAGGAGAAGCTCGGGTAGATGAAACGGTAATATTAACACAACTGCAGATGACGTTTGGGAGAAGAAAAAACAATCAAATACTGTAATTAATAACCGCAAGCTCAGGCTTCTGTTGGGAGGGGCAGGACAGTGACCTCCTGTGATCTCCTGTGATCTCCTGTGATCTCACCTCCCGGCTCTCTATGCAAAGACACTCCTTTATCACTTCGGTTGGCAAAAAACAAATGCATTGTTGTTTTAACCAGCTGGGGGAGCAAAGCAGATCAACAGTGTCCATTTGTGTTCGGGAGGTATGTAGAGCCACTTCAGCCACAATTTATTAGTTTTCCTCGAGGTGGGGGGTGGGGGGGGCATATGCCCATCACTGCCCCCTACAACAACACATAGGAGTACTTTAATCACAACTAAGTCATTCCATCATCTTAGGCCACATTCACGCTGCACGTCAGATCGCTGCACGTCAGATCGCTGCACGTCAGATCGCTGCACGTCAGATCGCTGCACGTCTCACACCACACCACACACGCTCTTGTAAGTGGAGTCTTGAAGTCGTTGTGGATCTTTCACCACGAGGAATCCCTGATGAGTATGTCTGGTCTCCAAACTATGTTTTGCCACGAGAACACACGCAAGAAGTGAGACTGGAGATGATGTCATACCATCGCCAGACCGGATTGTTTTTGTTCAAGCAATGTTCTGAACTTTCCTTGGAGTCGTGCTGGTTGATGATGACGTTGGTACACATGTTCGCAAAATTCCCCTTACTACAACTATTTTGGTCCCTGTTTACATCAGTAAGGTTCCAATTGTTACAGGCGCCCCCCCCCGCTCTCCCCTCCCCCAACCCCCCCAGGTGTCCTCTCAACCCGGGCCTCGTGCACTCAATGGCTGTACCTCTCCGGCAGACTCAACAGACCACTCGGCTTGTCTCTCGCATTCTCACAAAGTGCTCAAGCCCCGATTTGCGAGCGCAGAGCCAACGCTGATCTGGGGCTTTCATCAGGGAGCTCCAAGAACTGTTGGCGAGCAGAAAACCAGAGCTCACGTCGTGTAGTGTGACCTGTGAATTATAAGCTTTGTGGGTGACCTCTGAACCATAAAAAGACGCTACATGGACACGTGCCCTCAATTTGCAGACATTAGCCATTAACTATCATACTACCAGGCTGTGGCAGTGTGTTTTATTGCTTATGGATTCAGGTTTTCATTTGTAGGATGACATTTTTTTTATTTCTTCATTTCTAAGGCTACGTAGTCTTGAAACATGTCATCGTCTTGTCCTTGACGACATGTGCACTGTACATGACTCCAACTCAACTGTCGTGTTGGCCCAAAGTAACGTTTTCACATCTTAGTGTGGACTTAAGTTCCTAAAACTGACGGGAAACCCCAGGGCCTGAACACTTCCCTCACATTTCCACAAACTCCAGATGAGTGGTCTGACCTCTGGCTAACTCCTCTGGCTTGTCCAGTGCTGACTACGCATTGCTTCACTTCACAGCTAAACGCTGACGGGGGAACAGGACGTAAAACCATGGTGTAATACAGTAAATGGTGTGGGCAATAAAACTTTGGGGAAAGCTTGTACTGTGTGTGCCATGCAACAGTTAACCACCTCTCCTTGTGTTTGTGCGTTACACCTGGCCTGTAGCTAAATAACAAAGCCATTAGTTCATACAGAACTTCAAACCACAGACAGTTCCCGCCCCGCAGTGGCCGGTGTATTCATTAAGCTGTGTCTAATTTGATTGGTGCGGCATGAGTACTATTCCCCCATACTAAGAATGAGACTCTGCATTCATCACGCTCCCCTGCTGTTTTATATCTGCTTTCAAAAATGGTTTCAGGAAAGGAGCGTATTAGAGACACTCAAAAACAATTAACTGGTGGGAATGGACCTGCATAAGTCAGGCAGAGCAGACGGGCTCGGGTTATGAGTATATTCACACAGACAGTATGAGAAAAGCCAAAAAACAAGAGTGACCCTAAATATGAGAATGGTATGTCCCTTTTAAAGGGAAACTGCACTCGTTTATTCACACATTTATTTATCTATTCATAACTGGATTTATTTATAAATATTTTCATTTATCCAAAATGTAGTTTTCGGCTAAATAAATAAATCTGTCAACTTCATCCATCAAACAGCCAGAGGGCTCGTAAAGCCTCTGATTGGTGCATGAACAGTATTACAGGCCGTATGTCTTGAAGACCCGCCCCTTCTCTGCCTCCTTCCTGGCACCTGCTAGCTAGCTGAGCTATTTATAAATGAATGAATGAGTAGATGAATACACAAATAAATGTAACATTTATGAATTCAATGTCTTGTTTAATGTGTAATATATTTATCTATAGTGACAATTGACCGTTTACTAAGCCCTACAGTCAGTAGCAAGTGTAGCATAGAGTGCCAACGCTAGTTAGCGATGTGCTAACGCACGCTCCACAGTTTTTAACCTAGAAACGTAACGTTTTAGAAACGTATACATCTCCTTCCTAATCTTGTTCACTCATTCTTTATCTGATTCAGATATAATTTCCATGACTTTCGGCAAAATTCCATGACCATACATTTTCTGAACTGTCTGTGTATACATGAAAAACAAGATTTAAAATCAACGTCAACATCAACTCAAATGAATGAACTACGGTCATCAGGGAATATGACACATGGCTCGTAGGACAGGGCCGGACATTTACCAAAGTGACTCAGCGTTTTCACCAGCCACAATTTAGTTGTTGGGGAACTCTGTTGTGTTTGAGTGAAGATGACTGCTGTGCTACAGTTGACTTAAAGATCTAGATTTACAACCCAGCCGTCCAGGTGAAGAGCTGGTGTTGCATCACTCAACATGTCGTCAACAAATAAAAGCTGCAACTCAGGTGAAGGTACCCACACTGAGAACCTCACTCATCGGCCACAGCATTATAGAGTTCTTTCTTACCCGATCTTAACAACATTAACTCTATTATTATTATAGAGTTCTTTCTTACCCGATCTTAACGACATTAACTCTATTATTATTATAGAGTTCTTTCTTACCCGATCTTAACGACATTAACTCTATTATTCGGGTATTTGTGAAAATATATTCCACGACTTCCAAAACTTCTGCAAGCCCGGAAACAAGATTCCATGACTTTTCCAGGTTCATCCTTGAATGCTACGCAACTATGCAGCTGGTTAAAATATGATCACAGGGACTACCCCCTCCCCCCCGCCCCCCCAATAAAGGAAGGCCCTCTGGCTCTGCCGTTCTAACCCAACATGGTGAGTCATATGGCTGTGAGTGCTCATTAGTAATATGCTTCCACTTCATTCACATCTGCCGCCTGGGCTTTCAGCTATTTCTGGTTCTTCTTCCGTACAGCGCTCTCACATCCTTTTAGTGAATAAACTTGTGATACAAATTGCTCTCGCTGATTTTTGAAAAAATACTTAAAAATGCACTCCAACTGGCACGTTGACCGGGTCTGTCTCATTCCAGGAAATCAGTGGTTTCACCCAAAGACTGTTATTACTCTCTTCTCCACCTCTGACTTTTGTTGCTCTTCTTCCAGGAGCGAGGACTCCGTCGGCGCAAGCAGCCGGTCAGACACACCGCTCAGCCTGTTCCTTTGGCCCGTGACAAGAGAAGTACGGCGGGATCCGATCCACAGCGCCGTGAAGATGGTGGGCAGTTGTTCTTCGTATTGGAAGACTGTTCTCTAGTCGTTTCCACTCGTGCAGTGGCAGATCATACGTGCATGTGGTTGTCGATGACATCATCTTGGTCTGTCAGAGCCCTCACGCTGTTTCAGTGTATTTCTGTGCCTCTCAGGCAGCCAGTGGTTTGGATTTACTTCACTATGAAAACTCACTTGCAAAGACTTGAAACAATAAAAGCAGACACGATTGTGCTGCTGTAGATGGGCTAACTCAAGGATGTTTGTATTTTGATTTTTAGAGTTCACTGAATGGAAGCCAATGGCTGCCCTGAAGGCAGGAAAACCAAGTTTGAAACACCAAACCCAAGCCAGGTGGGAGATCATTCAAAAGGACCAGGATGCAATTAAAAACCCAAATGAGCTCTTTGCCCACATGAGGAGTTTTGATGGATAACAGTGGAACACACAACACGATCTAAACATGGGATTTAGCCAGTATTTGCCATAATGTAATATAGGCAATGTTCCCCAAAAAAGCATGTGAATCTGAGATGTTTATGACATGAAGACCATTTCACAAAGATGTTTTCACACACGCGATGACTCCACGTGACTTTTGTGATTTTTAAGGTGTTTTCGATGTGAAATGTATGTAAGTGAATTTCAAGTAATTACCTGTGAAATACATTTTGGATAAGCGCATGTGTGGTTTTCATACACTCACACATGTGAACAACATTCATTTCACATTGAATCATTGAATTTCACATGAGCACTGTGATTGGTAATCTATTAATAGCCATTGTTTTCCAATATCACCCATTTTGCCCAGGGCCTGAAGCTTCAGGTGCTGGTCTCAGGCTGTAGACACCCTGGGGTGTCCCAGGAAGACAAAGGGGATGCAAACGATGACGGACACATGTCCTGGTGTGTGAATGTCAAATAAGTTACCATATTCAGGACAAGAAGCGCATTGTGTTCAAGGGGTCTGCTAAAGCCCCGAGGTCAGAATAACATCATAAATGCTGCTGGCAGAGCCAATAGGAGCAAAGGGAAGGGGGAGGGGGCAAAGGTGCTAATCATTTAGCGCTGCCACCCCCCCTCCCCTGCCCCTTTCACTCCATACCAAATGGTGAGTCCTCAAAGCCAGAGCTGAAAACAGGAAATCTCCACTGCCCCCCCCTCCCCCTAACCCTGTAATGAATTAACATGACTGACAAAGACGCGAGATACACCCCCCCCCCCCCTCCCACACCGAGCTATGCGTGCAATTAACATGACAACGACATAGTGGCCCTTTGAGTCTCACCGAGCACCTTTTTCCTCCTGAAGACTCGAGGCCCCGAGGAACATGTCAACAAGCTGCACGAGGACAAAGACTCTTTAAGTGATCACATAAACGTATAGGGGGAGAGGACCCCCCCAGACACACACACACACACACACACACACACACACACACACACTACCTGAAAACTACCATAAACATCTGCGACGTTCTTGTGAAATGTGCGCGAGCCAAAGCTTCTGGGGGACGAGACACTGAAGTAGAAGCCCACTGCTCCCCACGCGCACGGTTACTTATTGATGCGGCTGCAGGTCGTGCCCGTGCGCGTGAGGTGAGGGTGAAACGGGACGTGAACCCTGCAGCCCCGAATAGGACGACGTGTCGGACACGAGCCTGCGGAGTTGGGACTGAAAGTACCGGGAGGAACCGGGGCCATCTGCCGCGTGAGGTCTCCTTCGCGCACGGAACACGGAGGAGTCCACAAGTCAGAAGTTACCCTCCTCCCGCTGGAGCCGGACTACATGTTGGCCACTTCTACATATGGCGTTGCGTCTCGAGCCCACTTACCGTGGCATCCCAGGCTGTGAAGGCAGAGAAGCATCCAGATGGCGCTCCTCGGGAGGGGGCTCATCGCGCTCCTCGGGAGGGGGCTCATCGCGCTCCTCGGGAGGGGGCTCATCGCGCTCCTCGGGAGGGGGCTCATCACAAAATGAGACCAAAAGATAAGCGCGTCCACTTTTTAGGAGCTGGGCTTCTTCTTCCTCCTCTTCTTCCTCTTCCTCTCCTTCTGCTGGACCCTGTTCTCCTTCTCCTTGTTGTTCCAGATCAGCAGCCGGGCCCGGAGAGAACGCGCACCGTCCAGGTCGCACAGGAGTCGGACATGGAGGAGCGGCGGAGATGCGTGTTCACAGAGGAGAACCAGACCGCATTCATCTTCCTCCCCCCCACCCCCAACACACACACACCCCCCTGAGTGTAGTCCGGCAGAACACTTCGAGGGCCGCGCGGGTCCTTTCCGAGCTGTTGGTCTCAAAAGTGGCCTCTGTGTCCCCCGGCGCGGAAACGAGGCGAGCTTGGAAAAACTGGAGCGGACGCACGCGCGCATTTACGCGCGCACGGTAACGTTTGCGTAAAGGGCCCCATCTAGAGACAGGACGGGGGTAGCTGAGGAGCCAGGCTCCTGCGGACCCAGGTGTGGGACTTAAAGTGTGTCCAGGATCGAGACTGAACCCTCAAGCTCCACATTAACGGAAGACCTGAGAACAGAGGCGGGTTTTCATGGATCAATTATGATCCATAACGTGCCTTTCAGATGAAGGAAAACATCCAAAACACACATCTCGGTGTTTATTCTACTGCTTTGTCTCTTTGCGTCTATAGATTTCTCCTAAATTCACCAAAAGTTACCATTACATAATGCCTCATTTGCATATTTAAACATAACCTACAAAAAAAGTGTCACAATCAAGTGGGGAAGTTTCCTGGTGATATATATTATCTTTTTTGTTTTACCCTGTTCAGCTTCAATATCTTGCAAAATATGTATGAACATCTCTTTAAAGGTTGTTTTCTCTAAATGAGTCTCTCTGAGCCAGAAACCTCTCACATCCAGCACACTTCCATTCCTTTCATTCTGAGGCTTTTTACAGAGGGGTTTGTTCCTCTATCATTTCATAGCCTGATTTATACATTGTATTCCTAAAAAACATGGAGAAATGGATAATATATGCTTCTGGAGTGACAAAGAAATATCCAAAGTATCCAAACACGTCAACAACACATAAAACAAAATATACCTGGCTTCATATAATGTTCAGATTTCTGCTAAATTAGCACATATAAAAGAAAAAGGCCAAATTTCAGAAAATTTGCAATCCTGATAAAAGTAGTGCACATTGTTGCCTCATTCCCCCGGCGTGTCCACTGCATTCATCCGACAGCTCAGTTACGGTCAACAGGGTTTCATCCTCTTCCGGTCCAGTGAGAAGCTGATGTGTCCAGATGTGTTGGTGCTGAATGTTTGTGATCAACTGAAGGATGACGTGCTCCTTCAGGTTCTGAATAAATCCTCCTCCTCCTCCTTCAGCTAAATAAACTCTTTAAAAAGCTTCTTGGATCAGCTGATTGGTGGTTCTCACGGGACACTGCCAACATATGATGACCTCATAGAATATGACCCGTTGATATGAAGGAGTTAAACACTTCTGGAGCAGCAAAATGCAACACATTAATCATAATCATATATTAGTAAAACACAGACAGGGAATATTTGACTGCACAACCAATACTTTACTTGAAGTGCTCTCTGCTGATAATACGTCCATACTTTTACCTCAGGAAGGTTTCAACTGCAGGACCTTTACTGGGAGTGGAGTACTTTCACGGTGTGGGAACAGTTCTCTGACTGAATGAAGCAGTATTTAGGATGTAGTGGCCTCTAGAGGGGAGTACAAATATACAGCCCTGCTCACCAGGAGTCAGTTACTTTGCAGCTCATAACATACAGGTTGTTATAGATATAGTTACAGATGTTAAATACTTCAAATGCCCCAACATGCAATAATGTTTACACTTTAATGCACCAGTAACAATAATCAAGTAATATGTGATGATAGAACACTGGCAAAGGGCCATGAATACCTTTACTTTGATACTTGATCTACTGATTATGTGTCTGTACTTGTTACTTGGTCAGTGTACTCCTGAGGAGGCGTATCATGTATAAGGAGTACTACTCATGATACCATGTCTTCTGTGGCTGCGTCCTGAATCCCTCCTCACATCGTTACACGGTGCCGTGTCAGCAGCTAGTGGACAAAGAACATCTACACACTGTTATTGAGCCTTCATCTCACAGACGGTCCATAGGAGTCCTGCTCAAGAAGGTCTGAACTAAAGTCAATCAAATGATAATCAGCATGTTCCTAACATGTACTAACATCCTGCTTTACTCGAGCTTTCTGGAGCTCTTTCACCACACTGAAACTATTTTTGTTCCATTCTTTTTCCCAAGCTGTCAGAAGCCACTCCGTTTGCTCTGTGCATTGCATTGTGGGAAAATTGTGTGCATCAACAATAGACAAACATTTAGTATGCACACTGTCCAGGTTGAGTAGACTTCAGTTGGTCACGTTTCCAGTGTGAACCCCTGAGTGTGGTGAGAGGACACAGCTCAGGTGGACCCCACACGGAGCGGTTCATGAGAAGACACTGTTGCATTGTGGTAAATGTAGGAGCTGGTGTGTTGGGACTAATACTAGTAAGAGTTTGACCATTTCTTAATTATTCTGTCTCTTGTGAGTTCCCCAACTTTATGGAAGTCAAACACTAGATTAGCACAATAGCTCTGTAATTATCTCTTTGTTCTTGCAGAATGGAACATGATATTAAGAAGAGATGTGGGTGTCTTTGTTTCCTCAGAATGAGCCATATACCCACAGGGAGTGGATCCTCGTCAGGGGGCCGGACGCCATGTTGCTACGGTAGCCCGGAAAGGACAAACCAGAAACTGACTCCAGACAGGGCCACCGTAGTTCTTCACCGGAGAACTTTCAGTTGATTGAAATCTGCAACCTCTCCACTAGAGGCCACCAGATCCTACACACGGCACCTTTAAGTAGAGCTGCACTGCACTTGGTTAAAATATTAAAAAAGTATCAAGTAAACAAATGTCTACAGGTAATAAAAAAAAATAAAAAAAACCCTTAAAAATAATATATATAATAGAGTTTAGTGCACTGAACAAGAGCATTTCCTTGTTCTGACAGAATATAAAATTGTAAACTTACTTTCATAAAAAAGAAATACTGTTAGCCAAGTGGCCTTCCCGTTCCATACATTGAGAGGGCCGCCTGCCGATGCAGAGCATTTAATAACACTGCAGACAATTTGGGATTATATTCCTGTAATCAGCAGAACATTAGCAGCACATTTAGCAGAATAAGTAAGTTAGAAGTATAAAAAGATCTGCAAATAGGAAACCCAGAATAGTTCTACTTGCAGCTGTCTGAACTTCATACTCATTGTGGAAGTACCGGTTACAAAAACCTGTTAAGAAGAACTTGTCAAACTGAACCCAGAACTAAGGCATGATCATCTCACACTCACACACACACACACACACACACACACACACACACACACACACACACACACACACACACACACACACACACACACACACACAAAAACCACCACACAGCAGAACTCATTTTAAATCAGATATATTTACATTTCATACAGGTAAAGTTGTCAGACTGCAGTGACCTCTAACAAAAGAGAAGTAACATAGAAAAAATCAAAAGGACAAAAGAAAAAACCACCTCAGGGTTAAAACTCGGTCTATTTATGGTCAAACAACCAGGGGCATATAAAATCACAAACCTCGTCGACTGCAAACATATTAAATAAAACGATGAGAGAAATGCGTCCTCTTTGGTCAGTACAGAAAAAGCAACAGGTCATTTGGTCCGTTGAGATGGAGTGGTTGTTCTCTCACAGCAGGAGGTCTGCTCAGAGTCCTGCTGAAGACCCCCCTCACATTCACAACACACCACGGGGGGGGCGTAGTGGGGTTAGGATACAAGGTGCTGAGAGGAGAAGGATTAGGAGACAAACAGAAGGCTAGAAGACATACGGTGTGTTTATCGGTGAAGAGCTTTGCAGGGTTCAGTGTGCAGGAGTCACAGCCTGTGGTCGGGTCGGGTCGCCCCCCCCCTCACAGTGATGTCCTACCCGGTCCACTGACTGGACTCCTGCTAAGGCTCCAGTGACGGCTGCGTCGGTTCCAGCAGTGAGCGACGCTGTGCGGTCATTTGAGGACAGCTGAGGCCGCCTCCTGGATACAGGACACGGCCTTGTGGACGTCCTCCTCCGTCTGCTCCACGGTGACCACCACCCTGATGCTGAGGACGCACAGGCGGAGCAGTCAGACAGTCAACAGGTCAACGCCCCGCTCCCACAGTAACTCCGCTCACTGAGCTCCACACGTTTCATCAACAGGTTGACTGAAGTAAGACTTTGCCCTCATGTTTCCTATTTATTATTTTACCACCATCTCTTCCTTGGGCTATACAAACTAAATTAGAACAATAGATTGAAGTGACAGCGAGACACACGTGCATGAGAGCCTTACCTGGGTGAGGGGAGGAAGCGCTCCTCTTTCTCCAGGTAGCGGGCGAGAGTCAGAGCCACGTGTCTCTCCAGACACTGATGAGGAAAATATGGAAACGACTGTGAGCCACGACGTGATGATCTCTCGTCCTAATCTCTAAATTACATGTCGCCGTTGGTACAGCTGGCTGTGGGAGAACTTTACTAAAAATCAGCTGGAATAATATATATATATAATAATGTATCACCAGGCCTCGGCCGGTAAAGTATTGGACATTCTCTTCCCCAGGGGTTCCTGAGGGGTCTTTACACCGTGAGGATGTTAAAGGGGTTGGCCCTGGACCCATGTGAGGGTCCTGGGACAGAGGATGTCCTACGTGGACACATTGTAAAACCAAATTTGTGATTTTGGGCTGTACAAAATGAATTAAACAAAAGTGGACTTACATAATCTACAATGGTGCGGAGCAGCTGCATGTCGGAGTCTCTGGAGCCAGAACTTCTCTCCAGCTGTAAGTGAAGAGCCGGGGCAGCCTGCACGCCAACTAACTTCAGACCTGGAATTCTGTCACATCAGGGAAACACAAATCAGGACTTAATGGACCGCTGGTATAATGGACTATAACATGCATCTAGTCAGCAAGAGCTGGAACTTTGAAGACCATTTTATTGTGAATTAACTCTGGGTATTCACCAAGCCTCCAGCTTCAGATAGGCTCTATGCAACCCTGTCTCCCACAAAGGGACATTCCCATACAAATAAACTGCTCAATTAAGTGTAGTTTCCTCATGGATTGCGGTCGCAATCTACTTGCTTAGGTTTAGTAAAAAACATCATGGGTTGGCTTAAAATAAGTACGTTCATCAAGTTAATTAAAGTTACAAAAGTCAGTTAGAATAAGTCAACGTTGACTTGGTTGCACACGGGACACGAAGCGCCATCTCCTGGGTGAAAGTCCTGGATTTGTTTGACCCATCCATCGACCCAGACCCCCTCTCTACGCACACTATGATCAGAAACGCATTTATGATACGTCAATAACAAACGTAATCCTGGAGAAAACACGTTTCGAGACTAGGCTGCTGTTTGCAGATTGGACCACAACGTTAATCAACTTTTGAGCGAGTATGAGGCACGCGTGTGAAAGAGCTGTAACACATGTAGAGAAAGTCTGTACTGAAAGCTGTATTCAGGTTATTGCAGGAGTTAGTATGGCCTTGTTCTCAGCTGTGTTCTTTTGAAGTGTCAAACCCAGCCCCTCTTGCTGTGAGGCCACAGTGCTAGCCACCACACCACCTCAGGGCTGCGTGACTATGTTTCAAGAAATAAGTTTTCTTTAGACTTGTTTTGTTATATAGAGTATGTATCTGGAACAGAGAGAGACAGTAGTCTGGGTAGAGGGCGTGGCCTGAGGAGACCTGTGGTGCCCTGAAACCTGCTCCATCCAGAAAGCCCAGACTCCATCCCCCTGCATCAAGTTGTGAGGATAACGCGTGAGACAAAAGAACTGAGGCACAGATGATGTTTCACATCATTACCACACGCCGTCTGCTTCCTGAAGGATACGTAGGCCTTTTAACTCAAAGAAGACGCGTGTCCATTCGCAAAGACTCGCTGATCTAGTGGTCAGCCAACAACAGCCGCTTCATTGTGTGTCTCTCCCCGACCACAGAGAGTCTGCATCAGAGGGACTGAGTGGGACGGGTCGGTAGCACAGCTGCTGCTCACAGATGTGTTCTGCCTCAGAGTTCTGGACCAGAGAGCAGCTTTGGTTTGTTTAAGCGTGTGGATGACGGATGGAATGCTGAACTCGGACTATTGACTGAGGGGAAAGCTCTTTTTGAAGTGTCAGCGAGCAGTCGTCCAACAGGAGCCTGTGTGTGAGGAAATACTCTGAGGCCCATTGTGAAGTTTCCACAGAGGGAAGCAAGAACAGAGCCGGCTGATGTAAAGGAACTTTATACAGCCTCTCCTCATTTGCTGGCATTTTGATTTGAGGTTATTTCAATATTTTACTCAGATGTTACATTTTCCACAGAGATTCCTGTTAGATCAGGTACAGTGGCACTTTGAATCCATTTTCATTCCCTCCTCCCATATTTTGGCTCTCTGGACAGGAATGCCTTAAAATACATATTGAACAAGACCAAACACTAAATATTCAGCGGAGCCACATTTCTCTCTGCTTTTTAGGGAAATAGGACTTCAGCAGCTACAGAAGGGCCACACAACTTCAGTGAAGACCCCCCTTTAGTCTTAGTTTTAGGGATGCACAATCCCACTTTTTCAGCCGAGATACTGATTCTTGGGTTTTGGGTATCAGCCGATCCCGACTACTGATCTGATACCACTGTTTAGTTGATAAGCTGGGAGCTGCACCGTGTGGGAGAGACTGTTGTGGAAGGATAGTAACTTAAACATTGCTTTCCTAACTAAGTAAACCAAAACGTAACAGACAATAATGGTATCCAACACTGGATCGGTCTGTCGTCACCGATACCTGATCCAGCTAGTTGAGTCTGTATCGGACCGACATCTGATGTATTTTACTTAGTTCCAGCAGCAGCAGCTCAAATTGAACCCTGAGATGAATTCACACATGAATAGAAGTCTTAACTCCGCCCACAGTGACAGACTGTCGTCACCCTGGAGCATGTGACCTTACCCCTGTAAAGCCTTGTACACATGTTTGCACTTTTCCCTCAGGACGGTGAAGATGTCTGCAAAACACATGGAGAGAGAAGGATGAGTGGACAGATGTGATCTTCACAAAGCCCTCTCTCTTACGACCGCTCCAGCAGAATAAATGGAAGTAACACTGTTAGAAAAAAGTAATTCCTCTATGTGGTTGAGGGACCTGGTGTTCTTTTTAAAGTTGGAGAAAATAAAGTTCTCACTGCGAGGACATCCTGAGAAATTCAAATCTACTTGGGGTTCAATCATACTTTGATAAATTGAAGACTCTCTCATTAGATTCATAACTCTTTTCTGTTGTCTTGGATGGTTTTATTTATTTATGTTGTAGTTTTCTTTCTCTTCCTTGAATTTGGGGGAGAGGGGGAAATAATAATAGCAATAACTTCTAAAACTCATTACTTGTTTCTGTTTTTCTGTAATAGCCTCCTATACCTTATTTATTTACTTTATGTATACTTGAGTTATTAATACTGTAACGAACTTTTTGAATTGTTCTATGTTGGGGATGGGGGGGTGGGGGGGGAATGAAAAATGACATGTGCAATGTATGATTGTATACTTTTGAGAATAAACATAATTTACAAAAAAAAAGAAAAAAGAAAAGGTTCCATATAAATGCAGAGTTTCACAGTAACATCAGTAGAGAAAACACAAGCAAACACAGAAAAAGGGGGGAGAGAGAGAGAGGGAGAGAGACAGAGAGAGAGAGAGAGAGAGAGAGAGACAGAGAGAGACAGAGAGACAGAGAGAGAGAGGAGAGAGAGAGAGAGAGAGACAGAGAGAGAGACAGAGACAGAGAGAGAGAGAGAGAGAGAGAGAGAGAGAGAGACAGAGAGAGACAGAGAGAGAGACAGAGAGAGAGACAGAGACAGAGAGAGACAGAAAGATACAGAGAGAGAGAGAGACAAAGAGAGAGACAGAGAGAGAGAGAGGGAGAGAGACAGAGAGAGAGACAGGGAGAGAGAGGGAGAGAGACAGAGAGAGAGAGGGAGAGAGACAGAGAGAGACAGAGAGAGAGACAGAGAGAGAGACAGAGAGAGACAGAGAGATACAGAGAGAGAGAGAGACAAAGAGAGAGACAGAGAGACAGAGAGAGAGAGAGGGAGAGACACAGAGAGAGAGAGAGAGAGAGACAGAGAGAGAGAGGGAGAGAGACAGAGAGAGACAGAGAGAGAGACAGAGACAGAGAGAGAGACAGAGAGAGAGAGAGGGAGAGAGGGAGAGACAGAGAGACAGACAGACAGAGCCTGTACCTGGATCCTCCTCCATGATGTTGAGGGCCTCGATGGCGGCAGCAGCCAGCATGGGAGGCAGCGAGGCAGAGAAACAGTAGCCCTGACCCGACAGACGCTGCACAACACAAGAGAGACTTTGACTTCTTCTGACACGGAAACCAAATACTTTAATATCAAATCAAAACCAATTCCATCAAATGGACCAAAAGTCAAAGTGGAAAATAACTGACTGCGTTTCATTTCCCCCCGTTGTTCCTATTTGGTAGATTAAAAACCCTGTGAAGAGGTCTCAGATCAGCTTTCTTCCCCTGTGAGTGAGTGAGGTCTGGACATTGCTTTACAAGTGGAGCTGTTGTCTGCTGGAAACTGTTCACACCTCATTAAAATCTATTTTTGGAGAAATCATAAAAGGCCTCGGAGCCCTCCCTCAATAGGACTGCTTTAACGGGGCATTTAAAAAGTAAATCTAGACGCCATCCAGGGAAAATACGACACACACACACACACACACACACACACACACACACACACACACACACACACACACACACACACACACACACACACACACACACACACACACACACACACACACACACACACACACACACACAGCAGTGTTTTACAACAGCAGCTGGGGAAGCAACATGAGGATGACTCGTACATTATGTATTAGAGCCACATCAACAACGTGATACTGTGAAGATGCTCCTTGGTAACCGGTCGTAGAACGGTCCATGACAGAACTTAAACAAGCCACGAGACCCCTCCTCCCTCTGAACCGTGAGCCGGGTCAGGAGCCCGGATCAGACCTGGTGGAGGTTTACCTGGTGGTCGATGACGAAGGAGCGCCCGCAGCAGAAGCCTCCGATGGAGGCCACGGCGTTCTCCATGTTGGCGCTGATCAGGTCGATGTCATCGATCTGCATGTGATGAAATAGCAACGTGTCACCGTGACGACCATGAGGCCCGTGTACAAAATGGACACCAACATGCCCAACATGATCTTAGGGCTCCACAATAAGGGGGGCCCGCTTGCCCGGGGCAAGTCAAATGCCGAGCTAGTAAATCCGGCAACTCACCCGAGGCAAGTGGTAAAAAAAAAAAAAGAATAACACATCATTGTTCGATGTGGAAGTAGCTAAAGATTCCCCCTTTTTATATGAATTCATTCATGTGCAATATCAATGTAGGCATGTGCCATATAAGCACTTCATATTTCCTACCTCGTGTGTCCCACAACTCAATCTGATTATATTGCATTTTAGTTTTTGTTGTTATTTATAGTTTACTTAATTGTTATACCTTCACTGTTAGATTATTTATTGTCCAGTTGTGTTGTTTTCTACGATTGTCTCTTGATGTACTGTCCACTGGGACCAACAGAGGATCATCTGATCTGCTCAGCGCTTTGGTCAACTTTCTATACTTTTTAAATGTTCTCTATAAATGAACTAAACTTGAGCCATCTCACTTCTGTGGAGAGTTGCACATGCTCAGTAGCGACTGGGCACTGGCGGGTAAAGACAGTCTTTGAGCTGAAGTGCAGGGAGCATGGAAACGCTCCTGGACACGGGAGTCTGGTTTGTTGGCGTTGGAGAGGATGTGGGAGAAACCGAACAAATAGCTTTTGTTATTTGAGGACTAAACACAGAACAACTTGTAAAGGGGAAAGTACAATTCAGATTTCCCGACCAAGTGAAAAAAAAGCACGAAACGTTGAACCCTCTGGATCCCAACGTCATGTTAATCCTCTCCTTTTTGTTTATTAGAAAAGTAGCTAAAATGAAATCTGTTATTTATAGTAATATAATCCCTACAGTAGATCCTTATTGGAAACAATGAATTGGATCAGCACACCAGAAGAGGGCCAGCAGCTGGAGGCGTGAGGCTGAGAACTGGAGCATCAAACACAACAGAAGAACCCGACCGGCCTTTACCAGGCCAGCATACAGCAGGACCTCATGAAGGGGGGTGGACTCACATTGACCCCAAAGTGTTCCGTGACTCCTCGGCCGTGTTCTCCCAGCACACCAAAGGACATGCTCTCCTCCAGAAAGATCCGCACCTTGTACTTGTACTTCAGCTTCACCTGGAGGTTTCCACAACACAATCAATGAGCAGCAGAGCTGAGGCATGCAGGACTACAACATGATCTCCTCACATTAGACACACAGTAGACTAGACACACAGTAGACTAGACACACAGTAGACTAGACACACAGTAGACTAGACACACAGTAGACTAGGCACGCAGTAGACTAGACACGCAGTAGACTAGACACACAGTAGACTAGACACACAGTAGACTAGAGATAAAGTAGTAGATTAATCCCCCTGTCTGTCTGTCTGTCTGTCTGTCTGTCTGTCTGTCTGTCATCCGTCATGGCTGATCATCTGAAAACATCTGGTTTCCATCAGCAGCCGATCGGTGCATCTCTATTTTTCAGTTGGGTCATTTATTAAAATCTAGCATACTCTTGCTGTACCCCAACATGGTGTTTTTACACTGAGCTCCTAACGGACAGATTGACCACAGAAAAAGGGGCCCACGTCAGGCCCACTGGCACCGAGCCGAGGATGGAGTTAAAGTGTCTTCATTATTTTATAACGGCGTATCACAGTAAAACATACAAAAGAGAATGGCCAGCGGTTTGGACCCTAAGGAGACATTTCATGGCTGTGCATGTGCCTCTTGATGATCACTGTCCAGGGAGGCTGTGAGGGGGAACAATGTCTCAGCTTATGAATCCAGGAGATTAGTGTTATTGTGGAGGATAATGAGCAGCCTTTCTATTTACCAGTTCAGGCAGAGGACAGATGTCTGCGGTGTTGATGTACAGACCCTCCGCAACAATAAACTTCCGGGTCACTCGAGCTTTACGAGGATTCTGCCACAGAAACAAACTGTTAGTTTATGAGACTCTAACAAAGACAGTAAGACATAAATACAGGGTGGAAAAAGGATTATAAAATACTACTTGCAGATGAAACCCTCTGGGCTACATTTGCTAGAATTCACGAGGGACATTGTGAGATCCACCCCAAATAAACCCCGCGCTGACCTTCTGGTCCTCCAGCTCCTGCTCCTTGAGCAGCCTCTCCAGGTCCTCCATGTCGTTGTGTTTGAAGTATTTGATGAAGCTGCGGGACGCCTGGAGACCCTTCTGGATGGAGAAGCAGGCCGCTTCGTCCCTGAACACACAGCCAAGGACACGACACAAAACTAAGGACACGACAAGCTGACAGAGAAACATAGGCAGGCTTCAGAGGGCCGATGTGGCCTTGTGCTGGACCTTGAAGGAACCAAGCCTGACAGAAACGGTCAGATGCACAACACTGACAGTGGAGCAGTCATTCTCAGGCTCCCTGCAACAATGTGGAACAAAAACAACAACCACACAAGTAAAAGGTGATTTCGATTTTGTGAGTCTGAAGTCCGATCCCTGAATCCTGCGGTCACTCTGCTCTACACAGCAGTACTCACACAAAGATGATGTCCCCCCTCTTGGCGTAGGCAGGGATCGCACTGGCGATGGTCGCAAAGCCGTA
Organism: Ophiodon elongatus; assembly: GCA_016806645.1. NCBI lineage: Eukaryota > Metazoa > Chordata > Actinopteri > Perciformes > Hexagrammidae > Ophiodon > Ophiodon elongatus. The sequence goes on along the minus strand of JACSYO010001746.1, from coordinate 1,151,035 downwards.
AGAATAGATGATGGCTTCTTCTGTCTTCATGAACTTGGCCAGACGACTCTCCAGCTCCAGGTGAACATCTGGGGAACAAAACCAGACCGCAGTTAAAACTAAGAGGTTACACCACAGGTCACTGCAAGATCGCATTTACTACGACAGAACATATTCAGACCTGCAGAGAATAACTTTAACCTGGGTCAATGAGGATATGAGGAAAGACGTTGTGTGTCAAGAAGAGACATTGTAAATATGACTGTTGTGGCTTAAGAGCCACTGCGGAAGTGCCCTACAGCTGTGGGGCAATGTTTCAGAAGCCGAGCTCGGTTTGGTTCTATTTCATGCACGAGCACATTGGTGGTGACAAATGCAGGAAAGACAAAGATGGCCTAAAACAATATTTAATGTGGAAAAAAGTAAGGAAGCCGAGTCACCAATCAGCAGCTTGGTTTCTTAGCTTATCAACATTTCGGGATTCAATTTGCATTATTTCTGATTCTGTAGTGGGTATGGCAGCCACGATGACTCTCTGACAAGACTTAATGAAAAGTGGGCTTTTGACCCCTTTTAGCTCCCATCCCTGGTCCTTTTGCTGAGCGGGGGTCTCAGCCTATCACCGTCAGACTCAGGGGTTCCCAGGTCCCCCCTCCCCCTTTGCAGAATATCCACATTAGAGCAAACCTTTAGAAACCTACGGTCAACAGACTCTGTGTTTACTCTACAGGCTACTGAATTTGCTAAACTTCAAGCATGTCTCAAAGATATAAAAACATGGATGACCTGCAACTTCCTGATGTTAAATTCAGACAAAACTGAAGTTATTCTACTAGGCCCAGAACACCTCCGGAATCAACTATCTAATGATGTGGTTTCTCTAGATGGCATTGCCCTGGCATCCAGCACCACCGTAAAGAATCTCGGAGTTGTCTTTGATCAGGACTTGTCCTTTAACTCTCACGTAAAACAAATCTCAAGGACTGCATTTTTTCACCTACGTAACATTTCAAAAATTAGACACATCCTGTCTCAAAGCGATGCAGAAAAATTAGTTCACGCATTTGTTACTTCTAGACTGGACTACTGTAACTCCTTATTATCAGGCTGCTCTAATAAGTCTCTTAAATCTCTCCAGTTGATCCAGAATGCTGCAGCTCGTGTACTAACAAAAACTAAGAGAAGAGATCATATTACTCCTGTATTAGCTTCTCTTCACTGGCTCCCTGTAAAATCGAGTCGAATTTAAAATCCTTCTCCTCACCTACAAAGCCTTAATTGGTGAGGCACCATCATATCTTAAGGATCTCATAGTACCATATTACCCCACTAGAGAGTTTATAGTACCATATTACCCCACTAGAGAGTTTATAGTACCATATTACCCCACTAGAGAGCTTATAGTACCATATTACCCCACTAGAGAGCTCATAGTACCATATTACCCCACTAGAGAGCTTATAGTACCATATTACCCCACTAGAGAGCTTATAGTACCATATTACCCCACTAGAGAGCTTATAGTACCATATTACCCCACTAGAGAGCTCATAGTACCATATTTCCCCACTAGAGAGCTGCGCTCACTGAATGCGGGGCTGCTTGTGGTTCCTAGAGTCTTAAAAAGTAGGATGGGAGCCAGAGCCTTCAGTTATCAAGCTCCTCTTCTATGGAACCAGCTTCCACTTTCAGTCCGGGGGGCAGACACAGTGACCACATTTAAGAGTAGACTTAAGACTTTCCTCTTTGATAGCACTTATAGTTAGGGCTGGCTCAGGTTTATAGTTAGGGCTGGCTCAGGTTTGCCCTGGTCCATTCTTTCCAGCCCCTTGATATGCTGCTATAGGCCTAGACTGCTGGGGGACAACTTAGGATACACTGAGCTCCTCTATCCTTTTCTCTCTCTCCTTCTGTATGAATTTATGTTCTATAAATGCACATTACTAACTCTACTTCTTCCCTCGGAGTCTTTGTGCTTTCTCGCCTCGCAGGTTTCCACGAATCGTGGTTGCATCTGGACCCTGGTCCTGCCTCCTGGTTCCTTCCGTGGAACTGCTGACGCACATTCTTTTCTATTTTACCTTCTGTATGAATTCATGCACCATAAATGCACATTACTGCTCCATCCCCGAGGTCTTTGTGCCTTCTCGCCTCGCAGGTTTCTATGGATCGTGGTTAAATCTGGAACCTGGTCCTACGTCCTGCTGTGGTCCTCCCCGTCACCTACTGCTACTATTACATGAATCATTTCTGTCATGTGAATTGAACGTGTTGTAACTCTGTTATGATGTTCATTCTGTACACATGACATCTATTTTTGTACTCTGTCCATCCTGGGAGAGGGATCCTCCTCTGCTGCTCTCCTGAAGGTTTCTTCCATTTTTCTCCCTATTGATAGGGTTTTTTGGGGGAGTTTTTCCTGAGTCGATGAGGTTCTGGGACAGAGGATGTCAGTGTGTACAGATTGTAAAGCCCTCTGAGGCAAATTTGTAATTTGTGATTTTGGGCTATACAAAAATAAATTGAATTGAATTGAATTGAATTATTGGGATATCAGATATGGTAAATGGTCTGTACTTGTATATCACCTTTCTAGTCTCTCAACCACTCAAAGCTCTTTAACACTACATGTCATCATTCACACCCTGATGGGAGGAGCTACCTTGCAAGGTGCCACCTGCCCATCAGGACTAACTAACATTCACACACCACAGGAACAGCCCACCGGAGCAGTTTGGGGTTAAGTGTCTCGCCCAAGGACACATCGAGATGGACTAGCGGAGCCGGGGATCGAACCGCTGATCCTCTGATGGCACACTCCCCGTCTATTAACTTACAAATCACGTAGGTCATTTGAGAGATCTACTTCCTGTGGTTTACATTCCAACACACACAGTCCGTTACGCTCTCTGCCTCAGCTTTTATTTTTTTTCTCTTCCGATAGACAGACTGACAATCTATCAAGATAGCCAACAATCAGAGGTTCACCTTAAAAACTAAGGTTTCCGTCAGGTGTTTGAGGCTACAGTACAAGACGACTCGCTCTACCACGGAGCCACAGTCCCCCCAGGTAGTTGATAGAAGATGAAAGCAGAGAAGACGTTTCCACTCACCAAAGGTTCCATAGAAGCCCCTGGGGCCACAGGTCCCCACACCATACTTCTTCAGTGAAGCCAAAGCTTTTTGCTGTCATGAGGAGAAACAAACTGAAGTGATACGATGCTCCAGTCACACAGCGATGCCCACTGGCAGCGCGTTGAAACAAAGGAAGTGACGGCTTAAATACTCATGACTGACCTTAACCCGCTCGTTGTCCAGGAGACCCAGGAAGTTAAAGGAAGCAAAGTTAATGCACTCTTTTCCATTGATTGTGATGTTGTGGCTGGGAGGTCTGTAATGGAAAACAGGGTGTTTATCTTCCTGTAGCACGCTGCAACAGTATACGGAGCTCAGAGCTCAGAGCACTGCGTTCACTGAGGGCTTTACATGCTCAAGCTGGGGAATCCATCACACAGAAACAGGCTTCTTTTATTGGGGTCCAGAAATACATTATTTGGTTGGTTTTGTCTTTGTTTGGATGCATTTGTCAAATTGCACACAGATTGTTGCACGTTGGCCACAACATGTAAGGACACTGGTATGTTTAATGTTGGAAAGAAGAGCGAGTGCCAAACACAGACAGCGAGCATGTCTGAACGTATCCGAGTATGTGGAGCAACCCTTTTCTTTTATAACGCCCTGGAGTTCTACGGTTGGCTCACTAGTAGTGGTGTAGCTGTGATCAGCTCTCAGAGAGGTCAGCCCCGTCAGTTACTCAAACAGTCTCACTGCAGTGCCTGAAATGCAATGAAATGCAGTCTATTGGTTTTGTGTACAGCGACACCAATAGTCTGTTTTTTTTGTATCACTCGAAACAACTTTTTTTTCGGGACGACATCACGTTAGAATTTAAAGTTAGGTTAAGGCAACAAAACCTCAACGCGGTGTCGGTCACGGGTCTTCTGGGTGAACTATTCAAACAGAAATAGTCAACATGTCTGCTGCATCATTTTAGACTCAACATTCAGCCTGACTGGTCTTCTATCTTTGGGATGTGCCGACAATCTAAGATGGAGTTCTGTGGATTGAAACGTATAGTTTGCATTTGTGGGGGAGGGGTGCCTGCACCGAGTGTCTTACCCTGTGACAACATCATAGCTGAGGGAGGGATGGTCTTTGGAAACAGGGGGAACGAGAGGGTCCGGCTGCCACTCCTCAATGAGGTCCTCCTTCTCCTGCAAGGTGGAACCACAGCACAGCAGGTGGGTGGGTGGGTGGGTGGGTGGGTGACAGACAGACAGACAGACAGACACAGACACACACACACACACACACACACACACACACACACACACACACACACGGTCTCCTGCGGCGCCGTGCTGCCGAGCTTACCTTCTCCGTCAGCTTATAGGTCTCGTGAAGTTTGTAGGTCTTAGAGAACAGAAGTCTGATGATCCACAGGATGAGGATCCCCTCCAGGATCAGGTGATAAGCAGGAGCCTGAGGGAGACGGGACAGGAGGATTAGTTTGCTGTCCGATGGCTGAGTGTGTGTCCTGTAAGGGCACAGTCACACCGAGGCCATTTTCTCTCTGAATGTGGGCGGTGCCAAGTGGGGTCAACCACCACACGCGTCCTGTCCTGTGCATTCCAATACCTATACTACCGTACTACTTAGTATGTCCCGATACATAGTGTGTCACAAATGCAGCATGCCAGAAATACCAGGATGTCCGACAGCATCCGGTCACATTTTGCAGTACGCAAGCCAGCATGCTTTTCTGGCTGTTCTGACCCATAATGCTTTGCCTAAAAGATATGAGCAAAGTTCGAGGTGCCATGTATGAAGAAGTGGTATGTCCCAAAAGAACGCAAACTGCATGCTACAGTGTCGCCATGCTAAACTGTATGTACTGAGTAAGGGCAGCTGCAGTATTTAATAAACGTAAAAAGAAAAAGCCTGTGAATTGGAAGCCAGCGGTCTTTGTTTGAGGGTTTGCGACTTCGCTCACCAAAGTTAAAGCAAATCTTTCATTTGTCCCAGTCGCTGGCATAGAAAGGAAGTGAACCGGAGGTGAAAATTCCCCAGTTTGAGTTGAGGAAATCTATGTCTGATCACCAAACCAACAGGTAAAATTTGATTGTTGTCTTTTAGGGCCATCTGATCCGCTTGCAGTTTATTGTTTCATGAACTAGAAAGAAACCATTCCACTTCTTTGCCTTCTTTTCTCACACAAGGCACTCCCATGAGAGAGTCAACCAGTCAGAGACGTTACGTGAACTGGACAACACAGGACCAGGATCAGGCCCGATCCCAATCTCACAGGCCTCAGAGCCTGTGAGGGTTTGGTTCTGTCCCACTGTCAAATCCTCCAGTGTTTGAGTCCCTCTCTAACATTTTGAGCCCTTTATGAACACTTTCTGGAAGTCCGCATTTCTGCAGACTTTGCCTGAGGGAATTACCCATAATTCATAGCACATGAACATGTGTTCAGCCTGGTACATTACATTTACTCTGAAACATTAGGGATTAAAGATGGGACATAACAACACATACTATAGATTATATTACACAGCTGGTTTATTCAAACATTTATTTTCATTTTGTTATTAAGGCTGATTCGACAAAAACGAGTAAATAGATTATTTGACAAATAGCTCATCTCGTTAGGAAAGAGCCTGGAAGACGTTTAATTCAGGGAGTGAAAAATATTACATAAAAACCCACAATTATACATAACATGATAATGTTGTCTGGTAACGTGACATGTTGCAGCAAAGTGCTGTCCCATTCGCACGAACACCATATCAAGCCCTCAGTCTCTCACACTCAACCATGTACCAGGTGAGGTCAGTAAGTCCCTGAGGGTTCAGGGTTTGAGGCCTTAGGGGGGACACTGGGTAGTGGTCTTTAGAGAACCTGAGCTCACAGCTTCTATATATGAACTCACAGCTTCTATATATGAACTCACAGCTTCTATATGAACTCACAGCTATATATGAACTCACAGCTTCTATATGTGAACTCACAGCTTCTATATATGTGAGCTCACAGCTTCTATATATGAACTCACAGCTTCTATATATGAACTCACAGCTTCTATATATGAACTCACAGCTTCTATATGTGAACTCACAGCTTCTATATATGAACTCACAGCTTCTATATGGGCCATTCTACCGAATTGGTTCAAAGTGCGGTCCCACAACAAGAAAAACTATTTAACAAAACAATTAAGTATTCAGACATAGATATTTACTAAGAATATATTATGGTCTATTTAAACCCAAGACATTAAATTAGATAGTGATAAGCTAAATATATACAAAATCATTATTTATAGGGTACTTTCTATTGGGAAGTAGCTGTCCCCAACCCTGACATCTAAATTTCAATTTCTGTAAATAACACTTAAAACAATTTTTAGATTTTGTTCAATGGTGTAATTTCAAAGATCTTTATGATTAAGTTTAAACAGAAGTTGTAAGATTTATTATGGGTTTAATTTAAAAAACTATACCCAAAAAATCATGTCCCCAGTTTTCATGTCACTACTGAAACACAAGAGTTTTAGTCCAATGGCTGAGCCTGGTTTTTAGCCACACCCCTGCATTTTTTACCAGGCAGTGACACTGCATCCATGTCCCTCATTACTGAATGGTGAGTAGCTAAATCCCATACTTTTGATATAAATGTGTTCCAAAGTCTGAAAATCGGCGTGTAACCTTAAGAATTGTCACTACCGAACACATATTCTCTTCAATTAAGTAAACGTTTTGGGGTTTTATGCAAAGTATTATGTTTTTATGTGTGTACACCTCTTCAAAGACGTGTATGCTAGCCATCTGCTTGCTAGCATTCTTTAGTTATTCTCAAAGTTAGCTAGAATTGTCACTACCGAAACAGTCACTACCGAAACATATGGTAAAGTTTAGTGACATGATCATTTCGGTAGTGACACAATGTGGGGTGAGGGCAGCCCAGAGCACCTTTTGGAAGATTTTGAGAGAAAAATGAAAGCCAAAGTGTGCAAGCACCTCTTCAACATCCATCACCAGTACACACAGCTACAATTCCTGCACAGATCTCTGAAAGAAGACAAAGCTATTCTTCACATGGACTATGCAGAAAACTGGCAGTGCAAATATGCAAAGGAGGTGCAGAAAGTCCATTTGGAGCATCCCACAGGCAGACTACACTGCACAATGCTGTTGTGTACACCACAGATTGTACACTGACATTCTGTGCCTTGTCACCTTCCATGAAGCATGATCCTCCTGTCATTTGGGCTCAGCTTGAACCAGTTCTTCAGTTCCTGAAGGAGAACAATCCGAGGATCCAAAAGCTCTTCTTCATCAGCGATGGGCCGACCATGCAATATAGAGGAAAGAAGAACTTCTATCTCTTGAGCACCAATCCTTTCCAGATGGGATTTACCGCTGTAAACTGGAGTCTCATGGAAGCTGGTCAAGGGAAAGGGCCTGCCGATGGCGTTGGAGCCACCATAAAGAGAACTGCTGATTCAGAGGTAGCCAGGGGTACTGACATACCCACAGCGAAAGCCCTCTATGACACACTCCTTCCTCTCACCAAAGTCAAGCTCCTCTACATGGAGGAAGACCAGATAAACAGAGTAAGCACTCTCCTTCCAAAAGAGCTGACCATCATCAAAGCTACACTGAGCATTCATCAAGTAATCTGCACTACGCCTGGCACGATCCATTATAGAGTGCTGTCCCTGTTTCCACCCATCGTCCACCAACATTGCACCACAAGTACAGCCTGGAAGAGGTGTAAGAACATCTGAACCAACAGCCCCAGAAGATGGAAGAACATCTGAACCAACAGCCCCAGAAGATGGAAGAACATCTGAACCAACAGCCCCAGAAGATGGAAGAACATCTGAACCAACAGCCCCAGAAGATGGAAGAACATCTGAACCAACAGCCCCAGAAGATGGAACATCTGAACCAACAGCCCCAGAAGATGGAACATCTGAACCAACAGCCCCAGAAGATGGAACATCTGAACCAACAGCCCCAGAAGATGGAAGAACATCTGAACCAACGGCCCCAGAAGATGGAAGAACATCTGAACCAACGGCCCCAGAAGATGGAAGAACATCTGAACCAACAGCCCCAGAAGATGGAAGAACATCTGAACCAACAGCCCCAAAAGATGGAAGAACATCTGAACCAACAGCCCCAGAAGATGGAAGCTATTCCACCTCAAGCTCTGGGTGTGAAGGGACTCTGTCCAGTTGATGACTTCACTGAAGACCCTGTTGGAAAGTGGCGTGTCATCACATATGATGATGACCCATATCCTGGAATCATTGAAGACATAGAAGAAGGTGATTTGTACATCTTTTCTTTTTTCCATGATATTTCTCTTTTTCAATTAATTCTCACTTGGCCATCTTCCGTTCTCATATTCCCATTCCCTTTGAATCAAACTTTATTTCATAGTCTTATAAGATTCCAATACAAGCAATACTTATCATATCTCGCCCAATGTCCTTTTATTTTACCCGTTATCTGTCTGCGGGTGCCCTTGAGGTCAAAGTCAAGCACAACATTGGGCGAAACCGCTTTTATTGGCCGCGACTAGAGGACAAGATCTAGTACACAGTGGACAAGGTCGTCACCTTAATCCCTCCACCTGTCACACAGAGGCGTGTCCAGATCAGCCCAAGAGTGTTCACCGCAGTATGTGAAAAACTAAATTTGTGAATGGATTTGTGATGGTGTCTGACACATTAAACATACAGTACAACATAATATCAGTTATTTGTCAATGTTTTCTTGTTCTCTTTTACTGAACCCACTTGGGTAATTTTCCATTGTTAAGTAATGTTTGTACTTTAAATGGTTCTGGATGAACAATTGTCTTAAAATATTTAATTATTCTATTGACCACGAAACATTTGTGTTTGTAATATTCCCAACCTAAGGCATGTTATGAGTTAAGATTAAGCAATAAGGTTGAGGAAATATGATACAACCTTGCAAACAAAATGCTGTGGTCACAACTGAAACAGTGCAGTCACTACCGAAACACTGGATGTTTAGTAAAAAATAAAGTATATTGAGTTATCAACCAAAATGTTATGATACGGATTGGTTTAATGTATGTTCAATTTGATCAATCATCAACTCTGGAATCAATATGATCAGTATTATGCATTTTACAAAGAAATATTGCATTTAGATTTTGATGAATTGTATAAATTGAACTTAGAAATTTGGTTGATTTAATTGTGAATACCTTCAAGAAATATTTGTAAAAATACTCTTCAGAGAAGGGAAGGAAACACAATCTTAACAGGTTAATAATAATACTTTTTTACTATAGCGTATTACTATGTTTCGGTAGTGACAATTTTTGGGAGAGGAAAAACATTCCAACACAGTCTGAAAATACAGTATAAAAATGTATGGTTCTTTTACTAGATATGTGTACTTTAGATATGGTACAATAGATATACGGACAAAGTTCTGGGAATAAAACATAAAATAATTAAAAATATTTCCAACCTGACTTTGAACCAATTCGGTAGAATGGCCCATATATGAACTCACAGCTTCTATATGTGAACTCACAGCTTCTATATGTGAACTCACAGCTTCTATATGTGAACTCACAGCTTCTATATGTGAACTCTCAGCTTCTATGTGAACTCAGCTTCTATGTGAACTCAGCTTCTATGTGAACTCAGCTTCTATGTGAACACAGCTTCTATGTGAACACAGCTTCTACGTGAACACAGCTTCTATGTGAACACAGCTTCTATGTGAACTCAGCTTCTATGTGAACTCACAGAACTTATATGCTGTGAGTTACAGCAAAGTAAAAAGAATGCACATTCTTTAGTAATTCCTTCAGCTATGTTGTCCAGCCTTGTCTTATTCTAGAACATTCCCCCATAGAACATGGAGATCTGAAACTATGACGTCATACAACTAGTCTTATACAACTCGAGGTTTGGGGTTCCTCTGATCCCTGCTGGCTCGTCTGACTCCTGAAGTTCATCTAATGACTCAATGTTCTAGTTCCTTCTCTCGCATAGTTGAGGAGGTTCTCCTCAGCAGCTCAACACGTGAGGACTGTGGTGTAGCGTTACTACCGAGCAGGCACATCATCCAAAATAAACTTCAATACATTCAGAACTCTGCTACTCGCCTGCTCACCCACTCCCGCTCCCGTGATCACATCACCCCTGTTCTCCAGAACCTCCACTGGGACCCCGTCCCACAACGGAGCCAATACAAATCCCTCCTCCATCACCGACCTGCTCCACCACCACACTCCATCCCGTGGGCTCCGCTCCTCTGATGCCAACCTCCTGTCTATCCTACTCAGGACCAAGCACCGGACATTGGGTGACAGAGCCTTCTCCATAGCTGCCCCCTCCCTCTGGAACTCTCCCCAAACACATCCGAGACTGCACTGACCTTTCGATATTCAAAACACAAATCAAAACCCACCTTTTCAGAAATGCTTTTAATTTATGACTATTGTATGTTCCATGTTTTTAGTGTATAGCTCTTTTATGATGATTTTAATGTTTTGTAAAGTGCCTTTGAGAATTGTGAAAAGCGCTATATAAATAAAATGTATTATTATTATTAGGTCATTTTCTTAAAAATACCAACTGTGTCGTCTTTTAAGAACAAAACACACCTTTACATGGATTCCTGTACACCTATTTAAGTAAGTTACATCACTTCAATTGGCCAATCTTTAAGCTCACAGACGCCACAGTACAGCTCCGAGCCGCCGCCGTAACTAACCCCGTCACACAGAGCTGTACTGCTCGCCTGGGCTCGAACACGGCAGGTGAGCAGTTTCGGTGAGATTTGATACTTTTGTTGCTAGCTACAGGCGAGGCTAAAGGCTGGCAGGGAACATCAAACTTCCGTGTTCCTCTGCTTCCTCGCGTCGACTGGTCGTGACCACCGGGAGCAGCCAACACACGGCACGTGATTGGCTGAGAGGGCATCAAACGCCTTCCCCGAGCCGCGGGTACTTCCTGACAGACAAGTTCACAATAAACAGCCTCGGAACTAAATGAAAACACCGACGAGCAGCTAAACACGCGAGGAATATACTCGTTAAGGCCAGTGTCTACCCAACGGGGCGGCATAAAGGAGTAACTTGCCTCGTAAAATGCTTGAACCATTTCCACCAACACCCACTGCTGTCCGGACGCCATGTTTATCTTCTCTCTGCGACGTCATCAATGCTGCGTTTAGTTCCACAAAAAAAATAGTAAACCTGAGCGTCGTTTCATAAGAGACAAAACTCACCTCCCATCGCTTAAATACTACGATTGAAACTTGCAATAAAAAATAAAGTAAGCAAGTACATAACTACATAAAGCAAATACAATTACACAAATATATAAATAAATAGAAGCCAGGGTGAAAAATATGGAGGATCTAGTCAGCATGAAAAATCATGATGTAAATCAATGAAAATATATTAAATTGCGCAATAAACAACGTCTTTTAAATAGATGAACAATTAACCAATACATATACCTTTTTTTATTAGAGCTATAAATAACTATACAACACAATCAATATCTAATGTATTATATATTTTTTAAAGTAAAATTATTTAACATAATATGTGTATATATAATAGGATTTTTATTTGTTATACCTTTTTGAACTTGGTGCATCAGTTGGGTCCCCATTTTCTTAGATATTAACTAGCCAGTCTCTTATTATTGCAACGTTTTAACAGGACAAACAGTTCCCTTGTTATGACAAAACTTGCCAGCCATGAATGAGTAGTGATGCTTCTTCTTTACTGCCCCCCCAAAGAGCGAGGCTCTTTAGACCTAATGTGTTCCAGGAAAGCTGCTACAGATTGCACTGAGCAGTTTCCAGGTGTGAACAAATAGAACTGTGAGTGTGAAGCATGGTGTTGCTGGGAAAAAAGAGGCCAAGTTTAAATATATCAAGTCTAAAAATACTTGAATCTCCCCATAAAATACTCACTGTGCATTTGTTTTCAATTGTAGAAAGTGAACCACAGAGCACAAGAAAAAACAGGGACAAATATGGAAATATCGTTCAATTCTTACCGTGGTATTTATGCACCGTATGCTGTATATTGTTAACACTATATACAATCAGAAATCCCCAAAGAGTCAAACCCACAATGCAATGCATCGGATAGATGTGTAACCTCACACCTGTGAGTGATGATGACTACTGGGAACTTGTTGATTTTAGTGCCGTGTGCACACTTAGGTCCTTACAGGGCGGTGTTTGAAGAGCAGCAGATGTGCACCATGACTTCGAATGGGTTTATTAAAGATTCTTTGACTTGAAAGTTAATACTCTGAAATCGTGAACAATGGTCTTCTGCTCAAGCGTGCACAGGTTTATCTCTCCAAAACACCAATTCAGCTTCTTGCACAAAGTGAAAACAAATTCAGTCAGCATACAAGACCACTGCCCAAACATCTGTGTACAAACATTTATTGAAAGCAATTGTTATTGCTAGCAGATACGTGAGGAACAAAACCATAAACTTACTCTCAACAGAATATATGTAGATGAGTCTCCATAGTGACATCTGGAGAAGTGCATTGCATTCACCAAAGGAAAAAACATCAACCGTACCTTGTGATTATGGCTTAGTACCTCATAATTATGAGAAAACAAACCTATCTGCTGGAGATAGTTTTTGTGTTATGAGTTATGAGTTCACATTTTCTCTGTGCTGTTTGTGTAGAAATGTGATCCAGAAAATGTGTATGGATTCTCGTGCCGTGAATCTGTAGAGCCTTTAATTCTTTTTCTCATTAAAAACTGTCACAGTAAATATTCTGATTACATAATTACCAATATATATTTAACTGTAAATTTGAGCTTTACTCACCAACTACCACTTAAATATAGAATGTGGTCCTGAGGCAGTACTGTAAACGTCATAGTAACTAATTATAAGCTAATATAGTAATAATGAATTAAAGCCCCTAACGATGGAAAGATGGAAGATTACGGTGTAGAACTGAATTAAACACAAAAACATGACGGCTCTGAGTGTACCATCAGAGGAACTGACCCTATGACAGCTCTCTGAGTGTACTATCAGAGGATCTGACCCTATGACAGCTCTCTGAGTGTACTATCAGAGGATCTGACCCTATGACAGCTCTCTGAGTGTACCATCAGAGGATCTGACCCTATGACAGCTCTCTGAGTGTACCATCAGAGGATCTGACCCTATGACAGCTCTCTGAGTGTACCATCAGAGGATCTGACCCTATGACAGCTCTCTGAGTGTACCATCAGAGGATCTGACCCTATGACAGCTCTCAGAGTGTACCATCAGAGGAACTGACCCTATGACAGCTCTCAGAGTGTACCATCAGAGGATCTGACCCTATGACAGCTCTCTGAGTGTACCATCAGAGGAACTGACCCTATGACAGCTCTCAGAGTGTACCATCAGAGGATCTGACCCTATGACAGCTCTCTGAGTGTACCATCAGAGGATCTGACCCTATGACAGCTCTCTGAGTGTACCATCAGAGGATCTGACCCTATGACAGCTCTCAGAGTGTACCATCAGAGGATCTGACCCTATGACAGCTCTCTGAGTGTACCATCAGAGGATCTGACCCTATGACAGCTCTCTGAGTGTACCATCAGAGGAACGGAGAAGGTGTCAGGACCGTCCACAATGTGGATTGAAACTGATACAAGCAGAGAAAAGCCAAACATTTTGATCATCATTCAGCCAATCAAAAATGGCAACTGCAAGCTTCATCATGTTGTCGGCCTGTGTCCAATCATTCCCGGAACTTTGCAACTAAACGCTCAGTGACCGACCGTGTGAACTCCTGGGAACGCCTTCCAGGAGACCTCATTGTAAAACGAGTCTCTCCAGCCTTCCAGCACTCTTCTCCTGAGAGCCGCTGCGCTGCTCCTTTTGGTCAGCGCAAAGGAGTTACTCATATAAATTGCTTTGTGCAAATGTCTGCATTCTTTTAGTCTATGATTTTAAAACAGATTTGTATGACGTTTTTGCTTTTATTAGACATTAGTGAGCAGTGGTGTAGTCAACATAACTGCTTGTTCAAAGAATAATCCCACACACTTCGGAGTAAAGCACATTAGCTCTGATGCTCCTCTGTGTGGTCATGTGTTGGCCCTCAGTCACGTGGCCCCCAGTGAGCACTCAGAACACACAGAGGTCTACAGCACTGGGCTCAATTGATAGACATGAAGAACATTTTTGAGGCCTCTAGGCCAGTGGTTCTCAGATGGGGGTACGTGTACCTCTGGGGGTATGTGAAGGCACTCCAGGGGGTACGTGAGATTCAAAAAATATATATTTAAAATTAGCATCCATTCAAAAATCCTTTAAAAATAGTTATTTAATAAATATTCAATAAAATAGAAGTGTAAGTTCATAAACTGAATTTTATATACTCTATATTAAATCAGACACTGATGGCACAGTGCTGTGTGTTACATCTTTTTTTCAACCAAAAGTGCTTTGAGCTGGTTAGGGGGTACTTGGCTGGAAACATATTTCACATCACTGAGAAAAGGTTGAGAACCACTGCTCTAGGTTACATAGAACTGTTTCTTCACCAGCATTTCACATGTTTCAATGCGATGGTCCTAAATACACACAATATAATACAGTTATTGAAAAGACTTGAGCCCAGCTTTGACCTGTACATCTAAACACCTTTTGACCTGCAAATCAGTGCTTAGTGGCTCAGGTAAGAACCATCTACCGCTCCAGCTCTACCGCTCCACCGCTCCACCTCTACCGCTCCACATCTACTGCTCCACCTCTACCGCTCCACCTCTACCGCTCCACCTCTACCGCTCCACATCTACTGCTCCACCTCTACCGCTCCACATATACCGCTTCACCTGTCAAACCAGTAAAGTTACTTTCAGAAATGGGATTCAGCCCAAACCAGGATCGAAGCATTTGCTTCCATTTTTAAGATATTTAAGCATTTGCCGTTATCATGACTACTACTATGCTCACTGTAAACATTGTATTAGCTGTCTTCTGGAGTTACCTTTCGATTCATGGAAGGACAGGGTCCTGTCAGGAGGACAGCAGGGATCTAACTCTGAAGCGACTATAAAGGACTCTTTGCATATCTGGAGAACTGCTCACACACTTCACACACTTCACACACGTGTGGCTGAGGACCCGATGCAGTGCTTGGTACCATTTGGTGCACTTTGGACAAGCGACACATATTAATTAATAAACTTTGAATACACTTCTACCGGAGCGGAGCTTCAGGGCAGTTCACTTTTGCTGATGGAGCCTGGATATAGCGTGCTAATGCTAGCGGATAGTCGACACAGGAACACTCTGCCATTTCTACTTAAATGAAGGCTAAATATCTCCACTCATTACATCTGTGCTCTACTTTTGGAGTCATGTACCAGTTGGCATTGATATAGTAGGTGGACTAACACGCCCCTTTTTTGTTACCATCCTCCTCCGTAAGACCCAACATTGACATGACTGATGGAGTCCAGTTATTCTATTCATTATTCTAAATTCAATCTAAGCGTGTCAGCATGACTCGGGTTATGGAGTACCATGACTGCTGCTTGTGAATAGTGTGTTCCAAGATCTTATTCCCATGGGAGCTCAACACCCTCCTAGTTTGGGCTTTGATGTTGGCATTAACTTAATCGCCATAAACTCTTTCAGGGTGGATTCAGTCATTTGCTGTCCTGCTTTACTTTTCACACTTTCTCTGAACTGGGAATGTTGGTAGTGGCAGTGGGAGAAGAAGTACTCAAAAGTGTTTCTAACGTTAGACTATTAATAGTATTGGGGTTGGGCCTATGCCATGGCAGGTGTACTTTTTGATGGGGACGGCAAAATTGCAAAACTCTGGGCTTCATAACATCAGTCCTCAAGCCAATGGGTGACGTCACCAAGACTACGTCCACTTCTCATGTAAAGTCTGTGGTACTGCTCAGGACCCGAGGATGAGCGATTCTCCAGAAAGACCACTGGCCACACAGTCAGCGTTCTGAAGGAGCATGTACTAGTTAAGTAAGGTAAAGAAATGATGGCTGGTCTAGGTCAGAGAGAAAACAACAAGACTTGAGAGTGGAAAGTAGAGAAATTGCTGAAACAACATGCTCAATAATATTAGTATAGTAGCACACCAGGACTCATGTTGGCAGCAGCAGTCCCCACACAGCCTCGGGTTCAGGCCAGCAGGAGGGAACTCTAAAAGGTTCACCTGAAGATGAAAGGGCTGGTAATCGTCTTCAAAAACTTTTTTTATGTTTTTGTTGAATTATTATTACGTCCTGACAGCAATCAATCAATCAAATTCTCAGAAAAAAAAAGAGGAAATGATTCGTCTGTGGCTGCCGCAGCCCGTCTCATCCTTTCATTGGGCCATCATCTAATGACCGCCCGCCTGCGCCTATCCTGCACTTATTGCTCTTCAGAGTCTTTCAAAAGCCACAAGCATGACAGCTGTGACTACCGACAACAGCCATGTTTGTTGTTTCGGTTAATTATAATCATTTTGTGTGAGTGTCTTTGGAGGGAGGCAGAAGGGACGGGCTGTCAGTGTTGCTGACTTGGCAACTTTCTTTCTAGGTTCACTACCTTTTGGAGCTAGTGCTGCTAAAACCCGGCGTACTCTTGCTAGTTTCTGAAGATTACCAACCCCTAGCTTTCAGGTAGATTCATGGTAGCGCAAGCAGCAGACGATGCTGCTCATGGCACAGCAGCCATCCACATTCCACAATCACGTCACTCATGAAGAGCAGAGGGTTCAATTTACTGGTTAACTGCGTTACAGGTGGGGTCGGGTGCGAAACCAGCAACACACACATACATATACATATACATATATATATATATATATATATATATATATATATATATATATATATATATATATATCTTTTCTTTAGGTGATATAGCTTGTTCTTTGGGTCATTTAAAAAGCTTGGGACTCCCCAAAGTATCCGTTGTCATTTAAACATGTCATCAAAATGTTAAGACTAACCCAAACCCTAAAGATCTATATTTGCATCATTGGCACAGCAAATTAAACATCAATAAATCTATAGAATGTCCAATGTACCAACTAACAGTCAATTTGTATTAGTCAGTGGTCTTGAACTGGCTTCCAGGCTTCCAAAAACAGTATATGTTGTAATCCTAGACTCCGTTCTATTTGTGTACCATTTCCTCTGGATCCCTTCAGGGTTGGGTCTACCTGCTTTCAGGGTCCTCTCCGGGTCAAATATTACAGCCTACAATGGCCTCTGAGCCACAGTCACACTACAACACACACACACACACAGTCCGTCGCTGTCTGCATCCAAGCAGAACTGAGGTAAACTTGTACGCAGGGTTCCAGGAGGGCCAGAGTGTCAGGAGGAAGTTCTGTTGTAGCCCGCCTCGATGTGTTTCTCCAGCCACAGCTCTGCCAGCTGCATTGTCGATGCAAACGTACTCGCTCTCGACCCGAGGCACATTTTGTGTTGCCTCTGCTCGAGACTTGTGTTGCACTGGACGGGGTGATAGACGTGGACGAGACCTGGTTCCTGACTGCGCAACACTTTTAAACCAGAGTTAATAACTTTTGTGAACAAGTCTACGTCTTCCAGTCCCCAGCCTAAGATTGAGGTGTCAAACCCTCCGGCTTTTAGCAAGTCACCCTTGAAAACACAGGTGATTCCGAATCCGTAATCCCGCCAGAAACCACTTTTCTTGGTCAGCACAAATTTGTTTTCTCTCGGGGCCTTCTCAGAGAACACTATCTTGGGATTGTACTGACTAAAGACCACTGGGAAATAGGCTTGTCTCCCTTGGACAGCGTTGTCTCTGCAGCGTTGCAGGGCATCACCACTAAAGATAAGATCCACATCGCAGAAGAAGAGTAGAGAGTCATTATCAAGCTGCGAGGAGCCCAGCTCGAGAGCCAGTCCTCGGGAGAAGTTGCCCGTCATGGGGATTATGGACAGGTCTGCTTTGGGATACTTCCTGTAGTAGTCTCGGATTAACTGATTGTGTTTGCCTCGGTTCTGATCGCTCCCATTGTCCACCAGAATGATGGAGAGCTTCACATTTTGTTTGGGTATCAAACACACCTTCTCAAAGTTCTCCATGAAGCGGACGAAGGTGTCATAGCGACCAGATAATGGGACCAGGATGTTGACTTTCCTCTGGCTCTGCTCCCACAGATCCCTGTTTGATTCGTAGACCTGGAAAGGGGACAAGAACTTCAGAGAGTTGGACAGGAAAGAAAGGGATTGGGATTCAGAGTTGATGGCGGCCACGAGTTCAGCCACATCCAGCTTCTCAGTTTCGGTAAAGAAGGGCCGGCTGAAGGATTGCTGAAGGTAAGCGTGCCGCCGCACAGGCACTGTTATTTTGCGTCCCTTATGTTTCTTGTACAGAAGCAGTAAGTCTATGATGTATTCTGCGCCATGCATTGGATCAACCCTGTAGTAGCCGTACTGAATCTCTTTAAAGTCAATTACACGACCACGAGTTTTAGAATTCTCGTTAATCATCTCCATGACCTGGAGGATGATGCCTTCGAGCGCGGTCCGAAGCGAGTTGCCAAGGCTCTGCCTGGATACCTTGTTCTCAGCAGCAGAATAAATATGGCGGCCAGTCAGGAAATCCCACTCGATGACATTATTTCTCTCATTGGGCTTGTAGCGCATGTAGGAGGGCGGGGACCCCAGCTGCTGGTCCTCCCACAGGACCTCTGTGTCACTGAGGTAACTCATAACCAGGCCTTGGCGGTGGAGCAGGATGGTGCGGTAACAAAGCCTGGAGATCTCACGACTCAGCAAGAAGCTGTGGAGCCGGTACTGGTAGGCGGGCTGCTTGTTAGGGTGAAGCGTAATGGCGTTGTGGATCTTGCTACTGTGAAGTTCCTCAATGAAACCTTTCTTGTTGTGTTCGTAGTTCTCATAGAAGAGCTGCTGCATCTGTGGAGAGAGTGGCAACATCCATGAAACCAGCACAGTCAAACCATTTCACCATTAATCAAACTACATCTAAGTGAATCGCATAAAAATGGAACATCAATCAACTATATCGATCAACTCTACCGTTGGGGGGTGGGGGGGGGGGCGGCGTCTCTCCTGCTTAAATCCAGGTTCTCACCAAAGGCACTGTATCAAATTTGTCCAATGGGGGTCCATTTATGTCCACAGACGGAGGAGAAGACAGGCTCGCTCTGCTCTGTTCACAGCCAGCCAGAAAAATCCTCTCGCACTCGCTATTCATATTTGTGAATAAATGTTTTGCAGCTTCTGGGCATTTGTAAGCTTTTGAAAGACATTTTAGTGAGAATTGTAGGTGACAAATAAATGTCTTGTGATTTTAGAGACTTTGCTGTTGAGGCTTAAAGGGGGTCTCGGACCCACCCAGCCCTCCCGTATTTCCCACACTGGCTATGGTATAGAACTGCAAAGATCCTGCTCACTGTCTTCCTCACTTGAATTCAGGCCCTGAATACAAAACATTGTTGAAAAAAATAAATAAATAAATATATATATATATATATATATATATATATATATATATATATATATATATATATATATATGCACCTTGGTGCCATGATTTCATTATGATACTTGATTGAGTGATGTCATTTTGTAGTGTGACCTGATTGGTCCACGCGGATATACAGATACAAAATATGGATAAGAAGTGCTGTGTACAGTCATTAAAACCAGTGTACAAGTACAACCACTGCTATGCGTTTCCACATTCCACATTAATCATAAATATGCTGAACAAAAGCTCCAGCAGCTTGAAACAAAAAAGGAAGCTTGTTTGGTTCTCTCCTTGACTAACGAAGACTTAAGCTTAAATGTCATTTATGTTTATCGTCACATGCATGCATGAAATGTGACCTCTGCATTTAACCAAACGTAAGCTTTTAGGAGCAGTGGGCTGCTGTAAGAACCACAGCAGCCTGGTGACCCAACTCTTCACTGAATATCTTTGTGACAGTTTAGAAAACAAACAAGCAATAACGACCGCATAAGCATATGAAATAATCACTGACTGTTAATATTACAATGGGGAAAGATCTTACAGATGCCTGTCATGAAGCCTCATAGTTTTCCTTGTCCACATAAACCCTTCCACAGGCCATACAACTGAACAGTATTCCCTAAACATGGCCTCCATGATATTCCTAGAGGAACCTGAAGGAACAGGGAGCAGACTCGATCCATACCTCATAGGACCACACACACTGGGTCCCTCCAAAGCGCCGCACACAGCGGCCCACCTCCACGTCCTCGTGGGTGGTGTACATCTCCCTCAGACAGGTACCGATGTGAGGGACCATCCTGCGTAGAACCTCTCTGCTGAATATCATCCCAGGGCCCCCCATGCAGAAGTTCTCTCCAGGCTCCAGGGCCAGTCTGCCCAGCTCCTCGGCCATGCCCAGGCCCGTCTGGCCCAGATAGAGCGGCTTGCTGCTGTTCAGCGACCGCAGGAACAACTCCAGCTTCTCACCTGGCAGAGGGCGGAGTCGGAGGAATTAGATGTGCTTTCTTATTTTATAATACAGTCATACTGGGCTATGCATCTCAAGTATCAACTGAACAAATCCATCAACTTTAGTTTGAAAAATGGCAAAAACAGAAAGAATGGTATAAAACTAACTAAAGAATGATATATTGTTATTTATTTATTATATATAGATAAGTTCCCAGCCAACATGGAATGATAGGACACCCAACATGTCCACTTGAACAGAACTTGGATAACTGTGTCTTCTGTCCCAGGCTCTACAAATATGTCAGCCACACTAAAGGTTCCCTTCCTAACCCACAGCTCAAGTGTCTTATACTCCTTCATCTGGAAGATCTCATCAGGAAAATAAAGGTAATTTCATAAAAAAATGAGTAGCCCATAAATCATCAATAAAACGTGATGTGGACTACACCTTCAGTCTCACCTTAATCGCATAAACAAAAGAGACCATAAACCTGCAGCTAATGATAATGTTATGTCAAAATCTGTTTTAGGTTCAGGTATGGTTTAGCTTTATGAAAGCTTGATCTTATTTCAGTAGTAATTACTTTTAGTGAAATCAAGCCAATTAGATTATTTGCCCGCACTTTTGTTTTTAAACAACAAAACAGAACAAAATCAGAAATCAACAGACACAGATGGTCAAATTAAACAACAGAGATTTTCTTGGAACGTAGTCCCAGCATTAACACAGATATCCTTGACTAAGACAACAACAAAAAATGATAATATTAAAATAAAGAAAATAAAGCCAAATTTATCAATTAAGCACAATATCACAAATTATGTAAATAATAGGACACCCTCTGATCTTATGATCTGAGGAGAAGTGTGATGGGTCAAGAGACACCAGCAGTCATGTGATCGGACCGGTTGGAAACAAACCCAGAGTTTAGCCACTTTTAGAGCTTAAACTAAAGTAACTGCCCCAAAACATCACCGCTACCAACGCTGGAGTCTGCAACCTGGGACGGACGCTTTGGCTGGTAATGCTCACCTTTTGTTTTATCTTCCACACAAGTCATTGGAACACATAATAAGTCATGGCATTGTTTTGAATGCAGTTTCCTTTTTTTGAAGAGATTTCATTTTTGGAGTTTTGTCTTTTTATTGTGTGTGTTTTGGGGATTTGCGTGTAGAGAACATGAGGCGTGCTTTCAGATAACTAATATGTAAAATGACCTCAAATGAGTTGTTATGTGGAAAGTAAATGTATGGATATTTTTCTGACAACTGTGGTCCATATTTGACTATCGCAACATAATATCTCCACATAAATATCTATTAAAAAATGTTTTCATGGGGACTATGGGGATATCTCTCTCTCTCTCACACTCACACACACACACACTCTCACACACACTCTCACACACACACACTCTCTCACACACACACACACACACTCTCACACACACACACACACTCTCACACACTCTCACACACACTCTCACCTCTTATATAAGCGTCATCGTCCGCGCGCATGAACCACTCGTATTTATCCAGGTAGTGGTCGTGGATGTACTTCAGCATCATGAATGACTTCTTCTGTGGCGGGTACGAGTCGTCCACATCCGCGAGCGAGACTACCGGGACGGGGACGGGCACGTGGACGGCGCCGGTCCCCGCGCTTGAGAAGAACTCCACCTTCCCGGGTATGGAGCTCACCCAGGTCTCGTACGCGGCCACGGCGCGGGTCCGCACATACTTTTTCGCGGTCATCACGCCGACGTAGAGGAAACGCGTCGGTTTGCTCTTGGGTCTCCCGGTGTCCCCGCTCCGGTTCCCGGTACTGAATACCCCGTCCTCCTCCCGGCTGACCTGCGGGCTGTCCCGGTCTTTGACAGCCGCGGCGTTCCCGAGGATGGCAGGACCTTTACCGACGGAGGACCCGCTGTCGCGCGAACACCCGGGAGATTTCTTCCCTTTACCCTCCAGGACCTGCGGCACGATGAGCCAAGAGGACACGGTGAATCCGAGGAAGACGCCGAAAACCACGGTAGTCCACGGTCTCCTTGACTTCACAGCCATGGCCGCTTATCCCACGGAGAGTTGAGCTCTGCGGTGAATGAAGCGGAATAAATGTATGAATGCTACCGTTGTCTGGGGGGCGCTGACGTGTACGGGCATCCAGCATCTCAGTGTGAATCATTAGACGTCCTACCTGCTGTGGAAAAACACTTCCCATCTCATGACCGCACTAGTCATGTGGAAACACGGACACAGCCTCAAGGCTCGCCCGACCCATAGCGAACCGCATTCAGTCCCTGAAGGGCAACATTGGATCCCACAGTCCCGTCCCGCGCGTCCCGACACCCGCGTGCAGTCCCGCTGGCTGTGTATCGGTCCCCGGAGCGTGGGGGCTAACGGTGGCTAACATTAAACGTCACCGCTGTTATGTTTCTAGCCGCGTTAAGCTAGCGGGTCCAGTCCTATCGCGAAGGCGTCCGTTTCTGGTGGTCCCAGCGGCTCGTCCGCCGGTGAGCTGCCGACTCCCCGGTCACGGTTACCGGTCACGTTCAGACGGTCGTTTTCCTGCAAACTTCTCTCGCCCCGCGACGTGTCTGCTCCTTTCTCCAGAACGGGACGTTTTCCAGTCGGGGATTTTCTTTCTTCAAACTGAAGGCATCATTTCAGATATAAAGGAGCCAATAACTTGTTTTGCACAGCCAATTCAGTCAAATTGAATGCAAATGTTAAAAAATAATAATAAAAAAAATAGACCGATGTTATGTAATCGTTCTGTTTCATATAAATCTCACAGCATGACATTGGCGCTTTTATTTTGAAGGGTAAATATCCAGCAGCGGCCTGAACCCTTTTTATTTTCAAGGTTGTACGGAAAAGGAGACTTCCGGTCAGTGTTTTTTAATGCAAAGTAAAAGCTTCCTCTTTTCAGATTTCAAGGACTCTTAACGTCTTTTCTTTCACAAAAACATTCGGCACGCTGCAATAACAGTTGTCCTAATAGGATAACCCTCCGTAGTTAAACGGCACAGCAGTGATTTATGTATTTTGCAAGCAGCAAAAATCCATCTTTTCAGCCAACTACTCATTCTTTGCAAGAGGTTTGGTGGTTATAATTGATCCATATAAATGGTTGCGAATCCCTTTCCAGCTTTAGACAGAAAGAAACACAATAAACCCAAGACTACACACACACTAGTTGTCAAGGGTAAAACGACAAAAGAAAAAGATTCATTTGAGCACCTTATTAGAAAGGAAAAGTAATTTTAAAAAATCCTTCAGTCCAATATAAACAATTTTTTGAAAATGGTATTTTTTATTTCACTCTAATTATGCTTATTTTGAACAGTCTGCAACTTGTTCTTGATGAGTTGCACATAACTAATCTACCAGCAGGTGGCAGCACAGTCAAAGTAATGTTACTGAACCCCCAGAAAGAATCCAGGCCAAAGGTTTAGTCTGTTATTGCATCACGGCTGATGTCATCCCATTGCAACATGGTCTCTAGTTTGATTTAATTTAGATTATATTTTTGCTAAAATCATTGTCAGACCTATCTTCACCTAAAAGAAAACAGAAATCAGGGTTTTCCCAATTATTATTATTATTATTATTTAGCTCTTTAGTTTGAAGACTCCATTGGACTGTTTGACCATTACTCTGTGGGGACGGGCTGCTGAGCATCTGGACTAAAACTTTATTAACAACTTAGTAACACTTACAATGGCAGACTCGGTGGATCGTTGTAATAACCCTTCTTCGTTAGTGACATAACATATGTAAGTACAGATTTGATGGCTTATTAGAAAGTGAGCATGTTTTGGATTCATCTCAACCTGACAACCTCCAATGATGTTCTTATTAATGTCTTGTAACTCATCGACACACAACTAGTAAATTATGTGTACAATATTAAATACAATATTTAAAATGGAAATGTTCAGTGCAGCCAAAAGACTTTTTGTATCTTGGCTTCACTCCTGGTTAGTCATCGAGGCTGCATGAGATAGACCTATAGCAACGTACGTGTACATGCTGGTAGCCAGTAGCTCCCATCAATTTAGCTACATCGTCCTCTTAATTTGTTGTCTTTTCGTTTTTATTACTGGAGCACGTATGGCACATGACGTTATACACTCATCAACATCGGAAAGGGAAGCCGCCCACGGCTGGCCACCCAACCAGAACTGTCGGACCAAACGCCACCCCAAAGCAGAGTCAAGAGGTCCAGGATCCCGTCCTCACATCAATGCATAAATCCACACTCTGTGCAAGACACTGCTTAGTGCAACTTAAGGTACTTCATAGGGCCCACATGTTGTATCGTCAGGATTCTACCTTGATATCACTCCTAACTGTAACAAATGCGAAAAAAATGATGCGGCTGTGGCTCAGTGGTAGAGCGGGTCGTCTTCCAATTGGCAGTTCAACAATCTAGTCCGCAAGTTGAAGTGTCCTCGGGCAAGACATTGCACCCCAAATTGCTCCCGATAGCTGTGCTGTTAGTTCAGGTCCTGATGGGCAGCTGGCACCTCGCATGGTAGCCTCTGTCATCAGTGTGTGAATGTGTGTGAATGGATGAATGATGCCGTGAAATGTAAAGAAAGCACTTTGAGTGACCGGAAGACTACGAAAGCGCTATACAAACGCAAGTCCATTTAACATTTATATATTATGATGCACCGAAAGCTACAAGCTGCTGGCTCAGGCGCTGCCATGTTGAGAACCATTGAGAGGCAATCGAAATGCTCCCAACGCTCATTCTAGGTGGTGTCCTTACCTTAGAATGAGCTCCCATGTAGTGTATCCACATGGGAGTGGGTCCTCTTTACGGGGTCCACCATGTTGCACCACCATGTTGCACCACCATGTTTCTACGGGAGCCCAGAACAGACAAACCAAATACTGGCTCCAGGGAGAGCCTTACACATTTTGTATATTACATGAAGGCCACCGTAGTTCCTTGACACGCTTGGAAAGGGAGTGGTGAGAGCAGGGGTTTTCAGTTGGATGCAGTCTGCAACCTCAACACTAGAGGCCACTTCCTGCATACTGGTCCTTTAACTTGATAAAGAGGCTCTGACCTAGGAAGGGGGCAGAGGAGGATTAGAACAATGCACACTAGCAGCTTCACTAGCTGCTCACGCGGCCAACGCGACAACATGAGCAATTCATGTAAAACTCAAAATGGCCGGCTTCTGATATGGTTTGGAGCATGGTCCCAAGAGACTTATTTGTAATTTTACATGTGTTACATAAGCCTACCAAATTTTGTATATGTTTGTCAAACGTACTGCGAGGGCTGCTTTGTCGAATTTTGTCGGAATTTTGTTGACATTTTGTAGGGGGCGCTATCGATCCAATTCTTAATTTTGAAGCATTCCAAACATATCATATAACTACATTTAGGTAATTAAATGTGTGTGCTATGTTTTGGTCTGTTTTGAGCATGTTTAGCCCCTCAAAAACATATTTGTTTTTCATGTCGAAGAGTGAGTTGCTATGGCAAGAGCCTTCTACGAAACAACAACATTTTGATAACTTTTAATCACTAAGGTTTTTACATTGTACTGACCAAATTTGAAGTCTATCTGATGATTTACCTAGGAGGAGTTCGTTCAAATAAAGAGCCAAGAAATAGGCAAAAATGAAAGGAAAAATCACACAGAAATCAAAAAGGCCGACTTCCGGTACGGTTTAGATCATGGTACCAAGAGACTTTCTTTTAAGCCTACATGTGATACATATGCCTACTACATTTTGTCTATCTATGTCAAACGTACTGTGAGGGCTGCTTTGTCAAAAATTTGTAGGGGGCGCTATCGAGCAACCTTTCCACTCTGAAGCATTAAAATCATGTCAGGAACTATATTTATGACTTTAAATGTGTGTGCAAAGTTTAGTTATGTTTCAAGCATGTTTAGTACCTCAAAGGTACCTTCATTGTTGACGGCGAAGCATGGGTCGCCACGGCAACGGCGTTACACGAAAGCTCAAAAGCTTTGTGAGCTGGCATTATGAACTTCTTACATATGTGTGGTAGTAATTGGATATCGATCTGATTTATCTAATAAGAGAAACAGGCCAAAGTATAGAGGCTTTAACTTCCTGTTACTAGTAGGTGGCGCTATGACTTTGATTCAAAATTGGACTGCACTTGTCTTCAAGCCTTGAGTCTCATCAAACATGTTAAATTTGGAAAGGATCTGATCATGTGGAGTTGAGTTACATCGGTTTATTTGTTCACGGCGAAGGATCAACATTCTCAGAGCTGCAACATCGCCGCCCTTTAACGAATTCTTAAGATCTTCACAATGAAGCTTTAGCAAAGTCTTAAGGCTTTCTGACAAACTTTGAGAGGGATCTGATGAATTTGCTAGGAGGAATAGATCAGAGTATAAAACTTGTCATTTTCTTTTGCCAATAGGTGGCGCTCTGATATTGTGAAACTTTTTGCATTGGAATGCGCTCAGGCCTTGACTACCATCATGTACAAAGAATTTCGGGCAAATTGGATAATGTACCTTGGAGTTACAGCAACATCCACTTTTGTGGCGAACCGTAAGAAATGGGCGTATACTTGGAGCCCCGCAACGTCAAGGCCGTTCAAAGACAACTCGCCATTTTGATAACTTTTCATCATCAACGTCTTCAGATCATTCTGACCAAATTTGAAGTTGATTGCATGAATTCTGTAGGCGGAGTTCGTTCACGTACAACTTCTGAAATTGATGAAAAATGGCTTAAAATACAGAAATTGGGCAATTTACTGCATCGCCCCCTAGTGTTTGAATATAATGAAAATAACAGAGTAAGTTAAAGGAAGCGATGTGGACATATGCTACAAATTTGGTGATGATAGGCCAAGTGATTTGGATGTAATGTGGATTGAAAACTAAGACATGCCCCTTAGAAGTTGATTGGTCCTTTTGGTTCTCAACACAATGAGATATCAACAAGCTTTTGATAACTTGTGATGACATTGAACAAATAATGAATCACATAACATTTTGGAAGAATCGGAACCAGCGTTTAGGAGGATTTGGAAATAATGTGTTTTTCACAAAATTCAAAATGGTGGAAAATCTAAGTAGGCGGAGCTTAATGTTACCATATAACTTTTTTGTAGAGCAGACGGAACCGGACATGTGTGTCGAATTTCAAGTCAATTGGTGATTGGGGGCGAATTTCATTGGCTTTCAAAAGAAAAAAATTCTAGGGGGCGCTATAGAGACATTTCTTTCTACCCAAATGCGAGACCCCTAAAATATCAAATTTTTCACCCGTCCTGATATGCATGTCAACTTTGGCAACTTTTCAGA
Organism: Ophiodon elongatus; assembly: GCA_016806645.1. Classification (NCBI taxonomy): domain Eukaryota; kingdom Metazoa; phylum Chordata; class Actinopteri; order Perciformes; family Hexagrammidae; genus Ophiodon; species Ophiodon elongatus. The sequence goes on along the minus strand of JACSYO010001746.1, from coordinate 1,123,169 downwards.
TATGATAAAGCCCCCAAAAAGGCAGTTAGATTGCAGAATAATAATAAACATTCCAGTTTCAATAGGGTCCTCTCGGACCAACTTCATCGGTGCTCTGACCTTAATTATGAAAGTCTTAAAACTGGATGACAAAAATGATTAACACAAGGTCTCCTTTTATTTTTTAGCTTTCCATCCCATCTAGTGAGTGCGTGGACCTCGAGTTAGTTATTTAGTCAAACTACTATTTGATCAAGAATGAACCGCACGCGTACTTCTAGATTTGGACACAGGGCCCCTCTACAAGGCGGAGACACAGAGCCCCTCTACAAGGCGGAGACACAGGGCCCCTCTACAAGGCGGAGACACAGAGCCCCTCTACAAGGCGGAGACACAGGGCCCCTCTCCAAGGCGGAGACACAAGGCCCCTCTCCAAGGCGGAGACACAGGGCCCCTCTACAAGGCGGAGACACAGGGCCCCTCTCAAAGGCGGAGACACAGGGCCCCTCTACAAGGCGGAGACACAGGGCCCCTCTACAAGGCGGAGACACAGGGCCCCTCTTCAAGGCGGAGACACAGGGCCCCTCTCCAAGGCGGAGACACAGGGCCCCTCTCCAAGGCGGAGACACAGGGCCCCTCTACAAGGCGGAGACACAGGGCCCCTCTACAAGGCGGAGACACAGGTGTTTGTACATTAGTTGATATTGTTCTTTCGCTGTGATTTAAGTTCTAACAAGTTGCCTGTTTTGTTCAGTTGGCAACCTGGCCTTGATGCAAACACACACAGAAATGCAAATAGGCTGTTAAACTGTGTATTTGAAGCTGTTCTTCCGGTGAATGTTGTGAAATGGAACAGGTTTACTTTTCTTCTGCTCTAATACTCACTATTCTTTTGTGTCAAAACTCCCAGACGCCTTGTTTATTTGTAGATATTGGGCTTTTTAATAAGTAGGAGAATAGGGTATGTAGCCTCATGGGAAACATTTGCTTTGGTGTGGTCGCACATTCATTACAAATACATGCGTCCATGTCGCTTTCTGTTCCTCACTGTCTCCTTGGTGTTGGGCTCTCTCCGGGTAAACTGTCTATTGTTACTTCTGTCTGTAGAATAAACCTCTCTTATTGAAGGCAGGAACTTTGAACCTTTTCAAATCAGTCGCTCCCAATGTCTCTGAGAAGAATCCATTCACATGAATGAGAGCGCAGGACCGTTGCAGCCCGTCCATTGGCGGAGAGGCTGCTGACGTCACGGGAGCGGTCCAGCCAGTGTTTGGGGAAGAGTCCCGGTTTGTCCGTGTGTGGATGAGACGCGGGCGGAGACTGCGCTCCTCTGACCGAACTCAGTAGCGAACGGTGCGTTCAATGACTTCAGCTGACGAGGCTCTTCTTTTTTATTCTTTACCACTGGATATATCACCATCAGCGCCAAAGGAGGGCTCCATGAGCCAAGACAGGATCCCAGTTCTCTCATAAATAAGGTAAGAAGAAAGGAGCCAGCCGGTGCGTCTGTGTGCTCTCAGACCAGAGCGCTGCTCTACTGCGCACACCTCACTGGATGGAGACCCAGCACTGGGTTTTTAGTAAAGTTGGGGACTGGCATGACTGGAGTGTGAAAAACTTTATGTTTGCTGTTTTGTTTTTTTTGCCATCGTGAGAAACTCCACAGCTTTTGTCAGCGAAAAATGAAACAGACAATGTTATGTTGTATTGACATCTGTTGTACTTCTGTCCATCCTGATAGAGGATCCTCCTCTGTGTCTCTCCTGAAGGTTTCTTCCCTTTTTCTCCCCTCAAAAGGTTTTTGGGGAGTTTTCCCTGAACCGATGAGAGGTCCTGGGACAGAGGATGACGTATGTGTACAGATTGTAAAGCCCTCTGAGGAGAATTTGTAATTCGTGATTTTGGGCTATACAAAATAAATTGAATTGAACTGAATTGAAATTGAGAGCAGATACATTTATTCAAGTCCCAGTAATGTGTGAAACGTAGCCTCATTCATGTCAGAGGGAGACGAGGCTTCATAACTACTTAAGATGTGTACTTACCAGAGCTTTTTGGCATAGGCTGTCATATATAAATGTAATATACATTTAACGTTTCAATAAAATATATTTGATGCTATTTGATGGTGTCATTTTGAAACGTTAGTTTTTTTATGTTATTATTGTTATATTAATACCGTCAAGCATTGAGCCGCTGGATATGAAAGTCTAATTTCATTCAAGTCAATTTCTTTTCTTTTTGGATAACAAAACGGAACGTAGCCTAGAAAATATGAATATCACTTTTCAGAGAAACGTTGTAGTATAACTATAAATCTAAGTATAAACTGCGCCTCGAGCACAGCGCACTGCAATCTCAGCGTTGCCAGATGGGAAATGTTAAACTCTCGTACCAGAGGCTTAAATGATTGTACTTTGAGGAACATAATTGTACGTGAGTCATAACCACGAGAACAAATAGGCATGAATCTCACAAAACACAAATTTGACACAACTTTCTGACGTGCCTCCAAATCTACTCACATTGTTTTTCTGTAAAGCAAGCTGCCGCTGGCCATGAAAGATATGTGTCCATAAGTGCATCAATCTGACAATTTTTGTAATTACAAGACAGCACGGAAGCCTGTTCACAGTTTGCATGAGAACAGTTGAAGCCAGCTGAGCTAATTAAACGAGCGTTGATCAGCTGTGCTCGAGTATCGTTCATCCTAGTGTCTGGAATCAGTTCTTTAAGAACGACTGTCCGCTCTGTTATTAACCAGATCGGATTTGTGAGTCCAGATGCCACCAAACTATTTGCATTGCCTTCAGTGGAAACGACGTCGGCGGCAGTAACCATAGTGACGCTGCCGACGCGGCTTTCCGGTGCTGAAGCGGTCACCCCGAAACAAGCCTGCAGGCGGTGTGGCTTTGGGGGGAAGCAGCAGAAAGTGAAAGTGCCAGCAGACAATTCCCTTTGCCGTCTGTCCACGGACTGCTGCTCTCCTCCACGTGGTCAGCGCTCTGCTCCTAACAGGATTCTGCTGAACAGACCCTCACTTAGAAATCCGACTTGAGCGGCCAGAGCATCCGGACTGAGGATCTGGATCTGTAGAAATCCGATTGGAACCGCATTTCAAACCACCTCCAAATATGGTTAGAATCCAATTAGTAGAAATGGCATTTCATTTTTATTGCTTTCCAGTCTTTCGAAAATCAATCTAGATACAATCTGGGTATGACAAAATTTGGGCTGGCACTGTGAACAAGGCCATAGATTGTTGTGTGAGGATGACCAGCGCATTGATTTAACCCTCGGACATGGTGTTCCTCAGTGACATTTACTTCTGTCTCTGCAACAAAAAGCAGCTTAATTTCCTCCAAATATTAGCGACTATAATTGGTGAAAGACAGGGGACTGGTTTTTCTCGTCCAGAATGGCTGAAGATACAATTGCTTTGGGTCGTTTACGAGTTCTTCTGGTAGACAATGAGAATGAGATCCAAACCAGCTCCAAGACCAGAGCCTACTGTTTTTGCTTTATGCCATCCATTACTGACTGTTAGCTCTCCAGGCTAAAGTGGCTACTCTCTTTCCCACACAGCATTGAGAATCTAGTTACAGTAAATGACATGCATCGAAATGTTAATGTAAATTACATGTCAATTACGATTGCAAAACAACCAAACCAAAACTGGATATAGATTGCAGTTAGCTACAATAGAAAGACCAGGGGGCTACTTTCTGTGTTTACGTTTGATTGGACTCAAACACCAGCTATTGAAGTGATTAATGTTACATTTAGTTTAACTGGCAAGGCTTCAGGAGCGTCACACTACTTGTTTTGCCAAGCGTTTCCCAAATGTAGATGGCAAGTGCAAAGTTTGCAGTAGATAGCCAGAATGGAAATAATTTACCTCGAGATTCCTTTGTTAAGACCAGAATGGGACATTTCCTCTGGCATTCAGATTGTTACATTTATGAGGATTCTGTTGGATGTCTACTTTATCAATGATGTGTTTTCCATTTCCATAATTTGGAATTTCTGAGAGTTTATAAGTACATGTCATTGGGGTTCTTTTGCAATCTTGAACCATGGACTTTTACCGTGTAATATAAAGCAATATTTTAGATTCTGCGTATGGATCCCTTGCCGTTTCATTGCTTTATACACAGCTTTTCAGAATGCACCACCTGTTCCTGTTAAGACTTGTGAGGGACTCGCTGGATACAGACTAAACCAATAGAGACTTTAATGGGTCTATAACTTGCACCTGCCAAAATCACACACACATTATTACTTTTCTAGACCACCAAATCCAGTGTTGTGAGAATGAAACTGCCTGGAAAGGTGATGTCAGATGCAACCATGTTAACGTGTTGCAGAATTAGATGCTAACTTGCTCATATTCGGTGTCTTCAGTATTGTGTTGGGAACATGCCAGTGTGGATGGGTTTACGATACAATGAACCAGTGCTCCCAGTTTATTCAGGTAAATTCAGTTACATATGTTTTTTCATTGGCCCATGTCGACCACTAACCTGTAGATAATCAGTAGATAATCAGTAAGCCTGCAGCAGTATGTTGTTTTCAAAAATGACATGCACTTGCTTCTGCTGAAAGTTTGTTGTTGAAAAGCTTAAAATGATAAAAAAAAGATGTTGCCTGAATGACTGATTGTTTGGAGCTTTTATAGTTTGGTTATATGAGTACTACTGGAAATTGAAGCTCTTAAAAGAAATAATGCAGATTTGAAGTTTCACCTGATTTGAAGTACTGAAAGAAGTTGATGTAGTTTTTCCAATTGGAAGTACTGAAAGACGTTGAAGTGGCCGTTAAAGGTTTAATTGCTGAAATAATGTTCTCAGTGAAGTGTGAGTGCCAAACGAAGTTAAAGTCTCACTTGTTGTAAAATATTTAAATAAGAGCACTGAAAGGACTCAAAGTAAAAATGCAGGAAGGAGCTGGTGTGTCTTGTAAAGTGTGATCCTGACTTCTGGGAGGGGTCACAGGTTAGCTTCCAGTAGACAATGACAGCAGCTTGGTCAGGGCCCTTCTGTGGCGTACCGAGGCCCCGTTAGCGACTGACTGTTACAGTCAGAGAACTGAAAGAGTATAAAGAGTGAGAAGGCCAACTGGGGATGAGGATGGGGTGAATGGTTCTGTCAGACAAAAATAGGACAAACCCGAAAAAACAAACACAAATGCAGTGAAGTTCTTGAGGGAAGTTTGTGTGTGCATCAGAAATATATTTGTGAATCTTTTTTTTTTTTAAATATAAATATTTATATATAAATCACAAAACGCATTAGTGAATCCTTCTGTGTGCATTTATTAATATTGAGACTGTTTGATCCTGGGCAATGAAAATGAACTAAGTAACTAAACACAACAACTGAAACTGAACATATTTGTGTGAATTCCTTAATTACTGTCAGAATCTAATCTAATGATGACGTGGAGATACAATTTGCATGTGAGGTTCTTAATGTGAGGTTCTTAATGTGAGGTTCTTAATGTGAGGTTCTTAATGTGAGGTTCTTAATGTGAGGTTCTTAACGAAATCCTGTGCATTTGAATCTTGATGGTTGGAGGTGAACCCGATGACCTGCAGTGTTGGTTTACATGGAAACACACTGCGTGGTGCTTCCCCAGTGAGGGAGTGAGGGAAAGTCCACTCACACTGCGATGCACAGCTGACTGGGAGATGAAAGCCAAAACACAGGATGCAATGCACACACACGCACACACACACGCACACGCACACACACACACACACACAGCAGAGGTTTCAGTTCGCCAACCAGAAGTGATGGTTATTTTTGAGTGAGATATTGAAATATGTACTATTATATCTTCCAGTTGAGACTGTGGTCATGCATTGTGTGCTGACTACTACACGAGGAGTGTTCCCTTGTGGAGAGTTTCTTTGTGATTGCTAGCTCTACTAGAGAGTCGGCTGCAGATGCAGAGATCGTTTCTCATTCTGCACCACCTCCATTCCGATGTGTCTTTTACTATCTCAGTATGTGAATCATCGTGACCCATCATGGGATCCGCTCAGTCAGAGTTAACTCTATATGCTCAGAGTTGTATACTATAATCAGTCTAAGCTGTACTTTGTCAGGCTTGCTCAACATCCATTAGAGTCAGCTGGAGGCCGACCTCATCAGCTTCAGCTGTTGTTTTGTCAGGCACAAGCAGAGCTCCAGTGGAGAGGGCTGCGTTTGCCCACTTCTTCCCTGAAGAGCCCTTCAAACCAACGGCACAGTATGGTCAAACGGGCATTTGATAAAGAATAATTCTCAGAATATAAAAAAATATGACTGCCAGTTTTTTGTTCAAGGTGTTAATTCCCTCTTAGCTTTTTTTTTAATTTAAATTGGTTCTGGCCAAGATTCTGTATTGGACATTTCTGTAATGTGTATTGTTTTTTTAGTGAGACTTCAGTGTCTTTGGCATAGCTGTACTTTGCATAACAACATCTGAAAAAGTACAACTGATGAAATATGATACATATATGCAAAATATATGTAGATGGCTTTACGTCAATCAAACAAGAACTTTGTATTTCCTAGGATCTTTTGCTTTATTTTCGTTTTGGATGGTTGCAATGTTTACATGTGGATATCATCAGGTGGCATGCTGGTATAGAGACGTACAGCCCACTGTGTTCTATCAGCCTTACACTCTTCAGTCCCTTCCAACATATTGCCAGAGCATACGGCTCTGAAACCAGAGGACCCTGTGTTGGTATCCTTTTTTTTCTTTACCTAAGTAGTTACAACAACTTAAAATATTGTACGGAGAAGTTGATCATATCATTAATCCCAGACTGCTGGAATTATTTTCACCCAGAAAACTGTTAACATCATTCAATTTCAATTTTATGTTTATGCATATGTTCAAGACCCAAAACACCAGTAATGCAGGTGATGCACGTTAACCTGAGAAACTGTTGGAAAAAAGGACAGGCATTTAAAAAAAATACTTGTCAGGTGATTGGATCTGCAAATCAAACTCTTTCCGAAGCGAGTCGGAGAAGAGCGAAAACATCTTTTCCATTGATAAAAGCCTTCAGGGCTGTTCTTTGCTCCTCTTTGGATGAACAAATACTCTCCAGTTCTGATAGAACTGATGGACACAAACGCATTAACGAGATGGATTTTTGTGTAATCTTGTCAGCCCTTAAATCTGGCGTGATCTCGTGATATTGCAAGAATCCAGCCCGGCAACACACCTTTCTGACAATATGTTGCTGTTGAAGGGTTTGAACCGTCACCGCAAAGCCAGATCAGCCCTGTGAGAGGACAAACAACTCTCTGATCGCTGGTAGCTATGAGAAAATGAGTATAGAGCCAGCAATACACAAATCGGTTTGTCTCATTTTAGCTACACTTCCTGCATTCAAGAAAATCTGCCCTAAAAACTGCCTGAGTCTGCAATTAAATATTGGTCCATGCACTGAGTGCAGCCTTTGTCAGGCTCTGGAAGGACTTCAGACAGCAGGTCTTAGTTCCTCTCAGTCCTTTGTGAGCGGACAGAGAGGCGTCGATACTGTGCTGCCTAGAACAGTGTATCAAAGTTGTGCGGCCCAGCCTAATCCGTTCCATTAGGGGTTGTGAGTCTGGAACCTTTTCACACACACAGCATGGCCCTTGTTTGTGCAGCAGTGCAGTTGTCTTGGGGTGGGGAGGGTTTCAGCGTTGGCCGCTGCAGCTGTGCCCTCTCTTTGCTCAGTGAAACCAGAGAGGACTGGGCCCTGCTGGCCCATAAAGCGCCCGCACAGACACCCTGTCCGCAGCCACCGGAGACATCGTGCCGTCTTACTCCATCGGCGACGTTTTCCAAGGAGAGTTCAGCTCGCCAGAAGACAGAGGGCTAACCCTGTTGGCCTCCAGAAGTTCAGCTCGCTCATCAAGCAGCTGGAGTAATAAAGTCCCCAGCTGCTTCGGTACCATTAAGGAAGACGACCAGACATATGTATTGTGGACACACTGACAAATCCAGAGATCTAAGTGGCACTTTTATACTTGATACTTTGGATTAGATTTTAGCACCTTTTTTTAGTACACAAGTATTTCTCACATCATGTTAACAGTGTACATGGAGTTTGGTTTCTTGTATTCTATAAAGCCACATTGAAGACCATACCAGTATCCTTGTTTTAGCAATTTATTCCTATTAAACTTAAAGAGTAGGTCTGGATTTTTTTCTAGTCTATATCTTAAAACTACACTCACATGTTATATGTAGATTGAAAGAGTTTTTGGTGGCTTTCATTATTCCTCTGGTCCAAACTGACAGAATTGGTATCTTTTTAGCTCGACTCGAACTTGAAGTGCCAAAAGTCGAGGCCTGGACCAAAAAACAGTCCTGTTCTCCAGTTACACTTTTAACACATTAGACAATTTAAGGATCTGCAGGATTAACAATGAAGCATACTGCAACGTGCCGTAGCTACTGCCAACAGACAAATGTGCATAACACTCTTCCGGCGGGTAGGAGGACTCCACAGTGGGCCTAAAAACTACACGGAAGGGATTATTTGCAAATTGCACACATCTTTGATTTGTAGGAATTCAGGGGGAGGTGTAACTCTTGCTCTTCCATGTTGATCTCTAATGTGACACGGCCGGACACGCGTCGCACTCCGTAGTATTCTAACTGGTCTTTGACAGCAGTGGAGATGAGAGAACAGTTTAGAGAGGAGGAAAGGCATAGGGCCTCTACTAATAATTATATACAAATACAAAAAATTTGACCGATACAGAGTTCATAGAAACGATGCATTGAAAATCATAACGAATCTACATACTGGGAAAATATGAAAGTTTAAGAGTGTTATCTTTGTACAATGGCAATGGGATTTATATGTTAAAGTGTATAGTAACATTGGTGTGCATAAGAGATAAAGAGTTCTTTGTCCTGTTTGGCTGCTTGGTACTGTAATCCCGCAAATACACGCTCATCAGAATCCAAGCGGTGCTGCGTTGACTGGGTTTTACAAAACGGCGGCTCACTTGACCTCTGTGTTTTACGATGCTGTTAGCTGTGCGCTGAAATGTATGGAAACTGCAAAGTTTGATAAAACATTGCCAAAAAAAGTTTATACGCTCGCTTGAGTTGGTTTTTGCCTTTGTCGAAAAAAGGTTAATCGTTAAATGGATTATGGAAACCCTTGTTTCTACTGGCAGCCTCTTCCAGGATATTCCCATAAATAAAGCATGAAACATGGCCGATACTAGCTGACATGAAAGAACAATTAAAACTTGCTCGATTGAAACTAATTCCTGAAGATGGTTAAAAGGTGACTTGTCTTGTTTCTGCTTCACAGCCTCTATTTCTTCTACTCTGTGTCCTGGTGGATTACAGACATTCAAAGCCTATAGCGCCAACATCTGACCAAAGTACGCTGAAGCCGAGTTTATTCACTCCAAACCAGGGAATGCGCCTAATTTGCATTTCTTTTCCGCAACCTTTCAAAAGTTCGCTAAAATTTGCTTGACAATTGAATGGAAACACTTCTGTAGTCTTGCATAAAGTGTCCCAGTGAGCCAGCGTGCACAGTAGCAGGTTACTTTTACAAACAACACTGAGGCATTTGCAAATCACAAATAGCCTTTCTAAAACGTGATGATGAAATCCCCTGTGAACACACTGGCATGTGTGAGGTAATCATCACTAGTTTGCTTCTTTCTTCCTGGGCTTATCTTCTGTCTCTCAGATGAAGTCCACACAGGTGGTGTGACAGGACTACTGATGCTCAGGATGTTTTGTCGGGCCATTCACTGGGCAGACAGAGAAATATGCTCTGCTGAATGGCGGTGGGAAACACCCGAGGGATGGGGGGTAGGACACACACAAAGGCATGGTTTCTGAGTCCTCCTGCTCCCTGAATACACTTTGGCCCTGAGATGTCGGTCAGTCACAGTTAGTTCCACTCACAGCAACACCGTCAATGATTATGGTTTCAGGGTGGTAGTGATTTTAGACATGACATTAAAAAAGAGATGAGATCCAACCCATTTTTGTACACTTTATGGATATGGGTCTCCCTGGGGGCCACTTGTGCCGTTAGATGTTCCAGGTAAATTAACCCTGAAACCAAGTGCACTCAGTTTAACGGTGGTGTGGCGTGAGAAGAATTTGTCATACATAGTTGGTAGCACAGGAGCACGTATGGAATGGTCATGGAACTTGGGCTCTCTTCATCCTCTATTATTTTGTGAAAACTTGTGAAAACAAAGCAATTGTCTACATCATAAGAGAACTATGAAATCAATTAAAATCCGCTAATAAAGTAGGATTCAATTTCTTTGTGAAGGAGTGAAAGAAGAGGGTTCATGTGGTAAATAAGAACCGAATGCAACAAATGAAGTTCAGTATATGTGAAGGTAAACGTCCATCCACCTGTAGGCTCTGAGGCAACGTCCCTCTGCTCTACTGTAGGTAGTGTCCTCTCCTCCCTGCTGTGCTGAGACCGGTGTTTCTTTATGGGTAGGACAAGTTCAGAGCCTGGATACCAAATATCACCAGATGAGCACTCGAAGAGCACAATGTTAATGAAAGTGAGAAATAATGTGTACCCGCCCCGTGATTCGTAACTTCTCTAAATTGTCATGTTCTTCCTTGACCCATGCTACACCCTTCCACTAAATGTCTTGATAATCAGGCCAGTAGTTTAGACAAACAGACAGACAAACCATCAAACCCAACCATGAACACAACTTCCTTGGTGGGAGGTAATAATCCATTTATTATTAGGGGGAGGGGGAGTTTGTATCAAACTGTCGACGCTTTGCTCCTCGGACAGAAACTGTTTGTGCCTCATACAGGTCTCACATATCATCATAGAAGCTTTGAAATACCTAAATAACAAACATACAATTGACAAATTTGAATGTTGTTTTAGCTAAATTTGACCACTCTGCTGGTATAATATGTTGCATTTGTTGGTTGCAGTTTGTAAACACACAGAAGCTTTGCTCCTCGGACAGAAACTGTCTGTGTCTCGTACAGGCCTTACTTATTATAAGAAGTTTTAAAATACCTAAATAACACCCGAGCACTGTGGAGGCACCAATTGCTTACTGGAATTCTGTCATTGTGGTAAACGAAAACCCACAGTTGTGTAAAAGAGAACTGAGTATCTTCATGTTTGTGGTGCCTCAACAGCCAGTAAAGATGGCGCTGTGTTGAATACTATTGATTATATGACCCAGATTAGTTTTATTCAAACTTTTATGTTGCGAGACTAAAGGCCCCACTTTGGAAATGTTAGGTTCCCATTGGGACTGTGTGACTGATGTGTTTAGTGGTGAAACAACTGCAAATTGCAGGTCTCCTAGAATTGCCATTTGGACCAGACTGTACAAACATAAGCAAAAGAAAAGACTTCAATGATGAAACATAAAATCATCACAAAATCAAAAAGATCACTAATTTTCAGTTTAGCTGATATATATAACGTTATATATAAATATATATCCGCACTCACATACACCCACAGCAGAGGTGTGGACTGGAGTCTTGGACTGAAGTCAGATTTACGTTAGACTAAGATAGAGAGAATCAAAAAGACTTTGACTTTAATAGTAATAACTGATGACAACTTGAACTTGACTTGGAACTTCATACATGAGCTGACACAGAATCTTGATGAGGAAACATTTGGATCTTTCATACACTGTTTGTCCTCGCTGCAAACTGATACTATCCTAAACTGTAGGGGGCAGTGTGGCGAAAACTCATGTCTACAGTTTGATTTCTTCACTTAACAACTACCTTATTTAAAGGTATAATGCAGGAGTATTCAATACAAAAATTCAACAAGGTCCATTTTGAGAGTATTTCCATGCAAAGGTCCAGAACATCACTATAATGTCTAACTAGCGTGATGATTTAGTCCCATATATCTTGAAGTAGCTTAGCAGTTGTATTAACGTCTGTATGTAGTCAACAACTGACTGTCATTTCAAATATAGAAAGTTCAATTGAATAATATCTCAACAATATTTATTGTCAGATTTCAAATTGAACTGGATTAATTAATAATAATACATAATCTAAAAATAAATAAATGTTCTTCTGTCATTTCAAGTAAAATAATGGATGCATTTAAGATTAAATCACATAACAGAAAGCTTTTGAAAAATGTTTATCTTAAAATAAATTAATTGAACTGAATTGTCCTGCAGATTAAAATTCAGTTCATTCAGGTGTGAAGTGATGTCACTCAAAAAAGTCACGATATTATATTCTTGTAATCTTTTAAATTAAATAAGATACATTTGTGTGCAGGAACTATCTCTAGTTATTAAAACCACTTGTGTCAGCTCTGTTCCTCTCTGTTAACATTATTGTTGGTCAGTGAATTAATTTCATTTTGGATGTGAGTTTGATCAAAAGAGTTGTGCTTTGTCTCGAGGTGGAGCTTCACATTGCTGCTTTTAATAATTGTCACGGTCTCTGAACATATGAGACATAGAGTTTGTTCATTCTTGGTTGAAGTCTCTGGTCTCACTGTCCACATTTCTCTTTTTGGAGAACATCATGTGAAATAACTTCTCTGACTCACGTATTAGTCTCCAGCTACTCGTCTCTCCCCATGTGTATAAATCTCACTTGAGCTGGGAAGCTTATCAGAACACACATATGTGATTGGCCGAGTAGCATCACGTGATGTGACTTACAACACATGTGATTGGTCGGTGTGTTTCCTGGACCACTGAACGAGGGCTCTACCCCGGTTAAAACAGAAGCGGTCCGTCTATTAGTGACCCCTATAATGTGTTGCATTTGTCGGTTGCTGTTTGTAAACACACAGCATTCAGATTTGGCCAGATAAACATAACCACATCTCCACACAACCCTGCGAAGGTGCAGCGTTGCCGGATTTTCAATGAATGCAGCCGAAGGACACACTCCATCCTGCTGGCTCTGGTCCTATGTGGGCCTTGGTAAACAGATACCCAGACAATCTGACTACTTAGAGCAGAGGAGAGACGACATGAACTGCCCACTTTGTTACTGGCTGGGGGCTACACCCTCACGTGGGGCCTAAGGCTCTCTGCCAATGCCCCAAACACAGCAACATACGGATTACAGACAAAATACAGGCAGCGGGCAAGGTCTCTTTAGATACCACTACACACTTCTCAGTCAGTGATGATTGAGAGGGATTATTTTTGTATGAGTTTAGGCATTGTTTTTTTGGAGGTAAAATCATGCATATTATACCTTTAAATTTGTACTTTGAATATATTGTGACAGCTAACATATGTCTTTTCCTCATCCCTCCTTATCTGAAGGTGCAGCTCTGACTGAGATGGCCATGTCACTGCGCCACCACAGGACAGTCATATTGGCTGTGGCCTTCTGTTTCCTGCCTTGCATCACTTCCTCCCTCAACCTGGAGGATCCCAATGTCTGCAGTCACTGGGAGAGGTCAGTCACAATGCTGCATATCACTTTTGTGTGTGATACACATTGTTGCTTTACATACTACACTCTCTTCAGGGAGCAGCGTATAAGTTGCAGGGCCACCTTGGTAGACAGATCTGCCTGTGCACATAATGAGGGTTACAACATAGTTTCAACCAGGAGGAAACCTCAGGTTCTGAAAAGTGATGCGGAAGTGTCTTAAACTTGCATTCTCTCTACTGACCATCAGGGGACGACTCCTGTGGTTGCAAAAAGAAGTCTGATGGATGTCCATGAGAAAATGACCATACTTCTCACTTGATTTATAACCTCAGTAAACACAGAAGTAGGGGGGCCCAGCCAACACAGGTAGTACGTAACTGAACTGGGTAAAACCCTGTACAGTTCAAAAGACAAGCGATAGACATCCTGCACACCACGTTACCCAGGTCATCAAGGAGCACAGGGACATATAGGTGTATCATGCCCAAAGGGGAGGGGCCTGGTGCAACACAACCAACAAACACCCGGCCCTTTTCACCAGTCCTATGTCGTTCCAGCGAGTACAGAACCTGAAAAGGAGCCCAACATGTCCAAGAGAGAACCATATGAACATACAAAGCATTGACCATGATACTGCCGAACATATGTTGTTGACACTCACTCCACGAACAAGCCCGCCATGCTGTATTGAATGCGAACCACAGGCAGAGGGTCTCTTGCTGCTGTCTATGGGCTTGGGAGATGCACTCACAAAGCCATCCTGCCAGGTGTTTCTTGGATAGGGCTTTACCTGCCACACTTTTCCTGAAGCACACAAACAGAACTGTGCTACTGGCTATGATGGATTGTACTAGCGTGATTGTCCCTGCCCACTGCCTCCACCAGAGGTGGGGCGGTTATGGCCAGTGTGTGTTTGAGTCCTTTGTCACTGGGCAGCCATGATCCTCCCAGTCCTTTCTCTGGAGTGCTTTGAGTCCCAGTCACACATGGGTAGAGCTCACAGTGGCGAGAGACTTCAGACGGCCCATGGGCGTTGATGCTCCCTGAATCAGATCATTCATTTGGGTGGAAGCTAGCTAGATATTGTCGTCATGAGTGTCTCACTCAGCAGAGATGACCGAATGACCGGAGGCAGTGGCGGAACATTGAAGGCTGGGGCGGGGATTTCAACGGCGTTGATCTCGAGCTCCAGCTCACTCTCATCGCACAAATCATCACATCGACGCCTCGGAAGTGGTCCCACCGCTGCTGGCACCGGATTTTGTGCAGCACTTGGCAGGTTGGGCAGGCTGGTGGCTGCTGAACTCTGCTCTCGGCACTGGCCATGCCGAGGCATTTCACGTTGTAAGGATCCGTCCCGGCGATGAGTTTGGGACATGATGTGCACTGGTGAGGTTACTGAAGCGCCAACTCCATCCGTGGAGGTAGGCAGTCAAATCGTTGTTTGCTGAAGAGAAAAAGGATTCCAAGCAGCAATGTGTCTTGCCAAATATACCGTCCAAACATATTCAGGTATGCGCCTCCTGAGTATTTTCCATGGAGTTCAAGTTTGGCAAGTTTTGAATACCAAGTTTATTTTGTCAAGACAATATGGCATGTGTAACAAGAACCTGTTACCTGTGAGTTTCCCCCCAGCACAAGACACTCCGTAGACGGGATAGCGTTTCACAAAGCTCTTTATTTATGGCTCACAAATGCTCACTCTGGCAGTGTCTGTCCCTGCTCTTCCCTTCCCCTTCGTCCCTACTCAGGTGTGTATATAGGGGAGAGGACAATCACCTGATCCACTCCAGCTGAGGCCAATTAAGCCTCTTCTGGCACCGTTCCCTGAACCACTCCCACACTCTGTCCCCTCTGCAGCTGAGCCCAACCACGCCCCCGCCACCACAGCATGCAACGAGTGGAAAGTGACATGCCATCCCTGACAAGTCCATGAGGAAGCTAGAGGGGTACCTAGAGCGTCAACGTTTTAAGCGTCAGGCCACTGACCAAGCGTTGGTATTTGACGAGTTAAGAGAGAGAATGTGTTGGTGTTGAATGTAGACGCTCGGTGTTGCACAGAGCAGATTGAGTCTAGCAGTAGGTGGAACGTCAATTTTTTTAATATACACCTTTTAATTTATTGTATCACATCACTACAGCCCCAAATCTTTGATCAATGTCATTTATAACTGGACTTTAAACGGTATTTATTTTGTCTGTAGGCTCCAGCACAAAAAAGTAGAAAATAACAACAATAAACACAAATAAAACAGATCAATTTAACTACATAGCTCATTGGTAGTACTACAAATATCCAGGAAAAATGACCAAATCAAAGAAATCTGCATATCGTGGAAATCCTTGGAAATCCTTGGAAACGCTCCTGGTGTTGTATGACGCATAACCACGCTGGAAGGCGGAACAGAATAATGCAGAATAAAGCTCTGCATTCATGTTTTCATCAACATGTTGTATCTTGTTTTCAAGCTTTTAAAAGTATTCTCAGAGCTTTAAAAAAGTTTTGAGTAGGTTAAATAAAGCTTTTGGCTGATTTCCGAATTAAAAGAAAGCTTGGAAATCCGTTAAGTGAGATGTAGAAGAAGAAAGGTGGGGGCAGATTTCCCAGCTATATTGCCTTTCCCTGACTAATCTGAGGAAACAGCTGCAAACGCACTCAGAGCCTCCCTCTGTGTTGTTGTTCTGAAGACTGACGGCACAGAAACACTCAGTTGAAGAGAGTGACGAGACACACGCTGATGATAATGAAGCTTCTTAAGAAAGTCTCACTTCCACCAAAGTCTTCTTCTTCCATGTTTTCACATCGTCTGATATTTTATTGACTCAATGATTAATCGATTGAGAAAAAAAATGCAACCCTAGTTTTACTGATACAAGTTTGGGATTGAGTTCAGTTGACAGAAAATGTATCAATAACAGGTGATTTGATAATTGATTTGTCACTTAACTTATTTATCATGTACTTAATCAAAATAACAGAGAAATACATTTACATTTATTCAATGTAAGGATTTACTGCCTTTCTCTGTTTCATCACCATTTAAACTGAGTACAATGAATATTTTTGGCCAATCTATGTGAAGCCAATTCAATAATAAATGACAAAAGTATAACTAACAATAAAATCCACAATCGATATTGAAAAGAATCATGAATAGGGAACAACGCCTAAATGAAGAATTCCGATATGTTATTCCCAAGGCCTATAAAAGTCCAATCAATATATATGAACATATAACTTAAAGCCAGAAACCAGAGAAGTAAGTATCAAACTTGTGATGTCATTTAGTATGAAGTCTGGAGCTGCTCCACAGACAATGAATGGGACACTGATTTTGTGTTTTCTTTTTTTTGTACCCAGAATACTGTTGTAGTGTCCTCAGTTGTGAAACAGAAAATTTTCCATATTCTATCAGAACAGTGTCATCTGGAACATCGTTCCAATTCACTGTCAATAGAGCAGTTCCACACTTTATACTTGATGATCACACATTTAAGTTTTAGCACTCTAGTTTTTAGATTTCAGAAAGAGTTTTTCATTATAATATTTTTGGAGATCATATTAGGAATATCATGTATGAATTTGGAATTTTGGTGTAGTTCCCCTTTAACTGCAGCCATAAGTAATACAGTATGTGAAAAATACATGCCTCCAAAGAGCCTGTGGAAAGACCAATAAGGTCACGAGGCAGTCATAAGGTAGCTTTTGTCAACGCCCCAACAAAGTCTTCTTGATTTGACTGTGAGACATTACACAATACTCACCAATGGAAGGTCAGGAACACGGGGTAGTGGTACACAGAGCATGGAGGGGGGGTGTGGGGGGTTAATCCTGCCTTCACACACACACACACACACACACACACACACACTCAACCAGCTTAATGACGCCCTGATTAAGTCAGTGGTTTGAAGAATGTGCACACGGGGTGTCCTGTTGGATAAACATGGGTGGTAGGGTGTTCTGCATGAAACCCCTGCACACACACACACACACACACACTCTGATTCTGCTCCTCATGTCTGATATCTCTCTCCTCTCTCTTCCTGTGTTTTCAGTTACTCGGTGACGGTGCAGGAGTCATACGCCCATCCCTTTGATCAGATTTATTACACCAGCTGCACCGACATCCTCAACTGGTTCAAGTGCACCAGACACAGGTGAGAACTACATCACTGAGGGTACATCACGCTTTTCTTGTCTCCCGTCCACTCAAAGCGCTTCACCCCACATGCCAACATTCTCCCATCTACACACTCATTCCTGTACTAATGGCCGAGGCTGCCACACAAGGTGTCACCTGCTCATCAGGATGTAAACGAATACTCCTTCACACTCTCACACAGCGGGGCAGCCCGAGCATCTCTCCCTCCTGAGCCACGGCGGCCCGTGTTCAGTATACTTCACCTACCTGTCAATCATTTTCCAAATCCAGCACCATGAAGATCTTGTCTTCTTTTAGTTTTGTGAAATGTATGTTATTGTGGCATGGTAATGCTGTAGGAGTATACACTAGCACCTACGTGGATCACACAATTAGAAGATTCAAAAATACAAGCAGACTGTTTAGTAAACACGTCCAGCTGCAGAGTGATTGTAGTTGAAGAGCATCATTGCATGATGATGATACAGGCAGCTCAGGTGAGTTTCCAAGTGACAAGTAGCATGATATTCATATTACATTTTACATAATACAATTAAAACTACAAGCAGCAATGCTTTTTACAGCACAATAAGCAATAGTAAAGTCATAAACAAATAATATCTATTGCCATGTTAGCTGTATCTGTATTTTTAGGGGAATTATTTAAACTATTATATCCATCCATGCATATTTTCATCACTCTATCTACGATCCTTCTAATCCAGGGTTGCTGGGATCATTATTATATTTGTAGAGACAGAATGTTGTATTGGATTGCATTAAGTGGTTATGAATAAATGAGGAAATAAAAAAACAAACACAATATTTATACATATTTTTAATCCTCAAACTTGGAAAAAGTTAGTCGTGGTGAACGTTTTGGGTCAATTGAACAACCTGTGTACGGTCTACTGTGGTTGTTGATACTGTCAGCTGATGGTATTGTGTGTCAGCTGCTTCCACCAAACTGAGGTGAAATCAGCTGTAATGAACCGCGAGATGGATTACGTTGAAAGGTTTCAGGGAGAGTGGGAGACACATGGTGCAGAGTAGAGAAAGTTAATGAGCTGCTATTGATTATTATCTCCACCAGGAGAATCATGTGAATCGTTCATTCAATCACACAACACAGCAGAAGTTGTTGCAGACACACCTGGAAGAGATCTGCACTCTGAGGAGTTCATCTTAGAAAGGTGAACTCCTCAGAGTGCAGATCTCATAATATAATCTGTTTTAGTTCAAAAAGGTTTTCAAAGCCTTCACTTAATTATGCATGATTATGATTCAGCACAGACTGGTTTTGGCCCAGAGGGTCTTCATCAGGACAGAGTTAAAAGATTCCATCCACTATATAAACAGTCCAGACTCCCTTTTCCACTCCACATTTCATATCACGATCAAATGAGCACAGAATGACCAAGGTTGTGTGCATGCATCTAGTAGCATTTCCTTTTACCTTGTGTCTGATCCTGTTTGTGACCGAACTACCCGTCTGTGTGCAGGGTGAGCTATCGGACAGCCTATCGGAGGGGAGAGAAGACCATGTACCGGAGGAAGTCCCAGTGCTGCCCAGGCTTCCTCGAGAATGGAGAGATCTGTGCTCGTGAGTATCTTCATCATCATCATCATCATCATCTGGGAATCACTCCAAGTTGAGTCTGATTGTCCACCTGTTGGTGGGTTTGGTCATTTGTGGGTCTTCAGGTGGCTGTAGAGGCCTTGAGCCAAAGGTTCTGTTGCAATAGGGGCATTGGGAGTGGTTGTTATGTTACCCGTGGTTTGAGGAGCCATTTTGGTGGTGGGTTTCTCCTTTCTTAGTTTTCTTAGTTGCCTTTTTTCTCTTGCGGCATGGTGGAGGTCCTTTTCTTGCTTTGCTAAGCCTTCATAGACCATCCTGCTCCACAGGTTTCTGTTGAGAGTTGTTTAAGCAGCACTTTCTCAAGTTTAGTTCAAACACGTCAAGATGTTGTCTTTGTATTTTTCTGGCCCCCGTGGGTGTGTTACCCTCCCTTCAGTTGGTTGCAGAGCATTTGTTTCGGTAGGTGGTATTTGGCATGCGTATGTCTGCTGTACGTGGTCCAGCAGGGAGGACAGAACTACCTCTTGATAGACGAGGAGTTTGGTCTGGATGTCCAGATCCTCAAACATACTTTCTTAGCTTTTCTCATCAATGACAGCTCTTGTGGAAATAAGACCGCCACGGTAGGCAAAGTGATCCACATTCTCCAAGATGTTGTTGTCCACAAAAAATGTGGGGACTTGGGAGGGTTGGTCAGCTGTGTAAAATCTGAGTTTTCTTGATGTAAAGACTAAGTCCTAGGTGCTGTCAAGCTCTGGCGAAGGCATTGATGATGCTCTGGAGGTCCTTACCTGATTGATCAACAAGTCGTGTCCTTGTGTAAGAGACGCAAGATCTTGAGATACTTGTTTTGGGGTCCGATCTTGGCGAGGGCACACCAGAGGGCAGTCCAGTTCATAGAGCCAAAGGCCGTTGTGAGGTCGATGAATGCCATGTACCACGGTAGATGTTGTTCCCGATATTTCTCATGTAGCTGATGGGCTGTCAATATCATGTCGGTGGTTCTGTTGGCAGGACGAAAGGCAAAACCTGGTTAAACGAGTTAAGTAATATAACAAATGACCAATGAAGAACACTGTATGGTCGAGTATGAACACGATATGAATCATATGATTATGAACATAGTGAATCATATGCTACGGCTTTGACAGTCACCACACCGCAGGAGAGTTGCCTCTGCAGGCTGAGGGAACTGGGAAACATGTTCTGCTGAATGACTGTCTGCCATGAGTCAGAAAAACAGAACCTTTGTCATCTACATGTGTTGTCATTACAATGACTTCACTTTCCATCGAGGCTACCGTGCAACCCCCCTCGCCCCCACCTCCACCCACCTACCCCCCTCACCCCTCCCTGTCAGTAGCCAGCAGTCAGTAACAGGTGTGAAGCCACAGTGGCCATTGGCAAAAACAACAACTGTTGTTCAGCAGTGACAGTAAAAGAAATCATTATGCTAACACACAGCCTGCTGTTGTGATGGTTGAAGTGATTGGTGATAAAAGCTGTGTGCTTTGGTGGAAGTAGAGACCACAGTTTGATTCATGCGGGAGCTGTGAAAATGTGTGCCCCGGGAGTTCAGAGGGGAATTTATTTTGGAGTGAAAAGGCTCTCTTGTATAAGCAACTATCACATGTTGCTCTGAGAGTCTCACTGAGGATTTGCCAGATACTCCAGATAGCATGGCATTTCCAGATGAGAGTCAGATAGGAAAGGAAGGCAAATTGCATTTCGGGTTGAATGAGTTTGTACATTTTCTTTGGATGGAGTATGCGTGCCTGCTACACATTAGAATTAAAAAATGTAATGTGAAGCCCAGTCAGTGAAAGCAATGGAGTGAGAACATCCACTAGGGAGGTGTGGTGGTTGAGTCAAATAAACACAGGACCTTTACTCGGGGACAGGTGTTCATGTCCTGTGTGAAAGCAAAAGTTGATAGATTTTTACAGACGGCGTTAACGCAACGCAACGTTACGTCCTTAGCTTCCATTTTTGTAACGGTGAATCACTTGTTATTTTTGATTTTGAATCAAGGGTTCAAGGAATTTATTGTCATGTGCATGGAAGATGCCACCAGGGCCTTTTCATACAATGGTAAACTTCAACATGTACACTGTATACAAACTATGCAGTCATGCTATCACACACAGCGTTACACTCACAGTGTTCATGTAAAAACAAGTACACATGAATACAATAATTGAAAATTAAAATCATTAAATAATTAAAATCAATAGACTTGAATAAATAGAAGAGAAAAAGCCAGTGTTGAAAAGTGTCTGTGGATAAAAGCTGTCTTTACAATGATTGGTGCATTAATGTTACAATACCACTCACCCAATGGTAGTTGTGGAAATAAATGATGGCCTGGATCAGTTTTGTCCCTTGTGATGGCTTTTGACATTTCTTTACACTTAGCATCATATATCACATCCAAGTTGGGTTGTTAGATCAGAACCCTTTCTAATGTAAACTTGGACATCATTTAAGCTGAACTGTTTGGATTAGTGTCTTCTGGCAACAGAAAACTAAACCTTTGTGTGCATGGGGACATAAAAGCTGTTTGAAAATCAGTTGAAATCCAACTGCTCTTTTGTAAACAATCTGGGTATTTTCCAGTTAAAATTGCTTAGTGCTGTAACCAATGATTAATTATACCTTAAGGGACATGCTTCAAAACAAAGTGGTCCAATCCTATTTTAGATCCAGTCGAGTCTTCAGATATGGACGTCTCAACTAATCCAAGTTTAAGACATGTTAATTCTACAGCTTCTACAGGGAGATTATACAAATGTAAACTTGAATTGATGTACCAATACATGACTAAATCTTAAAGCAAATATAGTTTGAAAAGTCTTTGTGAATGTACTGATGTAATGTTCCTGTCTCCTCCATGTCCAGCTCATTGTGCGGCGAGCTGTGTCCACGGCCGTTGTATGGCCCCCAACACCTGCCAGTGTGAGCCCGGCTGGGGGGGCTCCAACTGCTCCAGTGGTAAGTCCTCCAGCTGTTGCTGTCTGTGAGCAGTCATTTCTTTGTGTGTGTGACTCTGGTTTTCTGTGAAAGCACTCTGAACTCACAAGAGGAAAAACAGACTGTGGTGTCGTCTTACTGACTGCTGCACTGTATCGCACCAACAGTCACAGGAGCTAAACACTCTGTTTGTTCTCATGCATACATACATTTCCTCAAGTACTGTACTTAAGTACCAATTTGAGATACAAAATCATAATATATGTTATTATATATGTATGCTAATATCATATATGAGCTTATAAAATAAAATGTATTGTATGTAAGGGACATTTCTGCTAGTGCCACTATCAGTCAAAGTCACGCAGGTTGGGAAAAACAATTTCTGTAAAGCTTCTGGGGATATCCATGGTCCCTGAGCATGAATCAATGGCAACCCTCTGACCACCATTAAACCACAATGTCTATATGTTAAGAAAATACCAACATTTTAAAGGCAGATACTTCCTTCACTGTGGTCTGGCCAAGCTCAACAGACACTCGATTGAGGCTGCTATAACTTCTCAGTTAATTTAGGCTGCACAGTAGCTAAATAACAGTTCTGCCTTTCATTGAGACATCCACATGATCCATGATACCCACGTACAGTCTCTGTAGCCGTCACCCATCTGCTGCCATCTTTCACTTTTGGCCGGCTGCAAAAAAGCTCCTTTATTTCTGTAGCAGAATTGCATTAGGGGTATAAATGTGTTTCCCAAACATGGGTAGAATTAGTATTTTACAAGCAGTTTGTCACAGATAATACAACCATACAGGGCCACTTCCTCTGAGAGCATGCCACCACAGCTTGTACATGTCAGCTCAGTCCGTCTGTCAAATGAGGTAAACTGAGAGGGAACAATGGTCAGCTCTTCTGTCTATGAATGGCCTGAGTGTTTGTGGAAACACTTTTGTATTTACTGGATCTACTCAACCTCATTGAGCCATCTTTAGCACTTGTGTTGAAGTATGTTATGCCCAAGAAGTCCCCTGGGGACACTGCGATTCCAATAAGCAGAACTTTTCAAGTGGCTTTCCTCCAGGAATTTAGCAGTGAAAGATTGCTCTTGTCATGAAGATTGTTTATGGTGTTGTTTTCATAAGCTGTGGTTACAAGCGACTTTTGTCATTCTGTCATTTATTACGTTTTTTCATTCAGTCATGCCAGGACGCATTATATGTCCAATCTGTACACTCCAAGATCTGATCTTTCTCACATTGGTATCCGATCAGCCAGACGACATGCCCCACTTGTTTAAGAAACCTTTAATAAATAAATAAATTAATAATATAATGAATCATTACATCCAAATAATTTAGTGTTCGAGCCCATTGGAAGTTTATTTACGATCAGTTGTGGGAAAGTGGCAGAAATATGACTTCATAACAGTTATATAGTATGTTCATTATTTAGAATATTTGTCTCCTTAACTTCATCGCTGGAGAACTTTTACTTTGAAAGCGAATTGTCTGTTTCCGACTCAACTTCCTTTGACTCAATTTTAATTTTTAAGTTGGGTAATAGAACAAGCTGACGGTTTAGTGCGCAGAATTTCATTGCATGTGTTCCTTCAATGCGACAATAACAGACAAAGCGTTAACCGCGTTTAGGCAGCGCCGGCTATCGAACAAGGAACTCACACGTAGCAGAACACATTTGCATTAACACAAGTAGAGCAATGAGATTAGGGAATTACCCTAAACTGACATTGTTCATCATACAATGTGAACAATGGCAAATTAATTATACCTCATGCATGGACCCTAATGTTAGCTTTTTACTTATGACGATTGCATTCATGCCTCAAAAATCCTAAAAGTGGTGTTCAATTGTGAGGATTATCTCGCTGAACAAAACGTGTAAGCATCATAAGCGTTTGTTTGCCACAGAGCATTTTTTATGCAAAAATCCAAAATCCAAAGGAAAGAAACCCCGTTGGTTTCTCACTCTCCTTGGTAGGCCTGACGTTGACTTAGTTTTTTTGTTCTCTCAAACCATCTGAAATTAATCATCAGACATATGTCCACGTTTTAGTGCATAGACAGTATAGGTAAAAAAAAAATAATAATCTGTGCAAAGAATATTTGGTTCTTTAACCTCAAAAGAAAAGGAGAGAGCTCAACTTCAACACCAAAGGCATTTCAAAAAATCTGATCACCAAGCTTGGAATTGTGTTTGGTTTTTTTGTGTGAAATCACATCAGTTCACTTTCAGAATCAATGACTACATTACCGTGTTTTAAGCACAGCTATGGGAGCAATTTAGGGTTAAGCGTCTTGCACAAAGACACATCAACCTGGGCTAGCGGAGCCAGGGATCGAACTGCCGATCCTCTGATTGAAGGACGACCCTGCTCTACTACTGAGCCACAGTCGTTAGTGTAAGGGAAAGCATTGAGTTTGAATGATGTGGGCGTTTACCAGGGAAGACATTTTGGATTCAGTGTTGTTGGAGTGTGACTCGTACTAGGGGCTGAAAATCAACATACAGCCTCGGTCCAGACCTTTGTATCCGCCCACTCCATTGAGTGGACTGATGGCATGTAACGCGTGGACAATTCTGTCTGATATCAGGCAAAGCCTCTGCTGCTGCTTTGATGTTGAACATTTGCTTTTCTTCATGGAAGTGCAATACTAAACTCTGGAGAATTCCTATCAGCCATTTCCTCAGTGGAGAAGCTATTCCCACGCTGATCAAGTTAGCACTGGGAACTTGCAGACAGTGTCCATTTGGTGTGTGTGGGAGGTTATTTTTGCTTTTGCTTATGAGTCTGTGAATGTGTCTCCATGCAGGCCTATATAGCGATATGCACGAGGAGCCCACAGGGTGTGCCCCTACTGTCTTCAGTTTCAGCCTGTAATAAAAGGGGCTTATTGTTGTGTCTGGGTCCTGGGGTTCCCCTGGGCCCCACTAGGCCCGGACTGTCTGTCTGCCCTCACACACTGTAAAAAAGTTTCTCTTGTTCATAAGGACTCTATGAAAGTATGAATTTGGAAATTTGATGCTTCATCATTGAAATGAAAGGGGTGATTTTGAAACCACGAGAACATGGCTGCTGCATTCCGTCTTTCTTTCTTTTTTTCTCCTTTGTAGTGTTTCAACCACAACACTGGATGATTTTCCATATTGTCCATATGCTTTCAACCTAGTGTCCCTTTTGGCCTGATTAACTTGGGTTAACTCTGGGTTATTCTAAAGTATATGTCCACATGCAGTTTCCCAAAACCATGTTCCCCCAAAATTTCAAAGCTCTACAGTTGAAGTTCGATTGCAAGAATTTCTCTCAACAGTGTCGTCTGACATGATCCAGATACTTTCTGACTCTCTCAGACCCAAACCCATTGACTTATACTAAAGACATAAATCTTAAAAAAGTCTCTCTCCGTGGCCGGAGGCATTATGTTTTCAGGTTGTGAATGGGTGAATGATGTCATGTAGTGTTAAAGAGCTTTGAGTGGTCTGAAGACTAGAAAGGTGTGATACAAGTACGGACCATTTGCCGTTTACCATTAAGTTCTCATTAAGGTGAACATGTTGAGTCTCTTCAAACTTTCCCATTGGGCCTAAATACAGTGTAATTTTAACTCAACTAGGTTATCATATGTTGACCCTTTGGTTACCAGAGTAACCAAGTTTAAACATTAGGTTTTCTGAGTCTCCATCAAAACAGATGAACAGAGAACGGATTATCCCATATGTTGACTAATACATGCTCCCTGGGCTTTTTTTCTTCTTAATCTTAATCTCTTCTTTCCCAGTAACCACTGGTATGTGTCCACGGATCAATACCCGTCTGCAGCCCAGTCAGCCCTCAGAGCTGTGCTCTGTCACTATCAGTGTGTGGTACGCGGCTGAGGAGCTGCTGATTCTCCTACTGACTGATGTGTTGTTCAGTCCTGTGGGGGATGATCTCAGTCAGTCATGAGAGAACAGGCTCAATGGCACTGAACTTGTAAATATTCACTATTTTCAATGTATACAATGTTTCGTTTCTTTAGGAGGAAACATATATCAATATATACAGTCACATGGCATTGCTTTGATCCACATGTTTTTACTTGAAATGTTGGATTAGGGGGAAAACTGTGTCTGTGTTTCTTTGAAAAGCAGCAAATGTAGTTCTGTTGGGTCCGTCTCTTTATTCAGCCTCTGTTCATTCACAATCCCCTTCAGTAACATGTTTTCATTTCCTCAAGAGCCACCAAAGACTTGGATGCATTGACTGTGTTTTACAGGTCAGCGGGCCCCAACAATATGTCTGAGGATCAATTTGGGGGCCAAGAACAGGAAATGGGGGAAGGCTGTGTTCAAGGAGAAGCAGGAATAATAGGAGGAGAAAATTGTGTGGTAGGAAATGACCTGGGGCGCTGGAGCTTGTGATTTAGTACACATGACAACAACACAAGCTGCTCAGGAGGCCTCAAGTTCAGCATATATAGCAAAGCGAGAATATAGCAAAAAAGAAAACAACACGTACTGTATATCTTATAGAGTCTCATTTTAAGATCCTTTTTTTTTGTGGGTTTTAGCCACAGTTCTTCACTTTGTCTCGCTTTTGGGACGTGATATCGAACGTCACATCATAGTTTTTATGTGACTTCTTTCAACATGAGTCCATCAAAGTTACACAAGTTGCACAAATCTTCTCCAATATACCTTGCTTTATTCCTTGAAAATGTTCAGCTCTTTGGTCTACATCAACATGGTCTTATTCTGAGCCCCAGAAACAGCAAGATACTAAAAATATTATATTATATTAATATACAAATTTTTAATATTCATACATTTATTATTATTGAAATGTTCCAAAAAAGAAGTAAAGAAGAAGAAAATAAATCATAAAATGGGAGAAAAACATTCAAAACCAAATAGAAACATTTTAGAAAAATATTACTAAAATGTTAGCAAAATATTAAAAAAGTTGAAGTAAACTGTCCATAAGAATTGTCAAAGAAATCGTAAAATGTCAGAAAAACTAAATAAAGAAATGTCTGAAAAATATTTGAGAGTATTATGCCTGAAAATACTAGCAAAATGCCTGAAAAATGTACGTAAAAATGATTGTAAAATGTCTGAAAAACGTATTTACATAATTATGAAATTGGTCAAAAGTCCCAAAAGAAAAATCATAAAATGTCCCAAAAACTGCTAAAATGACAATTAATGAAATATCCGAAAAATCTCCCAAAAGTCAGTCGTAATATGTCAGAAAACTGTTGGTTGAATGTTGGATGTCTGAACATTGTCCAAAAATTAGGAGTATAATGTTCGATAACTGTTTTGGAACTTATTTTAATTTTCAACTTCTTAGTTTTCCTATTTTTTTACTGTGATGTTAGATATCTTACCTGAAAACACTCCTGGTATCAAGCCCTTGACCCTGGACTTTCTCTCGGTACCCGGTAACTTCTCTTTCTGAGTCACCTAGTCCTCTCAGTTCCTTCCTCTCTACATCTATTCTCCTCAAAGCACAGATGAAAAGACGTTTTATTTTCATTTACAGGTATACAAGTAGTCTGTCAGTGATATTCACACGTTTATCATTGTAATATTTGTTTTCATGTCTCTAATTCTGATTCTCATCCTTGTTATTAATGACCAACAGCTTTACATTACATAATGTTCATTTAGCTTTCATCCAAGTAATAAGTTGAATAGGATTTTATACCAAATAAACCACAGAATGAGGCCTGTTGTAACCACAGCTTATGAAAACAACACCATAAACAAGCTTTTATTATCGCCGCCTTTTTCTTAAATATGAATTGTTTTGAGCTAAATAAATAGATAATTTATAAACAAATATACAATAGTGAATCTTCTAGTCCTCAGTGACACGTTATGTTTTTGATAAATATGTTACACCTATCAAATGTTTTGTAATCTTTATTTTGTATTTTAGAAGTTAAGTCATTTTTGAAAGAGATTTTTTTTGTTCACACTTTCATTTAAAAGACACAAACACACATGTCGTTCAGACTCCACACCAACAGTTTACAACTCTTTGCCTTTGAGGATACACGTCTCCATTTAGCTAGAAATAGTAATGAGGACGTTTTGCTGTTTGAGTGCCTTTTGGGAACTGCATCTTAAAGAAGAACATTTACAGTAAAAGCCCAGTTTCCTCACGGAGACACTGCTTAATGAGATAGTTTATGATGACAATAAAAACCCGGAGGAGGACACACATTTGCCTTCAGCTGAAAACTGGAGGAATGCTACAGATGTTTTTTCTCACTGGGAATCCACCGTATCAGTGTGAAAGACCTTTTCGGTTCCCATGAGTGCACCGTGCCATGTAGACTGGGTAATCACCAAATAGAGAGAAAAACATCCCGGCCCCAATCCCTCCCCAGTGTGGGCAGTCAGAGCCGAGCCAACTCTCAACAACTGGCAGCTCAAGTTACTGGCTCAGGGCTTTCTCTCTTCTTCACTGACCTTTTTCCCCCTGAGATCTCCCTCGGTGTGAGGTGTTTTTTTATTTTTATGAATTGTTGTGTCTGCTTGGGTACAAAAAAAGAATCATGTATGCAGAAGTTTCCCAGTCTTTCTAGTTCTTATTCGTTGCAGTGGATAATGACTCAGCCTTGTGACCAAACCCTGGCACAGTGCAGTCTTTTTTTGTTCGCTCATCTTGAATAGGCCGATGAGAGAAACGGTCTGTTCTTCGGCAAGCAGATGAGGAGCCCCGAGCTCCTGGAGTTTGGCCCTTCTTCAATCTAGGTCAGGTTTCACAAAGGTACCAGGATGGCAGATCTGAATGCGGGAAGAGTTTTACGTGTGCATCTTATTATCTATAATCTCCTCCTCCTCCTCTTTGTCCCCTAACCCCCCCTCGGTCCTCGCCACTGTTTGTCACACAGGGCCAGACCGCCGGAGGGAAAGGAAGTACTGTATGCTTTCTTCTTTTAATCAGGTCAGAGTGAAGCAGGCTAATGCGGGAGGAATGAAAGGAGCCTGTTAATCACTTGAACAACTTCAGAATTGTGGAATGGTTGGAGATGGTTGTGTTACTCAGCAGGCTGGGCACATCAACACCAGGCTGTGTTCATGGGGTCGAGGAGAGGACCTTGAGCTCAAGAGAAATGCATTGTTATTTAAACAAAAATGTATTCATGGCACTGTTTGTACGACTAATTGTGGCATATGACAATAATGTAGGTGAGCAAAACCTATAATTATTAAGATTAACTTAAAGCTAGCATAGGCAATTCATTTTAGAAGCATTTTTTGTTATATTTGGTGAGAGTCTCTTTGCATTCCGACAGTAATCAAGGCAATGGCAAACAAATTAAAATTAAAATTTGAACAATAAACATACAACATCATAGGCTGTTTGTGTGTTGATTGCATTGTCCCAGGCATGGTCTGACTGCGCTCCTCTCCCAGGTCACGTCCACAACACACGCATGCGACGCAAGGTCATCAGTGTCGTCATCAGCCACCACATCATCAACTAGTTCTGACCGAGCCACTCGTGCTGTACCAAGTGGAATTTGTTATATTCAAATCTTCGATTAAGGGTTATGAATTAAGCTTGTGATGTCAGATACATACAGGTGTGTCATACATACATACAGGTGTGTCATACATACATACAGGTGTGTCATACATACAGGTGTGTCAAACATACATACAGGTGTGTCATACATACAGGTGTGTCATACATACAGGTGTGTCATACATACAGGTGTGTCATACATACAGATGTGTCTCCCTTTGTGTGCGCCGCGGTGAGCAGGAGAGCAGTTTTGTGGCCAAAGTGAAAATGTTGTTTTGCTTAAAGCCAACAAATATGGATTGAAGCAAAAATATTTTGTTAGATAAAAACACGTTGAGAATGATGAAATTAAATGATTTAATTTTGTTCAATATATTGTGACTTTACCATTGGATACTTTTTTAGAAGTTCAACTAAAAGCGCTTAGAGCGTCCTCACAGAAACGTCGTAACGTTCTGAATAAAGATATGAACACTCAGCCTAAGTTATTAATAATTATAATGTGAATGTCAACATTACAGAGCTTTTTAGCCTCTTGGTTAGCTTGCAAACTCTATTATTTACCTGGTTTCTAAGCAGCAGCAGGCAGCTGCCTGCAATGAAAAAGCTATGCTAAACCCTCGGTCCTCTTCCTCTGATGCAGTGAGCTCCAGCAGACAGAGAGCTGGGCAGCTCAGTGGAGCGTTCAGCAGCTCAAGAGCCTGGGATGTTTCTCAGGAGGCCAAAAACAAAGCATTCATCAGGGGGACACTTATTAGAATAGAGAAATATGTTTTTATTTTATGAAAAAGAAGTTTGTGCTATTGTTATGAACTAAAGGACTATCAATGAGAATGTGATATGAAAATGTGTGATTTTCATAGGATTTGTGCCAACTGAACGTTCTGAAATCCGACATCTAGACTTATGTAGCAAAATACAATTTTCCTGTAATTTGTTTATTAAAGGGACCACGGCCATTGCAGGTAAATCCATAAGCTGCCGTGTGTCTTCCTTTAAGAACATGCATGACTGAACTCAAGGAATTGATTTAAACAAATATTTACTGAATATATATTGTATGATTGTTATGAAATCACCCCCTTAAAAAGTGGAATTTATTTTTCATTTAGTTTTGGTCTTTCTGTGTCTATAATTTTAGTAGTAGTCCTGTCATGTGGTTGAGAAAACTGTTTCACTTAACTTTGTGTTTCCCACCATGTCACGACCTGGCTCTGAAGCCTTGACAAAAGAGAGGGAGACGCAGGTTTAAGGCAAAACAATAAATGGGTTTATTGTTAAATTAGGGGGGGTGGCCATACACCCCAAAAACAACTAAGGACGATTAGCTGTGTATTGAGTAGCTGTTGCATGATGAACACCAAACCACAATGCCCAGGAGAGAGAGAGCTGGCTGTCAGCGAGGCGGAGCTTTGTAGGTGGAGAGCACCGGGCCCAGGTGCTTCCAACCAGGGTGATCAACACCTCCACACCTGCTTCAGAGACACAGGGAGAGACACACAGATACAGACCAGTGAGCCAGCTAGGGAACCGTCACACACCACTGCTGCTGTTGCTCAGGAAGTGACAGTGAATCTGTTCTCTTCACACATCCAGAGAGAAAGTCACATCTGTCCATAAAACACACTTCACTGCAATCACTTCCTTTTACTGCATCGGCTATTTCTGACTTCTAGTGGAGAGCAGTGAAACCACAATCAGCTGCAGAGGTCAGCCACAGCCTGCAGGATGCCGTACAACATTTGTTTAGCAGACACACTGTACTGTTAGGATCTCTGGGAAGCTAACAAATAACCCTTTGAATTGATTTTTCCTCATTCTTGATTTGTTAACACAGGGACATCACTAAAAGAAGTCTGATGGATCAGAGACATGAGCAGTCAGACAAAGGTTGTAGACAACACCGCAGGTTACTTATGTAGCGAGTAAACAGAGTCTGTTATAAACAGCCATCCCAGTTTACAGACTCAGTCAGCCAACTCCAACATGATGCATATGGTGTGCTGGACATGGATGTGTATGCCATGTACAGTAGAGTCTGGGTTATACTCCCAAAGAGACACGGACACGGACAGCTGCTAGAATTACTACGGACACGTAGTAATTCTTTTTATTGGTGCATTTTACAACTTTTGGGACCAAATGATTTAAAAAAGGGCTATTTAAGTGTCCAGAGTAGGAAGTTGATTTACTTAAAAAAATAAATATTATAATAATAAAAATAATATCCCCAGATTTACCAACATCTCTTTCCCAATTAAATTCTATGGGGAAAGGACTTTTCTAGCCCAATGACATCACATGACAAACCCGGAGGTTATGATTTAACAGTTTGGGCTTTCAACATATTGGCGGTATGCTGATGTAAATGTACATAGCCTACGCATACATCTACGTCACATTGTACTCTAGTGGACTGCTTGAACTAGCTTGCAGGCTTTGTTTCCATGTTCTCGTGCTAGCACCAGTTACTTAAATACAAAATGTGTCTTTAAATTGTCTCTTTGAACAGATGGGTGTCCTTTGTATCTTTTGACCATTTTTAAAGCGTCTTTGTAGTTTGTAGTATAAAGCATAGATACATGACTGATGTCTGAGGTTGTTGAGTCTGCGCTTTGATTGGTGCCTTGAAATAAGTCAATCAGATACTTTGGTGAATGCAATGTTATCATAACCAATACAGATGTTGGCCAAAACTATTTAAAGAGCCAGTTCGCAAAAACTGGAATGATCCTTTAGTGGCTAATGACCTGTTAAACCGCTAGCTGACAACTGCGCTACAGTAAAATACAATGTATACGTTATAAAGTCCTTATCTAAACCTTCAATTTCTGTCTTTCTCACTTTCCCCTGAACTTAATATAGACTTCCATGACGCAGAGTTCCATAATGAAAGGTCTAGCAGTCACTGTAAACCTTCCTGACTCTCTCCTATTTAGCCCCCAGTCATCGCCAGGCCCTGAGTGGGCAGTGGCGAGATGTGACGTGACAAGATGAAAGACGTCTAGAACTAAACAACACATTCTCAGATTTACCAGTTTACTGTGGTCACACATGGTGAAGCTTCCATTTGCGAAAAGTGATGGGAAGGCCAGACACATGGCAGAGCATGCTCATGTATATAAGGTGTGGTCTGATTAAGGCTGAAATCCAACAGCCGAAGGTTAATGAGGTGGGTTCAGGTCGTAGCCCGCCTGGCCACACGGTAATTGAAAGTTATTGACTTTGGCTGCTTGTAGAATCAGATGGTTTTCATGTTAGTGATGAGGGGCCAGCTTCAGTTTCAGCCTCAAGAGCTTGGTGATTGATAATGTGGTGGCCCACGGCTCAGAGCCTAATCTTAGATTTGGTTGAAGCTGCGCTGTTGCTCATAATGGATTCACGTGTAAACAACGTGCACTTGGAGCTCGACCAAGTGAAGCCTTGAAAGTTATCAGCAACATCTTAAGCCAAAGGGAGCCAATGCAAAGAGGCATGGGTTATTTTGATTTTAGCTATTGTCCTCAGTTCAAAGAGCATGGTTACACGATCCTGGATACTGTGAATGTAAGCAGTCTCAGAATAAAATAACTTTGATTTAGATTTTGCAGAAAATAGCATGTGCGTTATCCAGCTCTTATATCAGAAAGACCCGTCTGGAGACTGGCTACATCAGCATTGCCACATAGCGTGTCTTTTAGACAGAGGGGATGGGGAAGTCTTGAGACGTTTTGAGAGATGGACTAACAAATTGTTGGTTTGGGCCTTTTCATGGGTTTGGTTATAATAAGGAAAATGTAGAACCTATCATCTAGATAAACAACTATTGCCCCTATAAAGTATACCGTAGATAACACTAGCCGCATCCATCAAGCAGTATTCACAGTTGGATTCCTTTGGAAGTAGATCCAACATCAGTTGTAAAAGGTTGTCCTGGACCCACTTAGAGATCATTGTTGCACTGGCATCATGAGTTAAGAGTGTAAAAGAATCACAAGAGGTTGTTAGAAGGCTAAATAATCCTAGAAGATCTTTATGTTTTGTTTTCTTCGTCTGGTGGTAGATCAGATCCTTTCTCATGCACTGTTTGTAGCTATACCTACAAAAAGTAATGCATTATCATTCGTTAGTAGTATTATGTAATTGACGTAATCATGAGCCAGGACAGGTCACGTAGTATAAAGAGTGACAAAGTCCACGCAGAGAGGAGGTCTGGGTGAAAAACACAGGACTTTAACCTAGGAGACCGCTATCCATGTCCTGTGTGAAGCCAAGTTAATGTTGAATTATTTGTCACGTTACGTACTTTAGTAACACAACTTTCATAGTTCTTTTAACCCAACCCAAGATCTTTTCCTAAACAAAACCAAGTACTTTTGTTAACTAAACTTAATCAACTATTTCAAACATATTCA
Organism: Ophiodon elongatus; assembly: GCA_016806645.1. Lineage (NCBI taxonomy): Eukaryota > Metazoa > Chordata > Actinopteri > Perciformes > Hexagrammidae > Ophiodon > Ophiodon elongatus. Next base: position 1,089,151 of record JACSYO010001746.1, on the reverse strand, counting down.
TTTTAACTGGGGATGCACCGATACCTGGGCCTTGGGTATCGTGTTTTATTAATAAGCCGTATGCCTCACCATGTAGAAGATCAGGCTTGGCTTTTTAAATAAAATATAAAAAAAATACATAGATATAAAAGTATCCTCTATAGAAATGACCGGGTGTCCCCGATACAGATATCCAGTATCAGTATCGGTTCATCTATCATTTTAACCCAAACCAAAATCACAACGTTTTTGTTTTTGTTTTTGCCTTCATAGGAAAAGGTAAAGATAAGATTCCGTGAGCTATCATAAGAACAGCTCTCAGGCGTTATGAACTAAATCTGGATTCTTTTCTTTCACCTTCCCCTCAGCTTGTGACAGTAACCACTGGGGTCCCCACTGCAGTAACAGATGTCAGTGCCAGAACAGCGCACTGTGTAACCCCATCACCGGAGCCTGTATCTGCACTCCCGGGTACCGAGGCTGGCGCTGCGAGACCCAGTGTGAAGTGGGCACCTACGGAAACGGATGCCAGCAGAAATGCCAGTGCCAGAACGGAGCTGCCTGTCACCACGTTACCGGAGAATGCAAGTGCTCACCAGGATACACTGGAGCTTTGTAAGTCAGAGGACAGAATGTGTGAGAGTCGGATCCTAATAATGTCCTTAAAGCAAAAACGAATTGAGAAACTCCTCTTATGCTTGGGTAGTAGTCAGTTTTTCATTCTATGTTGCTGGATATAACATGCATACAAAATGCCTTTCCAAAGCCAGTTCCTCCACTGCTTTGAGTATGAGCTCACCTTTTTCTATTGACCAGCAACACATTAATGTTACATTATAAAAACAAAAAATGTTTGTACTAGAATAATTGTTGTGTATTGGATCACAACTTTGATCACCTCACACAGGCTAAATAGATCCAGTCCAAATAGTCCAGGTAAAGCAACAGAACCTCTGCACAGAGTAGACCATTGTTAAGACGGATCAATGAAGGAAACTTGTAACAGTAACTTTCGCTTTTCCTTCCCTCCATTTGCATGATGTAGATGTAAGGATATTTTGACTATTAACTCATACAAGGGATTTATGATTTTCGGGATGGAAATGAACATAAGGATTTTGCGTGTTGTATCATTTCAAATGAAATATCTTTTTGGACTGTTGGTCAGACAAAACACACAATTTGAAATTGTAACCTCGGACTTTTTACAGTTATTTATCATTTTATACATTCAAATGTAATCAGTTAATTGAAAATATACTCCTACCGGCCGGGTAAGAGGAGCGAAGAGTCAGCAACCAACGACGGCTTAAAACAGTCAATAAAATAAGTTTTCAAAAAGTGTGAATCACTGTAAGCAAGAGAGGTTATTGAGGATAGAGTAATAAATGAGCACAAAGAATATTAGGCTGATGGGTCCAGTAGTGTGTTAGATTAGCTGTGGACAGACACAGAGATGCACACGCACACGCGCGCGCGCGCACACACACACACACACACACACACACACACACACACACACACACATACAACTGAATACATAATCTCCTGGCATAGATAATACTAAATAATGGTTAATGGCAGCTCTATTAACCGCGTAATTGTAATTTTTAAACAAAAAAATAAGTGACATAATACTCACATAACCACACCTCGAGCAAGTTTTACGGTTGTTACATGAACAAAACTTCCATATGAGACCTTTAAAAGTGGCAAATAATAACCTGATGGTGTTTTGGTTTCTTTCCCAGCTGTGAAGACCTGTGTCCTCCAGGTAAACATGGGCAGCAGTGTGAGGAGAGATGTCCGTGTCAGAATGGAGGCGTGTGTCACCATGTGACTGGAGAGTGCTCCTGTCCTGCAGGATGGATGGTAGGCCCACGCACCCCCGGATGTTTGGTTGAGCTCATTAGAAGAATGAGCTTGGTGTCATTCGTGTACTCCCAGTGATCAATTTTGAGAGTGTGCAGTGGCACAACACATAACATGAGCAAAATCAACTAAACTTAATAAACAATATTGGTATCTTAATGTGAAAAAATGGAAGCCGCTACCTGAAAGCCACCGTAGTTCTCCGACACACTCGTGAGATGGTGATGTGAGCCGCTGAGTGCAGAATCGTGGTTCCACCAGCCGCTGTCTGACTGCCATTGCTCCTAGAGTAGTGTATTATGGTACGGTAGTCCTCTAAATGAGGCCAAAGGTCAGCTCACCTTAACGCAGTCTGGGAAAGGGAGGAGTGAGCAAAGGGATTTGAGGGAGTTGTATCCATGAAAAGGAAAAATTAGTTCATTTCTTTTCAACATATCCATTCACAATCCACAATCACACACACCAGCAGTCCTAGAAAACATAGAGGCATGTATTCAAATATTTTAAGGTGTGAAGGCTCACATGATCAACAGTCATGTATGTTCCTGTTGTCTTTGCCGTGTGCAGGGTACAGTGTGTGGCCAGCCATGTCCAAAGGGGAGGTTTGGACAAAACTGTTCCCAAGAATGTCAGTGTCACAACAACGGCTTCTGTGTGTTGTCCACTGGACAGTGTCTCTGCAGCCCCGGGTACACAGGAGAACGGTAAGAGCAACCTTTATACACACACATATATATACACCGTACAGTATACAGCAGTTTGTAGTGATATAGCTTACTTTCAAGGCACTCAATAAATTTGTATTTTACACATATATATTTCCCACCACCTGACTCACAAATGCACGTCGCGTATAAGTGTTGGTGGAAAACTCGGACGCACGGCTCTTCTTCAGCGCACTTTAATTTCAAAGTTGCAAAGGCATTTTCCCCATTTGATTAGATGTTATTTAATGAAGCATTTTTCTATTTTGGCTTCAACTTTTACTTCAAACTCACTGAGAGCGCTGTCTTTGTCATGTCAAGCATTTATTTATTTATGTGTAAAATTGTTTTACATTTCTTCAAATCATAGACTGTAAAAGTGGAAGTAGTCACCGTGGTGTCACTGATTGGTTTGTAGACCAGTTTGGCATCTTTCTGTTTTTTGTGGAACCAGAAGTGACCATATTTGGAGTAGAGGGTGGAGACGGAGAAGCGTTTTTTGGCAGGGCCAGGTACCGTTAGCACCTAACGCTAGTGCTAGCTAGTTAGCGCAGTTTGCAATGTGCATCGGGAATTTGCGTTAAATGTAATAATAATTGTGATGCTAATTTTGATTACTGAAAAACAGGCTGCAAATATGGAAATTGACTCGTTTTTGGAGCCGGCCTCATGTGACCATTTAGAAGAACTGCAGTTTTTGGCACTTATTCGTTGCTTGTGTATTTGTGAAGACCACATATGACTCACAAATCATCAAAATCATTATTTTTATATTATGAAACATGCATTGTCACCAATATTGAGACAAAATGTCTCTCCATACACGAGCGGCTGAGCAATATTTAGGATCCTATTTGAATGGTGCAGGCACAACAACCAGTGGAAGGTGCTGGTCTGGTGCACACACACGGGACCGTCAGACCGTTACAGTGAAGAACGACAACGGTAGATCAACAAACGGAGAGAGCTTCTTTAGGATATCCTACTTCTGTCTGAATGGTGCAGAGTGACACAATGTGAATAAACAGCACCATAAATCTGCATCCAGAGGCAGATGGTGTGGTTTTTTTTTAAAAATAACTGGTACAAAGATGAAAGAAATCAAAAACAGAAACAATCATAATTCTACCGTTTCTCACAGCACAGCATTTGAATCAGAACACTCTTCCAGAATAAAACAATGAATGCCACTTCTGCTTTTGGAAAACAAGCGAGCAATCACACACAGGAATAATGTGTCCCTGTAATTCAACCTAGGTTTCCACTAGCACTTATATGAAAATTCAAAATACAGAGAGCCGCAGAAGCAGCAGCCACTCATTGTCTGAAAGCCCTATAAGGATGGGAGAAGGGTGTCGCAAGATTTGTCCCTTTAATCTTTCTCGTGGCAGTTTTTAATGATGTTTCACCACAGTGAAGAAATGAGGTGACATTTACAATAACACAGTTTTATAGAACAGAAAGAAATGCTGAATGCAAAACTCCAATCACCATCTTAAAAACTATGTTAAATATGCAGCTTGCTACAGCTACGGTGGGTGACATCACAGCTCATGGGCGCTGATTGTCATCGTGATGCAACACACTTCACTTGAGGTAGTCAGCTGTCAGCAGCCGTCGTGTATATGGTCTTCCTCTGTGCCACAGAGCTCCATTGTTGTCCAATAGACTATTAAAAACACATCAACGAGCCACACTGTCGCACTGGATGACATGTTGCTTCACTAGCATGAACACACACACCGTGGTTTATTTGGACTCGATCACACACACACACACACACACACCGTCCTGCTGTTGGAAGTGCTCACTAAAGCACTGCGCATGGATTTATACACCACTGAGAGTAGTCTCAGCAAAAATGCTCCATTAAAACAAGATCAGATACATTTTATTTCACCCAGTCCCAAGTGTCACATCAGCAAAATAAAGTACAAAAGTATATGCATAGATAAATAACTTTAAAAAACTTGCACGTTATATGAAAAAACACAGTCATTGCACTTGTAGGAGGAAAGTTGTGCATAGTGGGGATCAAACCTAGGACTTCTGTTCAGTGGTGGAAAGTAACTAAGTATATTTACTCAAGTACTGTTGGGTACTTAGGTTCAATTTGAAGCTACTTCTAATTTACATAAGTATTCACATTGTGTGCTTCTCTATAGTTCTACTAACACTCCTCTACATTTCAGAGGCAATTATTGTGCTTTCTACTCCATTACTTTTATCTGACAGCTTTAGTTACTAGTTACTTTTAAGTTCAAGATGTTACGTGCAAAACCTATTATCAGTTTATTATTATTATTATCACAGAATCACATCATACTACGTGTGTTGACCTCATTATGACATGCTGAAGAGTGTCGCAAACACAAAAAAAAAAATCCAAATCAGATCATCTGTGTTTGCTTAACTCTTCCACATCCTCCAGAGAGCAGAGAGCAGAACCAAACCAGGAAGCAGTGGCTGTTTTCACAGAGCGCTCCCAGCAGAGCGCCACGCAGGGCTGCAGGCCGTATAATTAGCAGTATCAGAGAGCTCGCACCATATACTTAAGCAGACCAGTGACGAGACAGGAATAGCCCCTCCGTGAGTAAATGAGGGTTTCAGGGAAGCCGGACGTCACAGTATGGCACTGCTCAGAACTGGTTTGGCCGCGCCACACCCGAACCCAATGGAACTGGGGGGGTTAGAGGGATGGCGGGGTGGGGGGGGGCAATATTTACCCCTCTGAAGAAGGAACAGCACTGTTTTTGGAAGTGCTTTGCAAGAATGTGGATCATAAAATGGGGCGTTAAGATAAAACAAAACATACAAATACAAAATGAACTGCAACGTGATGGTTCAGAAAGAATGTCGAAGTACTTAAAAACACAATTAAGTTTATACCTTTTTCTTCCTCTTGCCTGCTCTCAATGGGACCAGAGCAGCAGGGCTTCTCATTTTCAAACCCAGCTTGATTTGGTGGTTGGACTGATATATCTGCGCTGTGTAACCATGGAGGAGATAATGAGGACCCGCTGCATTCGCTTCCAAACTGTTTGTTTTGCTTAGCTGCCGCCACATTAGCTGGAGCTCTGGGTTCCAGCGATGGCTGGAACACCAGAGAGCTGAGGAAGCACCACGGAGCCTTCCCCTGCACTCAGCAGCGTGCAGGGTGGTTCTCCACTCACTGCTTGTTAGTTAGTTCTTTATCTTACATATCTGGAATGAACATTGATGTTATTGATGATAGTTGATGCTGTCTATGTATCGATATCTAGCTAGCATTGTTGGATATTCATGGCCTCCAGACGTTGATGCCTACTGTTGGTGAGCCAAGCACTCAGTTCCTAGTATGGAGTTCATGGGCTGGATGAGCAAGCTGGACTCTGACACTCTGACCCAGGCATGTCCATGTCTAATCTTTACCACATCCTGTTGCTGCCTTCAGAATGAAAGCAGAAGGGAGTTAATGTTCAAATGCTATCATTTTTCATTTAATTGTTCATCAGTGTCAGGAAAATAGAATTCTATGACAGGCATACTCTGCATGAGTATGACCATCAGCCACTCACAGCGCAAGTACATGTTTTCTTTTTTTATTGCTGACATGTAAAGAGGGGTTCGTATTTACAGGTTACTTTTGTAATGACTCTATACCATAATGGCAAAAAAGCCTTAAAGCTATAGAATATTGCATCACTTCCGAGACATATGATGTAACAATCCATGCAACAAAGAGGTGACCTTCTTTTTGTTTTATGGAATCTTTTGAATATATTACATAAATAAAAATGTGCTTCAGAGACAAGAACAATACACATAACAGTCATAAAAAAGTATGTGTGTGTGTGTGTGTGTGTGTGTGTGTGTGTGTGTGTGTGTGTGTGTGTGTGTGTAAAGCGGGTGAGGATATGTCTGTATAATGTAGAGATATATAACTTGAGCTTGAACAACTAAAGAGGGACTCAATTGTTTGCACTCTATTAAATACAGCACATGTGATTTATGCTGTTTACTATTTTTCTGTCACAAGTTATGAGTCTGTGTTTCCATTTAACTGGTGACTATGACATATGACCATGACATTGCTTCAACCTAAACTTTTTATATATAATTCTTACATTTCATTCAGATTGCAGATGCCTGATGTAGAAGTCTGACTTTAAACTGTTAGCAGGGTTTGTACAGTTTAACTGTGTGCCGGGTTCCTTTGTTTGTCATAATTAATTTGTGTGCACAGATTGCTAAACCGAGAGTCCTGCATAACATCCCTTTTTCCCCATCTTAAAAATACACTGTCAATAAACATTTTCAGATACCGTTTGTCAACTTAATCTGCGTGACAATAACCCAAAAAGCATATTTGTCCCGTATGAACAAAACATGTTCCATAACCTAATGAAAAGAGAAACCGTAGCAATAAGAGGAACAACATAGAGAGGTATTTCATTCTCTCGGGAGAACTGTTATTGATGACCTCCACCTTTTGAAATGGTTGACCCCGGACCCCGCTGTGTCTCTGGCTGTGAACAGGTGCCAGGACGAGTGTCCGGTCGGTACTTACGGTGCTGGCTGTGCAAAGACGTGCCGCTGTGAGAACAAGAGCAAGTGCTACCACACCAACGGGATGTGCCTGTGTGAGCCGGGGTACACCGGGGAGACGTGCGACGTGCGGCTGTGTCCTGAGCGACACTACGGCCTCCGCTGTGACAGGAGGTGTCCGTGCTACGCCCAGAACACACGCAGGTATGCCAGTCAATACTGTTCAAACTTCATCCTGCATGCAGTAGACGGGATCAATTTAATGTTCCCGAATTTGAACATCTGGAAAAACAGTCTGGAGTTTGTTCGTAATATTCCAAAACATGACTGTGAGGGTTCAAATCTGTAGCTTTCCAATCCACGTGTTCACAGATGTCAGTCAGAAGTATTCCTGTGTTGTCTGTTTGTGTTTGTCACTGTGGTGGCTGACCCTGGAGACAGCTGACCGCTGTGGGCCAGTAGGCAGTGATCAGTTGGGCCGGCACAGCTGGCAGCTGCATGTGTCTGCAGAGAACAGCTGTTCCACTGCTCCTCAATGGGAGTGCTGTGTCAGGTGGGCCAGCTGTCAGTCAAACACAATCACTAACAAGCACAGGCCTGCTCCACCTGTGGTACTGCAGATAATCCCCACCCTGCTGGCATGGAGACTTTCAGTCCTTCAGTCAGCTACACCTGCACAATTGTTTTTGTGCTCCAGTTGTTTAAGGAGCAGCAGAGCCTCTCTGAGAGTTCTGCTTCCCAGAACGACCCCAGAGCTCGGATTTGGTCTTTTTTAAATGTGTTTAAGAAATGTGTCTTTTTTCTCTCTGACTGTGCCAACCGCCTTCCTTCATGTTTATGACACGTGTAGTTATACCACGTGTGTCAAACAGGAGTGAAACCGATGCGGAAGTGTAGGGAGTGATATCCGGTCGATCCAAAGACGAGGATTGTGACCAATTAAATGTGGCGATACAATGGTGACTGGGTCCGCCCACTTACTGTCAAAAAGAACAACTCCTCGTGAGTGAGCAGGTGAAGGTTTCGTGAGCAGAAGAGCAGTGATAGAGGTCGTACACTAGGGGTCAAAGCAGGGTTTTCTCCTCGCAGGCGTCAATTTTGCTTGTGCGAGCAGAGATGTTATGTGTGATGAGTGATGTAAAGTAATGCAAGAGTAATATACGTGCACAGCTGTTTGACTTGCAAGTTGCAAGTGTGGGACCTCTACACACGTGCATGGAACTAATTTGTGCTGGTGGATTTTGACATTGATTTGCCTCTCTACAAGCCCCTGACAGGCTGCCTCAGTAATCCACCCATAGTAATAATATGCCGTTCAATAGCATAGAAAAGGTAGAGAGGAGGATACATTCTGTGAGCCTCTTACCTTTCAACAGCATCACTAGCAGGTCACTATGTTGGACACATGGGCGCATTATGAGACGATGGGCCCCTGGGCACTGACATGCAAAAGGCCCCACCACCTCTTCTTCATTGGTGCAAGACCAACAGGCTTTATAGTTGTTTGGCCTCTTTTCTTGTTGTTTTGTGTCTCTTTGTAGTCGTTGTGTGTCTCTTTGCAGTCGTTTCATGTTTCTTTATGGTCACTTTGACCACTTTGGGGCCCCTGGACCTGAGCCCGATCGGCATGTTCGGAGCCTATGATCTGAACAACAACATCTCCGTCCTTCAGGCCTCAGTATGTCTCAATCAGAGCACTTGTCAGTCTAACAGCAGCCGACAAGCGCTTCGCCCAGTGATCTACTCATTATCTTTTCTTTTGAAAAACTAAGTGAAACACCACATGTGTCTTCAGGCAGAGTTCCAACAGGCTTTTTTGGGGAGTTTTTCCTGAACCGATGTGAGGTCCCTTCACAGAGGATGTCGTATGTGTACAGATCGTAAAGCCCTCTGAGGCTAATTTGTAATTTGTGATTTTGGGCTACAGAAAATAAATTGAATTGAATTGAATTTGGTCGTGCTGGGCGACACCAAGGGCTGGGAAACTCCATAAAATGGAGTGTAGGCGGCATATGAGGCACCGGGTCAGACAGTAAACCTCTCATGAGCTGGTTATCAGGCGGTAGAGAGACTATGCTGAACTTAAGTTTCATTTGCAAAGATATTACAGTTTAATTTAGCCGTAACAAGCGGGGCGAGATATGTTTTTATGAGTCTGTATTCTTTACAATGCTGTTGGAATACTTAATACTCTGTTGATTCAGGATGGCATAAGACAGCAGGAGTGACTGTGGTTCAGTCCTTCAATCAGAGGACCGGCGGTTCGATCCCCGGCTCCACTGGACCATATTGACACTTAACCCCAAACTGTGCCTACAGTGTGTGAATGTTAGCTACTCCTGATGGGCAAGTGGCACCTTGCATGGTAGCTCCTCCCATCAGGGTGTGAATGGGTGAATGATGTCATGTAGTGTTAAAGAGCTTTGAGTGGTCGGAAGACTAGAAAAGATATGTACAACTACAGTCCATTTATTTTGTGTGCCAAAAGTACAAACAAGTATAATTAACCCTTTAGGCCCTGCCCCCGGTACTGAAAGTTAGGAATCCCAAATCTGAGAGACAATAATAGGTCTACAGTCTGAGCAATAACTAAAGAAGAATGAAGAACAATGTAACTATATGTTCCTCTCTTTTCCGCAGCTGCCACCCGATGTCAGGGGAGTGCACGTGTCGGCCTGGTTGGTCAGGCCTGTACTGCAACGAGACGTGCACCCCGGGATTTTATGGAGAGTCCTGCCAGCAGGTGTGCCAGTGCCAGAACGGTGCTGACTGCCACAGTGTGAGCGGGGAGTGCATCTGTGCTCCAGGCTTCACGGTAAAAAAACATTTTTGTCACGACACAATGTGCTTTAGGTCACCTATCATGTTAATTCACGAGGCGTATACAGTATGTTGGATAAAGCTTGTGGTTGTGGGCGCATCGCCTGGCTCAAAGCCCTGCAGGCAAATTTGTGCCAGCAACCCAAGGCCAGACCAGACACTCATAGCCCACTTTAGGAGCTGAAGCTCTTCACTACCACTGAACATGTAAGTTGTGCAGTGCATGTCTCCAGGCGCTCACTCAGGACACCTTAAAGGTGCTATCAGTAAGAATGCAGCTCTTTAGGGACATCGAGTGGCAGCAGGAAGAACTACAGCAAGGTCAGCAGACGCTGTTGTCCTTTAATCCTGTTTTCGTTTATGGTTTTCTTGCATAAATGTATGAATGAATAAATAATTTGATCAAAGTGTCATACACCTGTGTGTGCCCAGTCCGGATGAGCTTACAAGACACTGCTTACATTGCATACTAAGGAATGGAGCACATGCTAAACATGTACTGTAGTGTAAGTTCCTGCGTCCTGTCTTAAAGATTTAGATATCTGGCAGGCTGGCAGATAGCTTAGCATAAAGACTGGAAGCAGGGGGTAACAGCTAGCCTAGCTCTGTCCCATAAGCTAAAAACAGACATTTCACAATACAAGTTTGTTGTTTTAGGAGGAGTCACATACTGAAAGTATCAACAGTTTATCCATCCAACCAGTACTTCTGTGCAGTGTCTGCAGCTATCGCCTGAGCTGACAGAGGTTTGTATAGATATGATGATACCACCCACACTGTAATGTTAAGACTCCAAGAAGGTACGCGCAGCCACATCAGCTGGCTGTTGTTTTCCAGGAAATCCAGCATGAACCTCCCCCTAGAACCACAAATAGTTATTTAATTTTTTAGTTATGGATTAAATAAACGAGATTCTATATATATATATATATATATATATATAGAATTGTTTTTTACTTTGGGCAGAGCTTCCAGTCTTTATGCTGAGCAAAGCTAAACCACATCTGGACTCCACTTCTGTACTTGACACACAGATAGACGGAAAGAAAGCAGAAAGAGAAAATAAGCCTATTTCCCAAAAACTTTTGAACTATTTTTTTAACTATCGTGTCGTTTTATATCATTGAAACAATCTCATCAAACCACTTGAGCAGATATCCAGATGATCACGTCCACATAACACACACAATCATTTCAGCCATCTCCAAGTGTGTTGTTCTGAACTCAGGCCGAGCAGACAAGTCCTCATTGTTTCCACATGCACTGTATCTGCCTCAAGCACTTTTATGTCCATACACCAGTGTTTGTCATGGAGACATCAGCACTGCGGGGAAAACCAGCATATTTGTCATAGCAGAAGCCTTAAACAGGAATTGTGACAAAAACAGGATGGCTCATCCCAGCTGCATGGTACATGCTCTTGATGTGGCTTTTAATTTCTACAGACAGAATGAGGTTTAACGGTTGATGATATGAGCAGGCATACAGTAGCTCACCATCCCTGCTGCAGACATATAGAGGCTCTGCAGCTGTGTCACACATCTGATGTGATGTCCGCTGGAGAACTGGTTTTTACACAAGGTGTCCAATTATGTGAGGACGAGGCAAGAAAAATAAATGTGGGAAGGACTGCTTTGAGGCACTTGTGGGTGTAATACAGCAGATGAACTGAGCTGTTCGTTGAAAGGATGTGTGATATCACTGCTCATCTACTGTATCGACCCTCTCAGGGCCCCAACTGTACGGTCCCCTGCCCAGCAGGAACACATGGAGTGGACTGCTCCTCCAGCTGCAACTGTAAGAACAGAGCTCAGTGTTCCCCTGTGGACGGATCCTGCTCCTGTAAACCAGGTGAGCTGAGGGGGAAGAGAGGGATCCTATAAAAAACATATTGAAATGCACTTGTGCAATGCATTTGTATATGTAATTATGTCAATAGTATGAACGGTTATTTCATGCTGCATGATTTTTATAATTTGAGTAGTTTTTTGTCTTAAATGGTTATTCTTTAAAGTCTGTTACTGTTTCACAACAAGTGAGAATGCTGTACTATTACAGCCTTTAGGGTACCGCGCCACTCTGTGGATTCTCTGTTTTCCTTGAATGACTCGCTCATAAAAGGCTCAGCGGAATGACTCCATGATGAAACACAATGATTCCTTTCAGGCAAACCAACCTTTTGGTTGCAGTCTGCTTGTTTGACTTGAACTTGATGACTTCAGCTGCCGGCGTTCTCTCAGGGAAACTGTTCTCGGTGTATCTTAGTCCTCGTGGTACACTGAGTGGTTGTGATGCTTGCTACTAACGAAGTTAAGCTCCGTGCGTTTGAAATATCTCTGACCTTGTTCAATCAGGGTGGCATGGAGTGGACTGCTCCATCAACTGCCCCAGTGGTACCTGGGGTCTGGGCTGTAACCTCACCTGTAGGTGTGGGAACGGTGGAGCGTGCAACGCCCTGGATGGTCGTTGTACCTGTGCTCCGGGCTGGAGAGGGGAGAGGTGTAACCTCCACTGCCAGGTGAGAGGACATGGATGCTCCCAGGGATGTTGAATGTGATCAATATTAATAAGTGAATGAGGAAAAATCACAGCTCTAGTACCCCGAAATTCACTTTTCTACTGCTATCCTTCCAAGACAATGTTTTTGTCTGTTTCAACACTACAAATCACAGCTATTGATAGTATTGATATTTTCACGAGCCTTATCAACATTAAGATTAACATTAATTTTAATTATGACACTACATACAAATTTAAATCTCCAGCGGATCAATCATTTTTATTCCATCCATATAGGCAACACCAATCTTGCTCATCGGCAATAAACTGCTCACATTCTAGGCATCGGGTACTAGCCAATCAGAGGCAGAGTAGGGCGGGTCTTCATGGAATGCGGATGCGGAAAAAAGTCAATCAAACTACCGTAAATAACTGTAGTCGTTCATCTGCCAATGGCTGTGCACAGGGCGTTTGTCATGTGGACGAGAGGGCTCCTTTCCCAAACACGCTCTTGTTCTTACTGTTTTCTAGTGGGCCATTGGTGAAGCTACTACCATGTTATATTACTCTCTACGTCAACTCTTGCAGCCTGTACAAATCCTAACTACAGTCCCATACAAGCATCAAACATGTTTGTGCATCACACATTGTCAGGCTGAGAGTCACCTTGTGGTTGTTCTGAGGCTGTAGATACTGCTACTGGTGTATTTGATCTCATACTGTACACGTTTAATAATATAAACTGCCCCGTAAGAACACACGAAGCTGTGGAAGTAAAACAGGATTTAAAAGCATAAAGAGTTTCAGTCTAAAGTCTCAATGTGAATGGACCTGTTAATGAAGGTCATCTGTGTGATGGTTATTGTTCGTCCGCCTCAGGATGGCACCTATGGTCTGGACTGTAAGGAACGTTGTGACTGCAGTCATGCCGATGGATGTCACCACTCTACTGGTCACTGCCGCTGTCTGGCCGGATGGACTGGTAAGACCTAACACTAAGACCTAATACTAAGACCTACTACTAAGACCTAATACTAAGACCTAATACTAAGACCTAATACAGGATCAATGTTCTCATAGTCGGTTTGAATATTTGAACTTTACAGTATAGCAAACATATCACGTACTTCCTGCTCTCTGTGGTGCTGATCTTCAGTGATAAAGTGTCTGTGTGTGGGCCTAGGTGTGTGTATGTTCTTTTACTCACTACATAGTGAGGACCATACAATTTTCAACCAACAAAGTGAGGACATTTTTATTCAAAGGCCTTTTGGGGGGGTTCAGACTTGGTTGTAAGGTTCGGGTTAGAATTGGTTTAAGTTAGGGTTGGGGTCAGTACTCAGTTTACACTTTTGCATGCACTCTGTACAAAGCACACTGAAAGGTATTTGCATTTTTGTGCGAGTAGGTATCCACTGTGACAGTGTGTGCACAGAGGGCCACTGGGGCCCAAACTGCTCCGTCCCCTGTAACTGCAAGAACGGAGCATCCTGCTCTCCAGATGAAGGGACCTGTGAGTGTGCTCCAGGATACAGAGGCACCACCTGTCAAAGGAGTAAGTCCCAACATTCGAATTGCAAGATCATAACACAGCTGATACTTTTTTTCATATCTTATCTTATTTTCATAGTTTTGTCCATCATTGATATTAGAATTAATAACATTGTACTCTGCAAGTTAATAGCCGAGATCTGGCACGCTGTTTGAACTACAAATATATTGCTTCAGATAATCTTGTCGTCTGACTGCTCGTGTTTTTGACCCATTGGATTTCATTGTTGTGATGTCTTCCTGTTGCAGTCTTTGACTCTCATCTCCAAAACTTCATCTGCATTAAATCCACAAATCATTTTGCAAAATCTCCAAAACTTGGCAAAGAACAGAATCTTCAAATCCTCACCAGATGGCTGGCAAGTTGGCAACTGTTGAAAGTTCTCCTGATAGTATTACTAAATAAAAAACATCCACAGCTGCGTGCGTTTCCGCACCAGTCCAGGCGTGGGATAGCTATCGCACAGTAGCCTGCATGGGTGTGGGTGTTTTGACAAGCATCATACGCAGCTAATAAATGTTGCCTTTTACTTTGGTGACTTTGGCCAAACTCCTTTAAAGTTAATGCTTTTTTGAAAAATAAGAAGTAACACAACCCTCACATGTTAATTTTTTAGTCCCACTTTCTAGCTTTTTTTCTGAAGCTTTCAGTTGTCATTATTAGTGAATGAAGTTGTCTCACTTGTGATGGAGATGGATCTCTGGTTTGGATGAGTATTGCTATGATTTATCCCATAGAACCTTCAGGACCTCTCATCCAAGTTCATGCTTGACCTTGGAGGTAGTGTAGGAGTTTGACCTAACCACGTAAGGTCCTTGCGCATGCAGCCATAAATGGTCAGTGATAATATTATGCAGTTTGCTGCAGCAGAATGCGAGATTAGCCGAGGACAAACACAGAGGTGCACACCTGACTGATCGCATGATCTCCTGGCAGAGATAACAATTAGGTTGAAATTATATGCAGATTAAATGAACTCATTTGCGTTTCCCCTGGTTTGCCCACAGTCTGCTCTCCAGGTTACTTTGGTCACCGCTGCAGTCAGACCTGTCCACAGTGTGTCCACAGTAACGGACCGTGTCACCATGTCTCAGGGCAGTGTGACTGTCTGCCGGGCTTCAAAGGGGCGCTGTGCAACGAGGGTGAGTGTACCCTGCAGCACACTGTTTCTACTACGTTTCAAAAGCTTCTGGGCTCAACCTGTGTGGGATTTCAAAGGCTGATACTGGTCACAGCTTCCTGCATGAATATATGTATGAATATACCTTTGTCATCATGACCCATAGGCAAATTATATTTCACAGTGGGGCATTATACACAGGGAACAACCTCCGGTTCCGAAAAGGGAAGCCAATGCGGAAGTGCCTTAAACCTGTTTTCTTTCTAATGTCCAGCAGGGGGCGACTCCTCTGGTTGTATAGAAGTCTATGAGAAAAGGACTCTACTTCTCTCTTGATTTATTCCCTCAGTAAACATTGTAAACATGACTTAACGGTATCAATCATTGATATGGCTTCAAGTCTTCTTCCACACAGCATGATGTACATTCAGTAAATGATGGTCCTATTTACAGTAAAATAGATGGTAAAGTAGGGTATGCTTTAGGGCGAGTTTTCAGTTCATTAAAGTTAATTGTAACGTGTTGGTCGCCTCAAAAAAAAAAAGTAGATTTGTGGCAAGATGTATTGCAGTGACACGGAAAAAGTGAGAACCTGAATAATGAACACTTGTCTTGTGTTTAGTGTGTCCGAGTGGTCGCTTTGGGAAGAACTGTGCCTGGAGCTGCAGCTGCACCAACAACGGCACCTGTAACCCCATCGATGGCTCCTGCCAGTGTTATCCAGGGTGGATCGGCAGCGACTGCTCCCAGCGTGCGTTCAATTAATAAAATGATCAATAAGATACACGATGGTTATGATGTGTTTCATAATTTTGTGATCCTGTGTAGTAGTAAAGAAAGTTTCTTCTTGAAATCGTATATTCTGAGGTAAAAAGAAGTCATTTCGAACGGTGTGACTTACGTTTTGTTGTCTCTTTGCTGCAGCATGTCCTCCTAGTCAGTGGGGACCCAACTGCATCCACACATGTAACTGTCACAACGGAGCCTACTGCAGCGCTTATGATGGAGAATGCAAGTGCACCCCAGGATGGACCGGCCTCTACTGCACACAACGTCAGTAACAGATACACACACACACACTCTAGTGGGACATTTAGCACACTTAGGTATTATTGTTTACAAAAAGTCCCTACTGAGACATTTATGTCACTCAGCTTTTGCTGTTTATTTCAGAAATAGAGCATTTTAAAAGTCTATCATATGATGTATGATTGTGCTCTTACAGGCTGTCCATTGGGGTTCTATGGGAAGGACTGTTCTCTGACCTGCCAGTGTAGGAACGGAGCTGACTGTGATCACATCTCTGGACAGTGCACCTGTCGCACCGGCTTCATGGGACGACACTGTGAACAAAGTATGTAACGCTGTCTTAATCCTGTCTGTGTTTCTTCTTCAGCTCCTCTTCGTGCTTACTTTATATATATATATATATATATATATATATATATATATATACACATACATAATAATAATAGTATACTAAACTAAACTTTTTTTCCTATTTCCAGGGTGTCCTTCTGGTTCGTATGGTTATGGCTGCCGTCAGGTGTGTGATTGTCTAAATAATTCCACATGTGATCACATGACTGGTACATGTTACTGCAGCCCAGGCTGGAAGGGAGCTCGCTGTGACCAAGGTGAGGTCCCACCTCGATGTAGCATCCTGTTGTCCGTAGTCAGGTCTCAGACCTGTTTTGGGGAATGGTTCCTCTAATCAGATCCCCTCGGTTGTCTAATCATTGAGAGTCATCTACTTTTGATTGAAGACATACTTTGTCAAGTTTTATATTTAAAAATGGACTAATGTTCATTTCAAACAAACCAACTCTGGTTCTACATTGGCTCCTCCTCCTTCTATCTGCAGCTGGTGTCGTGGTGGGCAGCCTCAACAGTTTGACCAGTGCAGCCATGCACGTGGACACCTACCAGATCGGAGCCATCGCAGGAATCATTGTCCTGGTGCTCCTGGTGCTCTTCCTCCTTCTCCTTTTCATCATCTACAGGAAGAAGCAAAAGGGCAAAGAGCCCACCATGCCGGCTGTGACCTACACTCCTGCTATGAGGGTCACTGCCGATCCACCTTTTGCAGGTACATTCCAGGTTGACCGGCTTCAAACTGCAGCCAGCTCAGGGACATATCCTGTCCCAGGCACGTTAGGTTGGTCTTTCCTGGTATTTGGCCATCAGTTGTTTCTTTGACTGTTGTATTGTTGTAAAACACTATGAAGAAGACTGCTACTGAGCCCAATGAACACTTGATTCTTGATCGGTGTGACATCACAGATTGAGATGCTGTTAATATTGGGTTTCATGCTCTGAAAGCACTGATGAACTTCCTGGTAATGGTTCTTGTCACCATCTAATTTTTTCAGATGCTCACCCACCAGTATGCGAGGGCCACCCCAGCAGCTACTTTTCCAACCCCAGCTACCACACTCTGACCCAGTGCATCAGCTCTCCACATGTTAACAACGGCCCATATGGAAAGGTATGGATGTGGACTTTCTTGAGGAAATTGTACTTTCTTGATTCTTGTTCTTCTGAGTTTGTACTCATGGTTGAATGCACTTACTGTAAGTCGCTTTGGATAAAAGCGTCAGCTAAATGAAATGTAATGTAATGGACTTTGAGCCACTATAGAGGGTCAAAGAGATGGCAAAGTAAGAATGCCATGATGAATTTGTATTATATTTTATAATTCTATATATTCTAACTGATGTTTGTTCCTTTCACATTCATTTTTCAGGCCAAGAATAGCCAGCTGTTTGTGAACTTGAATAATGTAGACCAGAGAAAAAGGGCTCCTCTATCTGAGCACACCAGCACACTGCCTGCAGACTGGAAACAAGAAGACTGCTTCAACGAACTGGGTGAGACATAGAATACATTAAAGTGGACTTAATGGAATTCCAATCAGTAGGTTACGTGGTGGAGGGGTTTGTGTGCCCCAGTGATTCTGGGAGCTGTGTTGCCGGGGGCAATAGCTCCTGGTCGGGTCTTCCAAGGCAAAGTCGTCTCAGGGGAGGGGCCAGACCAAGATAAATTGACTATTCGGAGCTGGTGTGGGAGCGGTACCAACTAAATATAGATTGGCTCACCTCCATGCACAGAACTGGTTCTGGAACCAAACACCTGGAGAGGGACTCTGTTATGCTGTTCATTCTGTACACATGACATCTGTTGTACTTCTGTCCATCCTGATAGAGGATCCTCCTCTGTTGCTCTCCTGAAGGTTTCTTCCCTTTTTCTCCATTAAAGGTTTTTTGGGGAGTTTTTCCTGAACCGATGAGAGGTCCTGGGACAGAGGATGTCGTATGTGTACAGATTGTAATGCCCTCTGAGGAGAATTTGTAATTTGTGATTTTCAATTTATTTTGTATTGCCGAAAATCACAACTTACAAATTAACCTCAGAGGGCTTTACAATCTGTACACATACGACATCCTCTGTCTTTTGGGCTATACAAAATAAATGTAACTGAATTGAACTAGACCTTTTCCTGAGTTGCGAGGGTGAGAGGTGCCGAGCAGGTGTGGGAATACTAACAAGCCCCTGGCTGAGCAGCGCTGTGTTGGAGTTTTCCCCGGCAATGAGAGGGTCGTCTCTGTGCGATTGCTAGCCGTTGAGAAGATGTCTCTGACTGTTGTTTGTGCTTACGTAATGAACAGCAGTTCAGAAGTGCCTTCTTGGACTCTGTGGGTGGCGTTCTGGAAACCACAACTGGAGACTCTACAGTTCTTCTGGGGGGCTTCAACACTCTGTGGGTAACGATAGAGAAACTTGGAAGGGGGTGATTGGGAGGAACGGCCTGCCTCATCTGAATCCAAGTGGTGCTTTGTTATTGGACTTTTGTCCTAATCATGGATTGGTCATAACAAACACCATGTGCAAGCATAGGGCGGTTCATAAGTAACTGGACTGTACTTGTATAGCGCTTTTCTAGTCTTCCGATCACTCAAAGCACTACATGACATCATTCACCCATTCACACCCATTCATACACTGATGACAGGGCCCAAGGTACCACCTGCCCATCAGGAGTAGCTAACATTCACACAACAGTGTCTTACCCAAGGACACATTGACATGGACTGTGATGGACAAAGATTTGTGATGGACAAAAATTCTTCCGGAGATGGGAGTTGAAGACCCTGCAGACAGGGGCCTATCTGACAACATCCTACTGGCAAATCAGTTGTATATGGATTTTATTTGAGTGGATGGGAGACTTTTGTTATATTATAACAACATTTCTTAATCGATGGTGATATGAGGAACACGTTCTTTAGACAATTCCAGCCTAATCTTGCCATAATAGTCCCTCACATAACTTTTGCTTCCACCATACACTGACCTTCCTCATTTCTATTTTTCCTCATACCAGGAGCCTACGGAGTTGACAGGAGATACATGGAGAAATCTTTACGAGGTAGGTCCTGCCAATACACAGGACAGACAAATAAATCCTGAACTGCTGGAATTCCCCTCTCACTGGCTCCTCTGCCTATGTCCTCCAGATCTGAAGGGCACCCTTTATCATGCCAGCTCCTGCTCCCTCAACAGCTCTGAAAACCCATATGCTACAATAAAGGACCCTCCTCCGCTCACAGCCAAAAACACGGAGTGTGGCTACGTGGAAATGAAGTCACCGGCCAGACGGGATTCACCATACGCTGAGATCAGCAACAGCAGCCCCACCAATAACCGCAATGTCTATGAAGTTGGTGAGTAGCTTATGTTTACAGTTGTTGTTGTAATTGTGAGTGTTTTTTGGAGTGTACGTCAGCTGCATTAACTACATAGTAGTCAAGTCAATGTTATTTATATAATTCAATAACTTAAATCACAAACTGGATACAGCATTGGAGGCGGGGTCCCGTTCATTCCTATTAAAATTGCTCAGCCTATGAAGCAAAAAAAGTTCAACTTCTGGTAATCTTCCACATCCATTGGCCCAGAGAGCAAGCACACTAGCGTTTCCTTTTGACCCCGCCTCCAGCCTCGGTCTCTGGCTCATTAACATGAAGGAAGGAAGGAAAATAATTCTGGATTTAGCTATTAGTGCATTTTACAACTTTTAGTAACTATGTTTAATTAAGAATTATTCAAGTACTTACTTACATGTAAAAATAATTTAAACTCCTCAGCATCTGCAGACGTGTTTAGTGTGACAATTTCTTCTTCTTTTTTACAGTTTACAGAACAATTTAAGTTTACTGCTTTGTACTTAATTCTTCCTGCAACTGCCAACTTGCCTGTCTTTGATTTCAGAGCCTGTAAGTACCATCCAGCTGACTGGAGACAGCAATGGCGACGTACAGTTTGGTCAAGATCCCTACGATCTACCAAAAAATAGTCACATCACCTGTCACTATGACCTCCTGCCAGCCAGAGAGAGTCCATCCCCAGAGCACAAGGAGCTGGACAATGAATGATGGCACACAGACTCCGTACAGAGACCAGGTCTCACCTCCACTGGCTGTTCCACTTTATACCCACAACATGCTTTCACTTCTTTTCTTGCTGTTATACTTTGACACTATCATTGTAATTATGTGTCATGGCTTATTTCTGAACAAAGTGGGTATGTAAGAGTTTGGAGGTTAGTTTTGAGGTATAGCTGTTATTTTTTACAGCAGTTTGTGAACTGCGATGAAGTCTTCGTAGGTCATTCCACATGCCTGGGAGGTACAGTCTAAGTATGCTTTGAACGAAGCTGTCCATATGATGTGTCACCACTGCTAACGACAAAAGTGTCTCTAACTGTTCCGAATGGCCACACATAAAGGTGTCATAGCCTCCTTCTGATTACCTCCCGACCTATCTCCAAGAACTCAGTGTCTTTTAAATGTCTTGTAGTCTCACTGCGACATATCATACAAATGGCGATGACACACATTCAGATGGCGGCGAAGCATTTGTGGTGTTGCACTTGGTTACACCCTTAAAAAGTGACTTTATATACCTCTGCACACCTGGCTACACCTTCCTGCGTAAAGGTGGCCGTGATTGTTGGATTATTCAGTAAATTGTCGGACTCAGCCCCACCCAAAGGTGGTTTCAGATGCTGGTAAATAATCTGAGTACTTTGTTTCAAGTATACTGAAGCCTTAATCATGTTTGCGTATAACATTCAATACATATCAAATCTCTATTTTTATAACAACAGTATTAGAAAATGGATATGTGATGGAATATTAGCAATTATGTCAAAGATTAGACATTTGTAAAAGGTTTTTTGATGTTGGAATAGTCAGTGTTGGATTAGCTAACCAAAGGTACAAGTTCTATTTAAATGCCATTTTTATCAGCGTAGTTCAAAGCTCTCTAACTGTTTTATCCAAGAGATTCTGAGATGAGCCTCTTCTCATTGTAACAGTATTCCATTTTAGGTAATGTACAACAGATAGTTTCCTTTTCAGTTAATCAACACACCAAACAGGATAATATAGTAATTAGAAGACAGTTATTTCATTTAATCCTAAACAAAAAAAAATAATTCATGAATGCAATAGTTCAAGAATATCATATCAGTCGTACATAATGCTCAGTGATCATTATCACCACTTAGTATACAACAGATATTTCTTATTTGTCTAAGCCATTGCAGTTCATTTGAAATGATCATACAAGGTGTGGGAAGTATTACATCTGGACCGAGGAACCAAGGCTAGATTTGAATCTGAGCAACTGCCCTCAGGCCTCACGTTCGTTGAGATCCTTACCCCCTTTCCACCTTGCATTAAAATGTGTTCCGTATCCAGATGGTACCTAGATATGATTTAATCTGATTACATTTACACCTGGTATTAATATGTGTCTCCAGGGTCCACATTTAGATCATAATCTGTCCATCTCGAACAACCGAACGTCACATCCTCCTCTCATTCGACCAGTTGTAGCCAACATTTCTCCAACATTTGCTTAGCCATTGCTTTATAAAGGGCTCGATTGCGATATGAATTGCCAAGTTTTGCTTTTATACTTTCATTGGACCAAATTGAAAGCAGACACTTGGTTTAGTCTTAAATCAATCACCAGGTGTCTTGAATATCCATTTTGACAAGTAGTGGTTCAGCTCGCCAACTGGCCAATGGCTGCTTCCTCGCTGGTTTGGAACACTCGCGTGCAATTAGTTATTTCTGTCTACGTAGTTTTTGTATGTGGATTGATAATGTAATTGCATCTACACTTCCAGTGTGGTCACAACGCGTCCCTGACCACCACCGAAGGTGATTTGGCCAATCGGATCACAATCCGTCCTCAACGCATGTTCGACCGAAAATGCAGTTTGCTTGTACTTTTATGAGGCCAAGCACTATCCAATTGAAATCTGATCACCCAAAAAGCTTTTTAATTTAAGATGTAAGGGGGATCATTGTATTAACATGTGATCTGTATTTGGATATCTTAGCTGTATCAGGTAAAATACATTAATGCAGGTGAAATTGCAAGTACATTGGATTGGCCAGAGTCCACACCTGGAGGTCGTCTGACTCATACTTTGATCAGATCTCAGCCAGGTGGAAATGACATTTGTGTGACCACGCTGAAAGAATAATCTCCCGAATAAGCTAGAGGAGACTTTTGGGGGACCACTATAACGAGCAATGTGAGAATCCTGTGACCAACGTTCTTACAGTATAAGTAATGTTAGCCTAGTTAAAAAGCCTGCTGTAGCCTTCATCTGTCTCGCTTTGTCATGTGACCCCTGCCTTGCCTGTAGCTGTCCTGCATAGAGTATTCCTCATTGCTCCATGTGGTCATGGGTGCACTATGTGTTGACAGCCTACCTAATTTGGAGTTGAACATCCAGTCACAATGTTAGCAGAATTAAGATAGAATCAAAATAGCAAGAACATACATACGACTCACATTTTTCAAGCACTTATCCCAGACTCCCAACTGGGTTGCTATTCGGTATATACACTGAGAGTACTTTTAAGTTTTCTGAAAGTAAATGCTTCAAAGTGGTACTTGTAAAATGGGCCTGACAGAATATAGGCTACGGGCTCTGCCACTGAATGATTTGGTTATTTGTATCCCGTATACTGTAAAATATTCCTCACAATTTTCCTATATTCTGTTATTTATCCCGTTTCATTTTATAATAATACTGAATATAATGCATTATGTTTTGTTTGTTTGCTTGAATCTTATTTTATGCATGAATGGAGTGTTATTTCCTTGCCACTAGATGTCACTAGATGGCAGAATATATGTAGGATTACAACCAACGAGTTGATCAGCCCAGTATTGTTCAGGAGGCACTTGAAGCCCTTTTCCACTGCAGGAACCCACAACTTGGGCTTTGTACTGACTAACCTAAACTTTTAAGAACCTTGTGAGCTTTGGTACACAGTTGTTCCTTTTTTTCTCCACTGCATTTTACAAACCGAAATGTTTTGGTTAGATAGCATCAAAAATGCATCATTAATGTGGGACAGGCAACAATGTGCCATCTTTTAATGCAAGTACTTGACAACCCTTCACCTGGTGCTTCCTCTAATCTAAACGTTTAGGAACCTTGTCAGGCTTACATACAAGGCTCTTTGTATATCCACTGTTTTTAACAATCTGGGACATTTCAGATATACACTTCTGAATTGTAAAGCAAAGAAGTAATCTAATGTGGGACAGACAATGAACAATGGACAGCTTTGATACCGACTTTCTCTCTTGTTTATGTGAAGATGAAGAATCCATGGCACAAGCTGGTTGAAATTAGGGTCCAGCGCATTGAAGTACTTTGTCTTTTTTTGTTTTTGCTCCCATGTGCACATTTAATCCTGTATTATTATTTAGATGTTTCCCTGCACTGTTTGGCTGCATATGTCTGGACATCATTTTGGTTTCTAACGGCTGACTCTTGCTCCTTCTAAATTCCCTCATTTCACCAAACAACAAACAAAACCTCTGACAGGGGCTACAATTGAAATAGCGTGACTTTATGTTTAGTTTGTGCAGTGGAAGAGGGATAATATAATATACATCTCCCTGTGAATAGCCCCCTTTCCTCAGACACTAATGAGGTTCTGGTTGCTTTGTCCAACAGGCATTCTTCAGTTTCCCTTTTGTATGTTAGGTATTGGTTGACCTGCTCCATACAGATGCAGAAGTATAATGATGGTTACTGTTGTTTGTTGCTTGACCAACTATAATAAACTGAAAAGGAGGGGTGTATATATAGACAGTGCGTTGCGGTTGCACTGGGGCCCATAGGGTGGGGGGCCCATAGAGAGAGCTATTCCCAAAAACCTAAGTAACTCATTTGACTATCCAACACATTGTTGGTAAATATATATAGATATGTATATATATGCCCAATGGTGTGTTTGTGTGTGTGGGTGTGTGCTTCATAACTAACTATAGCATCACTAATGCTGCAATCCATTGTACTTAGACGACATCCAACACTGAAAAGAACAATGGAATGGTCATTCAAGTCAGAATTCCAAGTCGGAAACTCAACTCAGAATCAAACAACTTCTTAAAAAAATCATATTTTTAATAATGGTAGATCTTAAATTTTGCATGAGAAATATCTCCCGAAAGGATTCACTAGTTGTTCATTTAAAGATGGTTTGGTCTTCTGTCACAAGATACTTGCCCCATACTAACATTGGGTAGCTGTGGGCATGTTTTCTTGAGCAGATGCACTGGAATGGATTTAATTCAGAAGGCAGGAATACCGACTCTGAATGATCAACTTCTGACTAGCAATGGATTGCAGCATGAGGCCTGTCATAAAAGCGTGCACTGGGGCCCATTGTATCTACCTTACATCACTGACTGAAAGTACCTGGAACTTTGTATCACCACCTGAGCAGAGCCCACATTTACTCCCAAGGACTAGTCCCCAAATCATTATATCTTCATCTTGTCTCACAGTCCCACTCCAATGAACATCTTCATACCAAATGAACCCAGTCCACTGGACAATAAGACTAATCACAGTTGCTGATCTCAATTACTGTGCAATTTAAAGGGTTTACCATGTAATTAAATGTTCTCATGAAATGCAAGCTTAAGCTGGACTTTGGCTTTTTGAAAGGATAATTGCAACAGGACCAGTTCACATTATTAATCTCTCATGAGCATTGACATGTATTGCAGAAAACGGTTTCTTTTGAATGATTGTTTCTTTCTGTTTTTCCTGTATTTTGAATTGCCTAAAATAGCAAACAGTCTTAAGCTATTCTGAGCTTATTTGAAATGTTTGTAATATATTGTATATAGTTTGATCAGTTCTGTAAAAATATTCACATCACCCAGCGTTGTATGTCCGAAAGGAAAATCTGAACAAAAGTGGCTTTTGGTTTAGCACTGACTCTTATCCTCTACAGATACTGCATTTCTTTTGTAATACGTCCTTGTGTAAAGAGTACTGTGTATTTAAATGACCACTAAAGCGATTGCTCTGAAAGGAATGCTTGAGATTTACCCAAGATTAACAAATACATCAAATTGATTTGTTTCTTTACTCTTTAATCTTCAAGTTCTAGAAGAAGAATCATCTACACACAAGCTGCCAATGCACACTTGTTCCCCAACAAGGGGACAATGATTTAGCCACAAACACAATGGGATTCTTTTTTGTTACGTTTTTTGAGTTTTATTTTTCATTATAGTGCTATTTGTGCAAATGCTTTAGAATAAATTGACATAATATGATGAAATTGTTTGGCGTCTTGTGGAATTTGTGACTTTCACTTTATTTTGACATTTTGATACTGTTCAGCTCTAAATATTACTTTGGACTATTATGGTTATCTGTCAAATGGCCTGATGTTGTTCTGCATATAGATGTTCTTCCCCTTGAGCTGACCATGTTCATAATACATTTGTAGGTAGATGATACAGTTTGTTACTATTCAGCTACAACAACATAGGAATGTTGACAGGATACATTACGTTATCTACCTCTAAACCTATTCACAATATAATCCAACAACAACTAAATGTACTGTAGTTGTATTTCTCTTTTCTAGTCTTCCGACCACTCAAAGCTCTTTAACACTACATGACATCATTCACCCATTCACACACTGATGGGAGGGGCTAAGGTTCCACCTGCCCATCAGGAGTAGCTACCATTCACACACCGTAGGCACAGCTACGGGAGCAATTTGGGGTTAAGTGTCTTGCCCAAGGACACATCGACATAGACTAGCGGAGCCGGGTATCGAACCACCGATCCTCTGATTGAAGGACGACCCTGCTCTACTACTGAGCCACAGTTGCCACAAACTAAACGATTAGGAATTTTAATGATGCTGTTTTTCCAAGACATATTTTGAACGACCATTTATCATTAAAGGTTCTTGTGGTCGTATCATCCGACGTGCGGTCATATGTCTTGGACACTTGGGTGAAGGAGGCTGTGAAGCTGAAGAAGAAGGCCTTTCTGGTTTGCTGGCCCAGGGGTCTCTGGGAAACAACAGACAGTACCAGTTGGCCATAGGGGCTGCAGCTGCGGCAGTTGCCAAAGCAAAAAGCCGGGTGTGGGAGAAGTTCGTGGAGACTATGGCGAAGGATTTCCGGTTGGCCTCGAGGAAGTTCTGGCAAACTGTGGCAGGGAAAGCAGGGCTTGGCTCACGCTGTGTTCAGCAGGGGGAACTGCTGACCTGGACTAATGATATTGTGACGCACTTTGAGAAAATCCTGCACCCGTCTAACACGTCCTCCGTGGAGGAAGCAGAGTTTGAAGACTCAGGGGGAAACATCGATATACCTGGCGGAGGTTACTGAGGTAGTCAAAAAGCTCCTCGGTGGCCAGGTGACCAGGGGGAATGAGATTTGACCTGAGATGCTGAAGGCGATCTGGGGTTGATGCCTGCCAAGAAATTGCATCAAACCCTTGTCATTATGGATGGAAGTTTCTTGTCATTATGGATGGAAGTTTCTTGTCATTATGGATGGAAGTTTCCTGTCATTATGGATGGAAGTTTCTTGTCATTATGGATGCAAGTTTCTTGGCAGGCGTCGACCCCAGAGTTTTCTTCAATGAGGATTACATATTCCTGAATCAAGACCGTCAATAAATGCATGAGAAAGGCTGTTGGCAACTGTGACGGTGAAGTTATTGAACATCTCCGCCAGAGATATTTTGACAACACAATATTTCTGGTAGATGGAGAGCACTTCACCAGAGAGAGAAATTAAGGACCAGCATCCTTAATGTACTGATGAAGATCCTTCAGAAATATCACACTTAACTGCACAACAGATGTGCT
Organism: Ophiodon elongatus; assembly: GCA_016806645.1. NCBI lineage: Eukaryota > Metazoa > Chordata > Actinopteri > Perciformes > Hexagrammidae > Ophiodon > Ophiodon elongatus. The sequence goes on along the minus strand of JACSYO010001746.1, from coordinate 1,061,842 downwards.
TCGCTGATTGCTGACTTCTTCCTGTGTCTACAGGTGTTAATGTGAATGCTTGTCTGTATATATGTCATCCTGAACTAAATAAATGTAATTGTAAAAAATAATAACACATTTAAAAAGTGTAAAGTGGTATAATATCTGTATAGGGACAAACCAGATTTCCGAATTATAATGAGCATCTTTTCATATGGTAAAACAGGTGTCAAAAGTATAATTTAGGTCACAGTGGGACATTAAACTCTCGATTAACTCTTTTGGGTAAACCCAGTTTCACTATTAGGGACATACATAAAACAAATTACATAAATACATAAAACTTATATGTATTCGTTTTAAGTATTATAAAATAATTATTTAAAAGTTTGGTTTATTTATGTATTTGTTTGTTCTGTTAGGTTGTAATAAAATAAAATGACTTACACTGTAAATAAGGAATGTCTATGTAGTTCATTGACTGACTTGTTGAATGAATGTAAACTGTTTTGGACCGTGTGTTTTGGGAGCGGGCGCTCGAGGCCGGCCCGGCTGCACCGCGCGGTGCTCATTGGCTGTCCGTGCGCCCCCGTGGAGCTGCATAATGAGAGGAGCTGCATAATGAGAGGAGCTGCATAATGAGAGGAGCTGCATAATGAGAGGGGCCACCAGCTCGGCCCCGGGTTTCCTGAAGCCAGGCGCGGCGGCAGCAGCCTCGTCCTCCGGAGTGTTGGAGCCGTCTCGCTGCGGCGCTCTCCCGGTAGGATGACGCTGGTGCTCGGCAGCGTGCTCGCGGGGCTCCTGGCCCTGCTGCTCTACCAGCGGGGGGCCTACCCCTTCTTCTGGGACGACCTGCTGTACTACTTGAAACTTCGGCGCTACGGCCGGGCGCTGCGGGCTCGGATGCAGCGAGGGGTCGTCACGTACCTCGACTGCTTCCTCCACCAGGCGGAGAGCAACCCCAACAAACCCTTCATCGTCTTCGAAAACCGGAGCCTGACGTACCGGGACGTGGACCGGAGGAGCAACCGGTTCGCGAACGCCTTCCGGACGGAGGGCTCTCTGAAGCAAGGGGACGTCGTCGCGCTGCTGATGTGCAACGAGCCGGACTTCATCTGCGCCTGGTTGGGGCTCTGCAAGCTGGGCTGCGAGGTGGCCTTCCTCAACGTCCACGGCAAAGCCAGGTCCCTGCTGCACTGCGTGCACAGCTGCGGGGCCCGGACGCTGGTCGTCGGCGCAGGTACTGCACGTTCCCCTCCCGGAGCTCCGATCAGCCACCGGGTTCAGGTTCAGGAAGCTCGAGCCTCACTTCATACTTCATTATGGGGGATGAGCACAGGCAACGTTTCCTATTGCCACTCCCCACAGAAGAGGGAGTAGATGCAACTTACACACACACACACACACCTAGTTAAGGTTCCTAGAATTTGAGCGGTACCCTGTTCTGGGGTTTTTCTTCTTATTCAAGTACATGTGTGCGACTTTTGATACAAATATATTGAAATATATATATAACTTCCATATACCTTCAATAGTTGAACTTTAATTCATAACAAGTATTTACCATTGGCCCTTTGGCTGCATTCACACCAAGTCTGTAACGGTGGGAGTAAAGGGAAAAACTCCACATTTATTTTTGACTCAGGGAATGTCCTTCCTTCCATCAGATAAATTGAAATGAAAGGAATATCCCCAAAATAACCATTTATGTATCAATCCCGCTGTGTCACCCTGTTTTCCCCTCATGCCCCCACAGTGAACCACTAGGGAGTAAAAGTCTTGTTGAATGAAGTAAACGGTGGCCACGTTCTCAGACTCCCACTCAACTCGTGCAGTGTAATCGGGCGACATCGGGAGGGTTCTAAACAGTAAAGCGTACGACTGGATACATCACACTGATCATACTGCAAGAGTCGCATGAAAACTTGTGTATGGAAAAAACAGTTTTCTTCAGGAATTCGGGAAAAGTGATCCACAAATGATCATTTTGGGGGGGGAAGTATTCCGCTAAGTCTGAATTAGGTCATGTTGACTGCAATACGTAGTAGAATGTAGGTAAATAATTAGAAAGTGAATGTGGAACAATTATATAGGATGAAATTATGTGGAATAAAATATAAATACAGCAGGGGAGGAAGAAGTACTTAGAAATACCTCAGAAATACCACTGTGTAAAAGTCCTCCATTTAATATTTGAAAACACAGAACTATTATCAGCAACGTGCAATGTCTCAGACGTAAAAGTACTTGCAGGAGGCCCTTGCCACGCTGTTATGATGATGTATATAATATCTGGTTACTGTTATTGATGCATTATTGTGTCAATATGACAGACTAAAGTGCAGGAAACTAACTTTTGGATACTTTAATCTCTAACAATCTTCATCTTCTTTCAGTAGATCAAATGTTCTGTATATAAAATATGAACTTGTAACTAGTAAGTGTAGCACGCGTGTTCCCAATTCTCTCCCTTTCAAAGTTAGTATTTCAGCTTTTCTGAGAAATATTAACGTGACCATTAGTTTGAGGGGTTGGCGTGGAGCCGTCTCTACGAGGGACGGCGTCACCGTCCAATCTGAAAGCAACAAACACCGTGCGTTGTCTGGTTCAGGTTAAGATGAGCGTGCAGTGGAACAAGCCGCCCTGCGGGTGCACGTCTGTTGACTGGCTGTGGTCCTGTCTGATGGAGCGACAGTGACATGTGCCCTTGGGTCTGTCTCATCCAGATTTGGTGCGTCTGGTGGAGGAGGTCCTGCCTGATCTGAAGAAGGACGACGTGGCCGTGTGGCTGGTGGATCACACCTCCCCTTCTGAGGAATTCAGCACTCTACTCGATAAGGTGGACCACATGTCGGGAGACAACTTAAGTGATCTTCCCAAAGTTGACTTCATGTCAAACTTTCTCTTCATCTTTACTTCCGGCACCACAGGTACTGCATGAGTGTTGTTACTATTCATCCACAGAAGCCTAACCCTGCACATAGGTCTGTCTCTGTAACTACTCACCTAATTAAGACCATTTAAGGCCACTGACATTGATAATGGAACTTATCTATAACTTATCAAACTATTGATATATAAGACGTGTTATAAAATGTGTGTTATAAAAATAGCTACTTCCAGATTGGAATGTGAAAAATATTAAACCACACAGCAAAAAAAAAAGAAATTTAAAATGGAGTCTTATTTGAGGTCATGGCCATCATTTTTCATAAGATAGCAGAAATGTCGTGGCAGAACTAACTGCGCCAAAAATCCAGCTTTCACTCCACTCATAGAGACATAACTGTAAAAAACAAACAATGGAGGAAGTGCTCCTTGGATCTGACAGAAGTTGACAAAACAATCTCACCACAAGGTCCATTTAGTAGCTGTTCTGGAGCTTTCAATAGCATCACATAATCTTTTTCATCAGGTGGAGTATTCATAGTATTACATAATTATACATGTTCAAAAGACCTGTTTTTGAGATGAAGCAGCAGATGAGGAAGAACATGTAATATGCATGGAATATATATATATATATATATTATTTAACTTTTAATAGTATCAAAAAGTGTATGTATTCTGTAATCTCTACAACCTGTGGGATCCATATATTCTACAGACCCTAAAGGCCACAGGCTTGAATCAAATACCAAACAATACGGAAATAATTACTAAATATTCACAAACACAGTGACAAACTGTAAATTGAGATTCACTTGATTGTAGAGGCTGACTTATCAATAAAAGTGAGATCCATGCATTTTTAGCTCAGCTTAAGTCCTCTGGCCTCGTGCCAGAACCTCTTCCAGCCGTGTAGAACATTGGTCAGCTGGTCCAGAAGTCTTGGAAGTGCACGGCCTGTGGACCGTGTCCTCAGTGACTGCTGCCATCCTCTCCCAGGTCTCTCCAAGGCGGCCCGTGTCGGTCATATGAAAGCCATTATGAGCATGGCCTTCCTTCATATGTGTGGAGCCACATCTGATGACGTCATCTACATCACTCTTCCTCTTTACCACATGTCCGCCTCCCTGTTGGGGATCGGAGGATGCATACACCTCGGTGAGAACAGTACTTCACGACAAATTTACACAATTCCTGGAAGATTTGTTGTTTTGTGTTCAGTACGTTGTGAGGCCCAGGGCAAACGCTGGAGGAAACCACCCTCCTTTTTACTGGCCTGTGAGGAACTGTCACTTCCTCACAGGCCAGGAGAAAAGGCTGACACAAAGCAGAGGAAATGTCTCACTCCAGCTCCAGCTATAAATAGTTTGTATTAACATTGTTTGACTTGTCGTGTGTTTCTGGCACTCTATTGTCTTGCACTGTTCGCCCTGCCATTTTCTCTCAACCTCCTCTTTGGATCACAGGTGCGACGTGTGTGTTGAAAAAGAAGTTTTCCGCCAGTCAGTTTTGGAAGGACTGTGTGAAGCACAACGTGACGGTGGTGCAGTACATCGGAGAGCTCTGTCGATACCTGTTCAACCACCCCGCGGTAAGACGAGAGGTTTAAAGACGGGGTTGCTCCCTCTAGAGGTGGCCGTGCTCATTGCAGCCAATGATGATGATATTCTGATCGTACTAGGTGGTGCAGATCTATTTTTTTGAGCGTGATCAGTAGAGGGGCTGGGTGTGGTTTTTAGATTCAGTCCTGGCAACTAAAGGGAAGTCTGTCAGCCATTGAAATGATTCAACTTCAGAGGACCATGAACACAAGTGGTGGGAGGATGGAGCCTGATAAAGCTTTGGGGCTTTCTTCCTATTTGTGCCACACAATAAAAGAAGAATATATTCATTCTACCCCCCCCCCCCCACTCATGATGATTGATGTGCAATAAAAGTCCAAGAAGAGAGAATGTTATTCATTTTTATGTCGTAATGTTCTTGTTCAGTTAAAGAAAGGCTTCAGAAAACTTATATTATGCAATATGCTTCAAAAGAATTATTCACAGATGTGTTGTCTGGATTAGAGTTGTTCCAATATAGCCTACAAGGCTGGATATGGGGTCTATGCACCGATCTAATATCACGTTCATATAAATGATTAGCTTGTTTACGCTACACAGGGACGACGTCAACACGTGTCACTCACTACCCGATCTGTACTTCCTGCCCGATCTGTACTTCCTGCCCGATCTGTACTTCCTGCCCGATCTGTACTGCGCATCTCAACAGAGATGAGAAAGATGGCTCACTCTTCCGCTACGTCCATCGTCGATTTCAGCCACAGCGATGTCTCTGGAGCTGATGGATGGAAGTAGCTGACAAACAGGCCGTCTGGTTTCTTTCTCGTCCATGTGTAGAGTTGCACATGCGCAGTACCGATGGGGCAGGTGCAAGTGGAGAGTGTAACATTAGCCAGTGCTAGAAAAATGCCAGCAACGTGGCAATATTTTACACCAGAAAGTCCCACCAGTAAAACGGTGAAGTTTTTTTAAGTTCAGGTATCTTAACATCCCCGGGTCCAAATAGCCTTCTTATCACATTTTTTCATTGAACTGAAATACTCCCATTGCCTCTTCCCTTGATGTGCATCACTATACTAAAGCATTACCACAACCCAAGACAAACAATAGCATGGGCTCCTTTTGACGATGTCTTTTCCCTCTTCTCATCCCAACATGTGGCGCTTGTCTTGAGCATCAGATATAACATAGTTTAAAAAACAACTTTTAATCCGTTGATATATTGGCACAACAATTGGAACTAATGGGCTTAACAAGGGGAAAAGAGTGTTGGTGCCTTGGTATTGTGTGTCCATCACCAATCAATCTAAAACTTTCTATTAGTAGAAGGCTTTGGACATGTTGAAAGCCATTTTTTACTTTTACAATCTCCTTTAAAGTTTTTCCACTGCTTCCTGTCTTTGTGCAGACCCCAGACCCGTGCCTGTACAGGACACACACGGATTCATGTGTTATAAATTGTCTTCTCATGTTACTCTGAAATAGCCCACACATAAGCATATTTTCCCCAAACGGTAGGACTGTTTAAAACGTGAAGCGCTGTTTCTTAATTAAAGTCTCCCCCTGCCTCCAGGTTCCAGAGGAGAGGACTCACTGTGTTCGGCTGGCGGCAGGAAGTGGTCTCAGGTCAGACGTCTGGAGGGAGTTTGTCAAACGCTTCGGGCGGATCAAGATTAGAGAGGGTTACGGTTTGACTGAGGCCAGCATCGGCTTCCTCAACTACACCGATGAGGTCGGACCAATCGGGAGGGCGAGCTATTTCAACAAGGTCAGGCATGAAGCAGTTGGGGATGTTTCCTCTGGACATGGACCCTGACTCACTGTAATAATTAGAGCTTGTGATTTTGGAGAGGCAACCGAGTTTAGATGCCTTGTCCTATTGGAAACAATTCATCCCCACTTTACTCGTACTAGGGTTAGTCCATTACCTACATGCTTTGCTAAACAATATATTGCAGTCCCATCCAGATGTTATTTGGGCATCAATACACTTTCTTTCTGCTGTGGCACCGCCACAGCCCTGATGATTTAAAAGGATGCTATTGGCTGTGAACGAAGTGGATGAGAATGGACCAACAGCTGTGAGCCATAGAACCTAAACAATGAGCTGAAAAGCTCCAGAGAGCTGTAAAGTTGGTAATAATTCACCTTATTATACAAAGTCATTTAATTTATTGTTAATATAATAAATACTTCCATCCATCCATCCATTCTCATCCTCTTATCCGGGTCGGGTCGCAGTGGCAGCCCGTCCAGCAGGCTGACCCAGGCTTCCCTCTCACCCGCAACATGTTCCAGCTCGTTCTGGGGGATCCCCGAGGCGTTCACAGGCCAGCTGGGAGATATAATCCCTCCAGCGTGTTCTGGGTCTTCCCCGGGGTCTCCTACCAGTTGGGCGTGCCTGGAAAACCTCCAGTGGGAGGCGCCCAGGAGGCATCCTGATTAGATGCCCGAACCACCTCAGCTGACTCCTTTCGATATGAAGGAGTAGCGCCTCAACTCTAAGTTTCCTCCTGATGGCCGAGCTCCTTAGCCTATCTCTAAGGCTGAGCCCGGCCACCCTACGGAGAAAACTCAGCTCCTTACCCTATCTCTAAGGCTGAGCCCGGCCACCCTACGGAGGAAACTCATCTCCTTATCCTATCTCTAAGGCTGAGCCCGGTCACCCTACGGAGGAAACTCATCTCCTTATCCTGTCTCTAAGGCTGAGCCCGGCCACCTTACGGAGGAAACTCATCTCCTTACCCTATCTCTAAGGCTGAGCCCGGCCACCCTACGGAGAAAACTCCTCTCCTTACCCTATCTCTAAGTCTGAGCCCGGCCACCTTACGGAGGAAACTCATCTCCTTACCCTGTCTCTAAGGCTGAGCCCGGCCACCTTACGGAGGAAACTCATCTCCTTACCCTATCTCTAAGGCTGAGCCCGGCCACCCTACAGAGGAAACTCATCTCCTTACCCTATCTCTAAGGCTGAGCCCGGCCACCCAACGGAGAAAACTCATTTCGGCCGCTTGTATCCGAGACCTTGTTTTTTCGGTCACGACCCAGAGTTCGTGACCATAGGTAAGGGTCGGAACGTAGACCGCCCGGTAAATTGAGAGCTTCGCCTTCTGGCTCAGCTCCCTCCAACTAATAAATACTTATTTAATTCAAATTCAAATCAATTTGTCACATAATCAATTGTAGACGTTTCAATGTAGTCAATGAGAACAAATTTAAAAGAAGCAAATATGAAACATACAATCATAAGTGTATAATTGACAATGACTAACAATAAGTATAAGTTCAACATAGATAACATTATTGGAAAACGTTACAAGAAGTAAGTACAAGTATTTCCAAATTTCCAATTGGCATCATAAGGAATGTAAACTGCAGCAACAACAATTCTCTGGTCAGATAATATGGAACATTAATAATAAACATGAGGAAAACATTGTCCATCATCTCTGATGTGTTTGAGCCCCAGCATCATGATGTAATCAGAGTCCACCTCCTCTCGTCCCCCCGGGTCCTGATCTCTGTCCTGCTGTCCACCCGTCAAGTGCAGCTTGATCCTGGACCACGATGGATCCAGGTCTTTGTAAAGAGGTGGGCTCTACAGTCACCGACCTCCCGCTGTTTTCATCCATCTTATTTTCTTGACCGGTCATCAGACAGCCTGGAGCATGCTGGGTAGTGGAGTAGCCTCAGGTCCTAGCTGGGTTAGCTTAGCTTCCATCTGGGCTCTCCTCCCTCTCCTCTCTGGGGCAGTTTGGTGCCGTTTGGTCCGGCAGGTCAGGCTTGTTGGTCGGTCATGGAGCGGTGAAGATCTCAGAGTCCGCTGCACTTGATCCCCATGCTTCCTTTTCATATTAAGTATCTGAAATATAAAATGCATACAATATGGCAGCAGTGCATTGTACAGGTCACTGAATATGGATGCAGTAAGGTGAAATGAATACAAACAGTGGCTCATCAAGTCACAACTTTTGTCGTTTCTTCTTTTTCAGCTCTCGATGCCCTTCGAGCTCCTGAGATATGATCCACAAACGTACGAGCCAGTCCGCACCGACTCTGGAAGATGCATACGAGCATGCATAGGTAGGTGAATCACATGGCAAGTCCTTTATAATATGAAAGGCTGTAGCTCATAGCTGTGTGTACAGAGGAACCACTCACGTGTCCACTGAATGTACTTCCTGTTTCCATGCACAGGAGAGGCCGGGGTCCTGGTAGCTCCTCTGACCGCTATGAACCAGTTCCTGGGTTACGCTGGGAACCAGGTCCAGTCTGAGAAGAAGCTGCTCAGGGGCGTGTTTAAAGCTGGGGACGTCTATTTCAACACGGGGGACCTCCTGCTCCACGATCACAGGGACTTCCTTTTCTTCCGTGACCGCGTCGGGGACACCTTCAGGTACCACTCCTGTCTGTAGCAGGTCAGACTGTTGTACTTCATTTAGAAAAGCTTGTTGAGAACGAGGATGCACAGATACACCAATGTTGTGAAACTGAGTTCAGTCAACATCCGACACACTGTCGACACCAAACATGATTCAGCTGCTATCTATGCTCTCACCAAAGCCACAAGACTCCATTGGGGAAAATCCAGTGGTTTTACCATGCGGAACACAGGGGGTTGCTGGGTATCCGCTCATCAAGTGGTTAGCTAGTTTGTGGCTATAGTGAGAGCATAGATGGATACGATGGCTTCAGTTTGGAAAATATTCAAAATTTAGTGCACAGAAATGATATTAAGTGTTGAGTAAACCAGCAACTCCTGTGTTGTGCAAGGTAAAAGATCATCTCAGAATAAACCAACAGTATATCTAATGTGATGTGAGAGCATGGTGATGAGCCCACAGAGAACTGTGAGCGGTCCCCACAGCGTTACAGAGCCATAGTGAGTTCAGCTCCTTGTTTAGCTGTCGGGCTGCAACTTTGCTGTTTTGGTTCACTCTTCACTTATTGTTATTATTGACATATTTCTCTCAGGAGTTGGGAGAGACCGAAACGGAGTTTATATTGTACTTCCATCCGCCGGGTAGCCAGATGACCACATGACCTCTAATCAATGATAATGTTACATAACTACACAACTGGTGAAAGTCCCCTGAACAGTGATATGTCAACGTTCATAACTTGTTTCTTATGCCCCACAAAAATGGGTTATTGCAGGTTTAACTGAATCTGACCTCTTGTCCTACAGGTGGAAAGGAGAGAACGTGTCCACCACAGAGGTGTCCGAGGTTTTAGGTCTTCTCGATTTTATCCAGGAGGCCAACATCTACGGAGTCACCGTCCCAGGTCTGTGGACTCTGTGTTCAGGTCTTTGCACACCAAGTCCCCATGTCTGTGGGTTCAGCTGGCAGTGGGACAAGGACCAAGTTGAGCCACATTTCTCGCTGCAAGGTCCCAAGACCAAATTTCCCGACTAGATACCATAACACTTTGAAGGTCTGTGAAGCAAAGTTCCAGGCTGTAAAGCTCACAGTCAGCAGTTCACCCTCACAATCTGGGTCAGTTGGGATGAATCTGACAACGGTGGTGACGCGTTTTGCAACAGTGAAGCATGTTGATGCAGCTCTGATTCGTGTCTCTGACTGACTTCTTCTCCATAGCAGCGCCAGATGAAGCTCATGGGTATTGTAGTATACAGTACCCTGATGTAAAAAAAAAAAAAAAAAAAAAAAGGAGGTTTCAGAAACAAATTAATAATTAAAAGTGATGTCATGAAAGGGATAGTTTGGGTGTTTGGAAGTGAGGTTGTATGAGGTACTTGTAGTCAGTGTATTACTACACAGTACAGTAGATGGCGGTCAGCACGTCTCCAGTTTGGAGAATCAGACAGGAGAACCAGAGCGGGATGAGAACAAGATTCTGCTGTGGACGTTTCAAGTGTACGCTATATTTAGAGTTTTTTCACCTTGCTCTGGGACGGATATCCTGTCTATGTTTCTGACGGGTACTGAAGCCGTTGTGGGAGTCCACCAGAACACAGGGGTTGCTGGACTACTACTGTCACTTTGGTTGTCTTATACTGTATGTGTGACTTTGGTGGATCCAAACTCACCAAATTCACACAATAAGACAAACAAACTAAGCGATCGAAGCAGCGGTAGACCAGCATCTCCCGGGTCCTGTTTTCATCAATGGAGTCTGGTGCTTCTGGCGAGAGCAAACTCAAAAAACTGTAGGTCCCCATCCACAGCAGTGCTGGTACTCATGTCTGCTTCTCTAAACTACATCTACTGTAGGTAATAATACCCCACTTCAGAACACCCAAACTACCCTTTTACCATAAGCCTTTATGTAGCAGGGTACATTACTCAAGAGACCACTGTTACTATATCATTAAAAGAAAATCATCAAATGGGGGAAATACTTCCAGAACCAGCAGTGTCTTCTACTTTGCAATTGTGAAGTTTGCTCTTTTCATTCAGTTATTTCCGTGTGTGTGTGTGTGTGTGTGTGTGTGTGCGTGCGTGCGTGCAGGGCATGAAGGTCGGGCAGGTATGGCCGCTGTCGTCTTAAAACCGGATCACAAGTTAGATGGAGCAGAGCTCTACATCCATTTAGTGAAAACCCTTCCTGCATACGCCTGGCCGTGGTTTCTCAGAGTGCAGGTAGGTCATGCAGCTATTCGTTACCTGCCGTGTGTGTTTTAAAGTAAATAAGTCAATTTGCTCATCAGTGTCCCTGCCCTGTGCTTGTAGACCTCTCTGGATGTGACGGAGACCTTCAAGCAGCAGAAGGTGAAGCTGGTCCAGGAGGGTTTTGATCCGGCGGTCGCCAAGGAGCTTCTGTACTTCTTAGACGTCTCTCAGAAGGACTACGTTCCTCTGACTGCGTGTCTGTACCACGACATTGTGTCTGGGAAGATCAAATTATAAACATTCCCCATTCGTCACCATTATCAAAAATCCACGATTTGATTTTTGATTTTTAAGGTCACAATTCAATTTGATTTTGAAAAAAAAAATTTAAACTGTCAGCACTTGCAGCGACACCATTGTTCTACTATGGGTGTTAGTTGTGTAGCCTGAGGTGGCCTATAGTACCCGCGTGTAGCAGAGCCTACAAACTGTATCTTCTCTTTTCCCAACAATGTATTTGTTGTTTCCATAACTCACGGGGACCGAATGTCCCCACAGCGATGACTTTAGGGAAGCAGGAGGGTTTCCACCTCGCTTGTCTCTCGGTTTCGACTCCAGCAGGCTGTGCTGTGTTCTTTGCCTGGATGCGCGCAAGTAGGCAGGGGTGGATGCTTTCGGTTTGAAGGTCGAATTTGAAATCTCGATTTGATTTCCGATCAAGAGTCCAAACCGTGACGCCGCTAGTAAACCCAATCGTTTTGTGGCCGTCTGTCACCTGGAACCCTGGTTTGTGATCAGTGCCACAGTGAGGAGTTCCCAACTGTTTTAAAAACAGAGCTGTATCTGCCCCCTTCTCATTAGTTAAGGAGCTGTGATTTTTATTTTTTATTTTTTTTAATTTTTTATAAATGATTCATCCATGATATTTAGTGACTATTTACTTTATTGTTTCATGAGTAATGAAAGAGGATTTAAATGTCTTTTGACCAAACCTGCAAAAGTAGATTCTTACTTCGTGACTTGGTCAGTGTGAATGTTTCAAATAGCAGCCAGAGCCTTTATTGAGCTCTTCAGAGAGAAGCAGGCTTTCAGTAGTCACGGTGTTTTATCAGGGTCTTTATTTCTAATCGGCTGTGTTTCATGAGAAGCCTCCCTGTGTTCTGCTCTGCTCAAGTTTGAATCAGCTGTTGATGCAAACGCAACACTGCCTACGTGTTTGCTATTTATCATATGTACATTTTCACAGCGCTAAGTCCATCAGTCATGACATTCTCACCACTTTCTCTTTTGAACAGAAATGTTGTTTTTAATAATCCACCGGCAGCCTGCTGAACTGTTGGTTTGTTACCGCCGATGGACCTCAACGCTACCGGCCCGTTTCACATTGAAGAGCAATGTGCAGTGTTGACATTCTTACTGAATTTATCTCTACCGTTGCATGGATATTATGATTTGACAAATTCATTTATGATTTTGTACGGTATTTTTCACAAGCCAGGGCAGGAATTCAGATCAAATGTAATGATCACATTGTGTCAGATGGTGTCCCATAGATTGGGTTTCCCCGACCGGTGACGCTGCACTCAGTGTGCAGTTGTGGTTCCGGGCAGTTGTCATATATACATACGTATAAATATACATATGTATAAATATACATACACACAAACGCACACCGACAATCAAAGATTCAACGTTTGGAATAATTGATTGGGTCCAATCTGTCTAAGAGGACAAGAAGAGTGATGGACCGTGATATTATAAAAAAAATGAAATATTGATGATATGATAATATTGTTGAAAAGAAATCCAGCCAGTGCCTCTTACAGTCTGGTTACAGACTCCACCTCCATAGACTTGTATTTTTACTTTACTTTAAATTTGCCAAAAACAAAACAAAGTACACAATAAACAAAGTTAAAGATTTTGACGGACGCCGTTATTATTAATATTTGTATTCAAACATCTATAGATGTCGCGATATCGTTAGCGTGAATTATTTCGGCCGCGATAATAGAGAACCTGATATCGTGAGGTGAGGGTGACATGACTGTTGTTGTATGATGGAATTAGAACCTCTTTAATGCCTGAGGGAAATGGGTGAGATACATTAATATGTCTTAAATATAAAGGAACTTAAGTATGAATTATATCTAAGTATAAAGCGAAAGCAGAATTAAAAATGAAACTGTTCTCCACATAGAAGCATTATAGCAGTAGTCTTAGGTTCAAAACGTTGTAAACTTTAAAAATCACTGTACGCACAACAATGTTGATACATTCCAACCCGGTGGGAAGGTTTTTCTGTTTTTTTTGGATGAGAATATTTTATATTTTAACACTATTGAAAATAACTTGTAATGACTGTTACAGTTGAGTCTGCAGTTTTGTGATGAATTCAGAAGCTTTGGATTTGTTTTGTCAGTCTTCTCATGAATAAAGGTGCAGCCTTTGCTGAGTGAGTGAGTCTCGTCCAAAGGGATGAGTGAGTTCCTGATGCACCTGTAACGGCTCACCTCAACACAGCACTGTGCTACAACATAGACAGTAAAGTCTGGCCTCCTGGAGGTTTCTATGGAAACGTGTCCGTCTTTGTGTGTACCATCTTGTGTAGGTAACACATGTAAGTGTAAGTCATTATTCAGTTTAATCTTAATACCTCTGTATATGTGTTGATAGAACAGTAAAAGCAGATACTGTAAACATTATCCATAATAGAAATGATATTTTCCTATGAATGCAAATTTTATCAGACATGCTGTATGATTTTTTAATTTTGACAAAAATGAAATAAACTTCTAATCATGGCACATATCATGTCTGTGAAATATGAATCATTTTTATGCACATTGCTGCCTTTAAGGAACAAACACAACTTTTCACCTCCACAAATGAGTTATTTCTCAACATTTATCTCTGATGGATTATGTCAAGATCTGAAGTGGTTTGTTGTATTTTGTGGCGCGAACTATTGTTTTAAAAAAAAAAAAAACTAAGCAAATCTAGTGCCAAGCTAATATGATTATGAATTTCTCTCAGTTTTTCAAAGTTCTACTCACACAGCCCGGTACACGGGACAACCCGTGGCCGTCGGTGGTCACGTGGTTTGGGTTTCATCAGGTCCGTGAGAGGGGTCTGGCCCTTTAAAGCGATCAGGTCCGGACGCTCCCGGTGATGGGAGGAGTCAATTGTCGAGCAGACGTGGCAACACATGACGTCATCAAAGAGGGTCGGTGGTTTGTTCATGGGAGTGCAGAGCTAGTACTGCTAGCAGGTGAGTGGCGAAGATACTTCTCCTACTTGTCTAAAGAGAGACGCGTGATAGTCCCTGCTGCTCGCTGCTGGACAGTTAGACACACATGTACCGTTCCGCGTCACGTGTTCTCCATCTGCGGCTCCCTTTGGCCGGAGCCGGGTGTGTTTGTACACGTGTAACGTCACTGCGTTTTGAGGAAGCTAGCTAACGCTGAATTCAGTTCACAACAGTCTGCTGCGGCGTCGCTTATAAACACTGTCCGTCCGATACACGCGACACCTCTCGGACGTCTCCGTTAGACGAGCCCGCCGCTGCGGGAGACGACATTCGCGTGACCCCGGGACTCCGAGTTCCCACTACGCACACTGACCCCAACGTTAGTGACGTGGTGGTGTCAATGCGACCTAAAGGGGATCGGGACTCGGCTGGGTCCGCATGTGTGTGTCCCAATGATTCCTCAATGCGACCTGAAGTTCTCCACAATTAAAGTGCACCGTTATTCCTACTGCACAGCTCTTTAATTTTCCATTCAATTACATTGCACATATTGTTCTGGTAATATGTCGTACTTTCATTGTAAGTCAGATTTGAATTCAGATATATTGTACATATTTTTTTATACGATCTGTGGTATTTTATTATAATTTTCTTAATTATGGTTCTTGATTTTTGTACGTACTTTTGAAATATATATTACTATGTTTATCTTATGCACCAATACAACAAAACAAATTCCTTGTAGGTGAAACCTCCAATAAAGCTGACCCTGATTCCTGTGTGCTGGAGTGTAGGTATCAGACAGAGAAGATGATGGAAGAGAGTGGGATTGAGACGACGCCTCCTGCCAGCCCCACACCTCTGAGTGTGGCGGCGACAGCCAGCGCCCCCCCAATGACCATGGGTAAGACCTGATCCATGAGGGGTTGCTGTGTGAGCCGAGTGTACCTAAGGCTTGTCCTACCAAGCCTGTCGGACGCAGCCAGGCTTTCTTTGCGTTCGCTGGCTCGACACAACCTAAAGCACACATACATTTTATTGACTGGATATTATCTGTGATGAATCCCAACAGACTAATTAGTTATATTAGCTGCAGTGTAAAACCGACTCAGGACCTAAAAAACACCATCCAAAGTGGTAACGTTATGGTTTGAAGGAATATATGTTGCATTTCATATGCAAGTAAACGTCAACCTTATTAATGATGTAGTGAACTATCAATATTTGTTAATAAATGTTTTGCTAGAAGGCTTCTGCCTCCTGCCAGCCCCACACCTCTGAGTCAGTGTTGGCAGATGGCCAGAGAACGTATTCAGTAGTTCAGTGAGAGCAACCTCAACAACCATGCAAATGAAAGGAAACCATATTCCTGCTCGTATTTTCTGCATCGCTGATGTAGGTTCCCGTGGCGACGCATACAGTTTGTGCTGCTGTAATTGTTTTCGTGACATATGTTAGGTTACAGCTCAACAAGTTTGCATTCATAACGTATTCCCTCAGCTAGAATCTGTCCAATTACATATTTGTGTATTTATTTTAGACTATTTCAATCTGATACTGTGAACATAAACTGGTCGGGGAACAGGTGAGATCAGCAGCATGAGTTGCCATAGCGATGTAGCCAGGTTAAAGGAGTATTGTATTGCCCAAGCTCATCTCCAGCTGTGAAATGTCCCCCGCATCACATCTCTACTTACTTTATGTTTATGCAAAGAATTATGTTCATACTGTTGTTGGATTGAACTATGATTGCTTATTGAACAATCAAATACTGACGGTTGTCCTCTATATTACTGCAACATTAAGTCTGAACGGGGATGTTGTTAAATGCATGGGTCAAGTTCTCAAGTCTCTACAAGTTCCTCCTCAAAGCCTCCTGAATGGAACAGACCCGATGACCTCACATGTAGAGAGGTCAAACATGGAGGTCTGAACTGCGTACTGAGCTGCTGACCAAAGACCCGGTGAGAAGTGTCTGAGCTGTCCCTTTTGTGTTCCAGGTCTGTCCAGCCCTGTGTCCCTGCCTGGCACCAGGTCCATCGGTTCCCCCTCGGTCCCCACCGCTCTCGCCCCTAGTCCCTTCGTCCCTGCCTTCAGCAGCCCCCTCGCCACACACCCCTCCCTGTCCTCCCACTTCCCCCCTCCCTCCACCCTCTCCTCCCCCTTCACGAGCAGCTCTCACTTTCCTCCTTCCACCTCCCCCTCTATGCCTCCCCTGGCCTCCTCCGTCGGACCGCCTCCCATGTCGGCCCCTCCCTCGGGCCCGCCCGTGTCCACCTTCTCCATGAGTGCAGGATATGACATCACGCGGGGTCATGCCGGTCGGACGCCACAGACTCCATTGATGCCGACGTTCTCCAGCCCTACCGCCATGCCAGGTAAGAGCCTGTCTTCTTCTGTAGCGCACATGAAGTTTTCACAACGGGTATGTGGGTAAAAAAATAAATTGCAAATGCAATCTTCCAGGTGTAGTGCCAAACCCCATGGTGCAGCAGCCAGCCATGACCGGAGGATTCGATACGGGATCTCCCATCACTTTCCCCGAGGAGCAGGAAGACCCCAGGGGCCCTGAACACACCAACACTGGTGGAGGCATCTGGGGCTTTTTCAAGGTACTACTGCTCCAATCAAGTGTGGTTGTGACATAACTTTAAAGCCCTTTGCAGACATAGAATACAGTGTGTGTGTGTGTGTGTGTTCTTCTTGAACTGGTACGAGGGATACAGCGATGCATTTAAACAGCTGCATATAAAGAAGGAAACACAATACTATTAAAGGTACAGATCAAATGCTAACAATCCCCTCTCAACAGCAGCTCACAGCTAATAGTGCAAACAACAACAAAAGTGTTGACAGATGTAACCGTGTTTAGCTGAGGAGGAACCGGAGGGTGTGGGCGCTTCGCTTCCACGATGTGGTGGGAGTTCGGAGGGGTGGGGGTTCTCAGCACACACACAGAGGGAGGGTGACTTCATTGCATTACTCCACTCTACACAGAGCTAATGGTTGTTTGCTGCTATCATAGACTGTATCAGAAGTGGACGTAGTCATCATGACTTTGTGGACTGATGTTCCGAAGCAGTAGATGCAGCAGGTACTCGGTGGGTAGTGGGTGGGTACTGGGTGGGTACTGGGTGGGTACTGGGATGGTGCCCACGCTGCAGGTGGTCCTGTTGCACATGAACCCCGTAGGACGTCGCATCCTGCAGCAAGACGTTGGTCCGCGCATTTTCTGATAGATGGAGCCGGAGAGAAAGGGAGAGGGCGTCTGTTCTTCTACTTTGGGGGTCTTTAGACGCACCGGAGACGCATTTATGTAAATGTGCATTTAGCATAATATGTCACCCTTTACAAGACATAAGAAAATGAAACTAGTAGACGTGATGTGAACTGTAGCGTGGTTGATTGTGAAAATGCGATGACTCTGAATGGATGTGTCCGAGTAGCACTACCTATGAGATGTTTGTTCAGTCGGGCCCTGCACAGTGCCCTGACCTCTGACCTGTGGTTTGTCTGCGTGTCCTCAGGGAGTAGCTGGTAACACGGTGGTGAAGACCGTCCTGGACAGAACCAAGCACTCAGTGGAGTCCATGATCACCACTCTGGACCCCGGCATGGCTCCGTACATCAGTGAGTCGGCCCACTCGCTCCTCACCGCTGCGTCTCCCCGTCATGAAATAGAGCCGTTGACCGTGTGTGTTGTTGCTCTCCAGAGTCCGGCGGGGACATCGACATCGTGGTGACCTCTGATAAGGAGGTAAACGTGGAGGCGGTCAGAGATGCCTTCCAGGAGGTTTTTGGGATGGCCTTGGTCACCGGAGAGCCCGGTCAGTCCAACATCGCCCCGCAGCCTGTGGGCTACGCAGCCGGGGTCAAGGTCAGTTCACTGCTGCTTCTCCATCCTGCTTCTCACAAAGCTGTGCATCAAAGTAACGGAGGAGGCAGAACTCCATTTTCTTACAGGATCATGTTTCATCCTACTTTTCCTTCATACTTTGTCATCTCATTTTTACCTGCATCTCGTGTGTTATGGCTTTCCAATACAGTCAGAACAGAAAAAAAAACAAAAAATTTATTCCAGTGGTCATAAAAAAAGATCAATTATTTTCATTATCAATTAGTCTGAGGATTATTTGTTCCAAAAACTGGAGATTTATTTTTGCTACAGTTTGGTTATCCGGACACCTGTGAACTTTTAGAATGAGACATTTCTTTTTAAACGTTAAATCTCACGTCTTTACGCATTTCCAGGTCAGACACCACATTTGTTCACGCTGCGCAGCCGAACGGATACTCAAATATTTACAACATCTAAAACAAACTAGCATTTAACTCTTTCTTTCTGTGTGTGTGTGTGTGTGTGTGCGTGTGCGTGTGCGTGTGCAGGGGGCTCAGGAGCGCATCGACAGCCTGCGTCGAGCCGGTGTGATCCACGAGAAGCAGCCAGTGGTCTCTCTGGAAAACTTCATCGCTGAGCTCTTTCCTGACAAGTAAGAAGACAACTTCACACACACACACACCGCCGCCCATGTCATTAATGCATTATGAACATACTGACTCCGTTTGTTGTACCAAGGTGGTTTGACATCGGCTGCCTGATCCTGGAGGACCCGGGTCACAGCATTCGCATTGAGGTCTTCACTCAGGCAACGCCTCTGGCTCTGGATCACGTCCAACAGGTACACATCAGCAGCTCTGTTCCATTTCAATAACCTCATGTCTCATCATCATAATATGGTTCTTTTTGGGGAAGAATCTCAGAGCTCAAGCAAAAAGTCAAAACATATTTTAGGACAAAAGTAAAAAGTTGTGAGAATAGAGTAAAGGTTCCCGTCTGCTTCTCCAAAAGTGATTGTTGGATTATTTTACAACCTCTCTTTTTGTGTAACCCAGCACTGAATTAATTACTACTTTATTCCAAAAATGATTACTATTATTACTCTGAATTATCTTGTCACTGACATCTTGCATCCATTCGTGGTACCACTTAAGTTTTCAACCCCTGGAGCTGCAGCTTGGTTTCCTGGGTTCTAGATGACCGGGACAACTACCAGCTTTCTTCATTATCACATGAACCCCCTGTGTTTCCTCTGTGCAGGCTCAGTCCCTGACCCCTCCTGACTACAGCCTGCGCTGGTCAGGTCTCATTGTCACAGTGGGCGAGGTCCTGGAGCGCAGCGTGCCCAACATCAACAGGACAGACTGGCACCAGGCCGTGACGGGCATGACCCAGAGGCAAATGATCCAGAGCGCCGCCAAAGCTCTGGCTGGGCTCTACAAACAGCAGCTGCCACCCAGGACTGTGTGAGGCCCAGTGGCCCCAGTGTCGCTCACGTACTGGGGGGAGACGGGCCGGGGGAAGAAACCAGCTGTTGGGACAGCGAGGTTCCTCGTGTCTCGCCATGCGTCCTCCATCTGTCCTTACAGGGCAAAGCCAAATGCACATTTCTTTTGAAGATGTTAATGTTTCTGCTCAGATGTTTCCTGACATTCCAACAGGGTTAAGGCCGTCAGATATCAAGTCAATACTCGCCTCCTCAGGCTTAAGGAAGGAACTAATCATCTCATCAGCCTCCTCAACAGATTACACATCGTGTATATTAACAACAACCTTCACGCACATTGTGGCAACATCTAGTTTTCTCCTTTTGTTTATGAACGCTCACGGTTATTGTAGAGACTATTACATGGCCTGTGTCCCGGTTGTGTTCTACATACAAGGTCATCACAACATTTGACTAGTAATTCTACCATCCACCAATCCCAAAGGTGGTAGAGGGACCTGAACAGCAACAGGTTGTGAGCTGAGACTTATAGAAAAGAGAACCCCCTGACCCAATTCCTCTGACCCAATGTGGACCTGGTCTTAGGTTGGCCCACGGATGCTCGGTACTGAGGGGCCCTGTGAGGTCCTCCATTACCTACTGTACGACCCCGATCACACCGAGACGCGTCGCCAGAAACACATCGCCCACAAAACCGCCATCTTTCTATCGTACAGCGCGTCTCCTTGTTCTAGTGTTTTTATCTCGTCAAAGTCCCACTTGGCCCAGGCAGCCAATCAAATGGAGCAAGAGGCGGGCTTTACTACTTTACCACTGCCTCCCTGTTTTGAGGCTGGTAGATGTGGTGGGAACGGAGTGTTTTTTTTCATTTACAGCGAATTATATATATATATATATATATTATATATATATATATATATATATATATATATATATATATATATATATATATATATATATATATATATATATATATATATTTATATTATATATATTATAATATATTTATATATATATATATTTATTTATATAATTTTTTTTTTTATTATTATTATTTTTTTTCTTCCCTCATTCACCCCCGCTCCACAGACTCGTCTGTGTTGTCCGCTCCCGTTGCAGCGTGTCTCGTGGGATCGGGGCCGGACACTGAACTCAGGCGATTTGTGTTCATGTTTGTAGTAACAGGAAATGATACACGGTATTTGCTGTTATCCCAACACTACTGCCAATTTCCCATCTCAAAACATCAAAGGGTGCATATTACACACGTGGGTATCTGGAGGGCCAAGCAACCCACAAACAGAACTAACACAGCCCGGTCAGGTTCTGTGGGCTCAGGATCCGCTAAAATGCAGACATGAATACAGTTGTATTCAGACAGTATGGAAACACTAACAGTTAATTGAACGTTAAAGCGTGTATTCACGTTGAAGTAGAAACCCAAAATACTAGAACGAGCCTGATGTCCCCTTTAAAGAGCGAGTAGAAATGTTATTCTGAGGATCTTATTGTTTGTATTTCCTGCTGTAAATAACTTCTCCTTTCTTTGTTTGAGGAAAATGTCCCTCAGCCTCCTTAACTTGCTAGAGGGCCCTGTGGGCTCAAATGAGTAGCCGGGGCCCTGTTGATTCCTCCCCCTCGGTATTCCTACGCTTATTGCCGATGCCATATTCATGTAATAATTTGCTGTGTAGTAATTTGACTAAACTCAAATTGATTTGTTAGTACGCCAACTGTAAAATAATGAAATAATAAAGGTATTGAAACTAGATCTAGATTTCGGGGCCCCTGAGACTGTCTCTGTAGGAGCTTGTTGAAACACTGACTCGATATGAAGCACTTGTGCTGAAACTGGTTTATTGTTTTCAAGCTTCTGATCTAAATTATGATCTCACCTGGAAACAAGCGGCCTCTTGTTGTCTGATGCAACGCTCCGCCCTGCTCCTAACCCAACATGGCCTCCAGCGCATATATATATATATATATATATATATATATATATATATATATATATATATATATATATATATATATATTCCTCCAGTGTCAATCCACTAAATCCATGTAGAGTCAGTATATAGTGAGCAACTGGGACACAGCTAGAACGGTCTGAGGGACTAAATGATGTCATGTTTTATGCATAATGTATTAGTTTTAAACATTCATTGATTGTTGCTAGTTTTATTTCAAACTATTTGCACATCCTTCCCGTTGTACGTACGTATGCACTCGTTAGGTAACAACACATTTTGACCCGTGAGTCCCAGCAGGATGGTAACGGCAGCCTGTGATTGGTTAAGAAGGCTCCTCTATGCCCCGCCTCCCCCCTCCCCCCCTTCAGTAACACGTCCCTCACACAGCAGCCTCCACACGGTGACGTGTGAGAAGGTTCTTCTGTGTATGTTGTTTCCCCTCAATGTGCCTTTTTACACAACTAAAATAAATCCCTTTTTCATGCTGCCTGGTGTCAACGCTGCGTTTTTGTTCCACATCAACTTGTTATGCAGGTTAATGTAAAGAGAGAATTTTGGGGGGTTTAGCAACCTGGAAGGGGACTTTCTACAGTTGATAATGTAAACATAGTTCCGGGGGCCAAACTACGGCCCGTGGGCGACTGCAGATCGGTTTTAAATGCGGTGAATTTTTTAAAAATAAACTAGAATATGGATTGATCATATTTCAAATGTTCTTGCACTGTATGTACATCGCACATCCATAGTTTCAAATGCTAGATGTTGACTAAGTTCTGTCAACTATCTCTCTCACGTCTTGGCACAGAAACCAAGACGTTATCATTTTTGCGTGTTGTTTGATAGTCTGATGTGAGATTTAGAGATTTAGACATACATCTTACATTTACATGGTAATCCTGTAAGACGGTCTTGAGGCCATGAACAGAAACCGATGTAGGTATTTGGCAATTTCTGCTTGTTTTAATAACCCAATAAAGTGAAAATGTTTCGTGGTGCTGCGTAGATATTGTGATGGAAGATGTTTTTTTCTGGTCTAGAAACAGTGATTCTCCAGCAGTTGACTGGTTGACGACTGCACATTTACTTTGGTTGGGCCGGTGACTCCATGTCTTTCAGTATAAGGCCCTCAATCCAAAAGGTTTGGCCCTGACATGGTGAAAAAAACCGACAATTCCAGACATGTTGCCGTTTACATCCATGCCTGTCCAAAATGTCCTCGCATCCTACGTGTTTATAAAGGTCTTTCCCAGCATCAGTTGGTTTGGTACTTTCCTCGTTGCCTAGCACTCTACAATCCTTGGTGAAAGTTGAAGAAGCATCACTTCAAGGTGAAGATATGTATTCTTAATCTTTTCAGTGTTGATGGATTTGTAATTGATACATTTTAATGAAAGTTATTGTGCAGTTACTTCCGTACGCTCCTATTCTGCGTTAGTTTGTGTACATGTTTGTACATGTTTGTGCCAAAAAGGCAAATCTCGCTCATTTGCCATTTTTATGATATAAGGCAGCTTCAGCACAAGTTTGAGAGTTGAGCTGAACTTTCTATTAAAGCAGAGGAGGATAGACTCGGTATTTCACATGAATGGTTCATGTTGCCGGGGGCAGGAGCTCCACGTCCCGTTGATCCTCTGATGAGCTCAGAGAAACGCTCCGATTCATCACCTGGTCCCCTTATGAGTTTATACTGTGTGCTTTGTCGCTTAATTCTAACAGATTTCATATTTTGGGAGCCAGTGTGCCGTTATTATTATTAAGCACCTTGAAGGGACGAAATGAAACATAATATTCATAACTATGTTTACCTTAATGTATAATCACCTGAGACAAAGAATCACTTAGAATGAGCCCTTCATACATAAGGAGCATAAGGAGCGGGTCCTCTTTACTGAGTCAGCCATGTTGCTCTGCAGGGTTTCTACAGTAGCCCAGAATGGACAATCCAAACACTGGCTCTAGAGAGGACCTCTCACGTTTTCACCAGGAGGCAACCTTCGGTTCTGCTGAGAGAAGCCGGCCACCAGGGGGCGACTCCTCTGGTTGTATAGAAGTCTATAGAAAATGACTCTACTTCTCTCTTGATTTATTCCCTCAGTAAACATTGTAAACATGAGTTTATGTCTCAATCTCTAGTTTCAAGTCTTCTTCAAACAGCATGATGTTCATTTAGAGTCAAACAGACCATAAAGCAGGGTATGCTTTAGGGCGGAGCTAATGTGATTGACAGGTCGCTGCCTCTATCCTGAAGCCATGTTGTTCCCCTACAGGCTGGTGGAACTGCTGTAAAACCGTGGTTCCACCAGCAGCCCTCTGATTATCCCGTGGTGTTATTATGGTAAAGATGGCCTCTGGGCGAGGCCAGAGCAGTGACCTCTGTGATGCACTCGTTGGCTCGTGTTTATGAGGCTTTAGGGATGGAATGACTTGAGTTGCAGTCTCAAAGCTAGATGCCACCAAATCCTGCACACTCTCAACTTAAGGTACAAAAGAAGGTACAACTTATTTTTGATGATAACAAAAAGGAGTTCAAACTAATTCATGATAAACTAAAACAAAAAATTAAATAAATGTGATTAGCTTGGCTAATCACATTTATAATTAGATTGAGATTTTATGTTTCCCATTTAAAAAAGCAATTGTTTGTTCACCAATAATGCAATATACTGGGGTTATTGTTAGAGGGAAGCTGATTATTTATCATAGTGTATATTATGTCCACTTCTTCTTGCAGCGATGTGGATGATTCTGTACCCGGGTCCCTGTCCAGGGAGCAGGGTCCCTCCTCTGGGGCTCTTCCTGAGGTTCCTTCCATAAAAATATTACTTTCCTGTGTTTGAATAGTTTTAAATACACTGAGCTCAAAATGTCCTCGGCACAATATTTAGGCTATATGAGTGATTATTTTTTAACTTTCTTGGTGGAAGCAACTGAGGTATCTGACCCTGTATGCAGCATAAAGCCAGAGCCGGTGTGATGGACTGGGCTGATCCGCCCCTTACTCCCGCGGGGCCGGGGTGCACCTCCGCTGGCTGGGAAGCCGCAGCGCACCTCGGCCTGGGACGGCCTCTCGTCGGGCATCAGCGCACGCGGAGCACGTCTTTCTACCCCCCTGATTCCCCCCGTTCCCCCCTCCTCCTCCTCATCCTCCTCCTCCTCATCCTCCTCCTCCTCATCATCCTCCTCCTCCTCATCATCCTCATCCTCCTCATCCTCCTCACTGCGCTTCAATCTGTGTGTCGCAGCCGCGACGCTGCTGACGGTGGAGCGGACAGAGGTGAAGGTAGGACGGGCCAAACCCTCCGGTCTCCTCGGTAGCTCTGGACATGGACCCGACACCCCCGCTGACAGACACAGGTACCTGTGTGTGTGTGTGTGTGTGTGTTCGTGTGTGTGTGCGTGTGTGTGTGTGTGTGTGTGTGCGTGTGCGTGTGTTTGCACTTGTTGAGTGACGTGATGAGTGAGTGTGGCGGCTTTTACAACGCGCATGCGTCCTGCTCCCGCCAGACTTCTCAGCTGTCACGGTGCACGTGGCTGCCCGTGGATCAGTGTCAGTGATAAGCCGGATCATGAGTGACAGATTGATCCCTGCTGCCAACTTCACTCTACCCCATTCACCTTCAGCTCAGGGCTGTGTCATGGTGTTGCGTTTTCTGAAATGAATCTCTATCATACATTCATATCCATACAGCCTGAGCCTGTAGGCTCCATGCTGCCTGGTCTGTTGGTTTTGCTGTTGCAGTCCTATGAATGAGTGAATGAGTGAATGAGTGAATGAGTACAGCAGATTGTCAGTCAAAGTGGAAAACATAGAAGTGCCAGCACTCCACTTATTCACGTGTTAGCATCTTACTATCTCTCTTCTCATTACTCATTACTCATTATTTATTATTTCTTTGAGGATGGTTTTGCCTCCTGTGTCAGTCATCATCAGTTGGGATTTTATTGTTATTTTATTATACTTCAGCTCTGCATCTTCTATAGTGGTCCTAAAAACTCCAATAATATTCCAATTCCAAATGTTACTACTTAAAGAGCTCCTGTGTTATTTGTAGCCTTGTATCAGTCTATAATATATGGATGCCTTCAGTCAGGCCTGGGAGCTGTTGATCCAGGTTGTGAGCAGGGTCCCGGTCCTTACATGTTATGCAACAGGTTAAAGAGACACATTCTCAATTTTTACAGGGAATAAAATATAGGAGATATTGGGTTTAGGAGGTCCTCCCTCAAGAAAATGACTTAAAACTATGCAATTTTAGAAAATTCTGGACTGTAATTATTTAAAGATAAAGCCCAAGAAACTTAAAGACCAATTTTGTTATAGTCAAATAAATATATTATTATTTACACATATCACTGCCTTCGTCAGAACATTTATTTCTTCTGGAAGATTCAGAAAAAAACTGTGAAACAATGTTTCATTGATTATCAAAAAACACACAAAAAAAGTAACGACTAACAGTTAATAGTCGCTAAATTACAGCCTCCTCGTTCTAACCCCGAAAAAAATCCAGGGTGAAATTGTCAATTTGTCACATTGAAAAGTTGTGTCCAATGATTTCAACAAGTCTGTGCCTTCGGTGTGTGTCTGGTTATGAATGTTAGCTGCAGCTGGCACCACATGGTGTATGATGGGTGTGAATGGATGAATGGTGTCATGTAGTGTTAAAGAGCTTTGAGTGGTTGGTCGACTAGAAAGGTGATATACAAGTACAGTCCATCTACCATTTACATCATTTGAATTACATTCAGGCCTAAAGTTATGTATAATGAAGGGCGTGGCCGCTGTGAGCTGCAGGTGGTGCTGTGCCAGGTCACCACCCGGGCCCCTCAGCTCCACTTTTGCCACTTTTGCCAATAAAATGTAAAATAATGTAAGAACTTGTTGTCAAACTGAATATAATTTCAACAATGATATGTTGTTTTAGAACTAATCTTATTCATTTTTTTAGTTTAGTTTATCAACATACATTGATTAAATTGGATATAAACCATTATTAACCATATTAACCAAGAAAAACCTACACCAACTTATTATCACCAAATACATTTTATACTGCATTCTGAACTTGTGAGCTGACAGCAAACAGGGAGCAACATCAGCATGGAGTCAGAATTCTGTCCACCTGACTAAGTCCAACTGTCCCTCTCCTTTTGGTTCTGGTCTGGTCTTCAGCAGCTCCTGAGGGAAACTAGAGCTGAATGCTCCACTATGTTCACCAGCTGGTTGGCCACGCATGTCCAAATGAGCTTCTGTGCCCTTCCCAACATTCACAAAATTCATTTTTTTAATAATAAATTTAAATATGATAAACAGTTTTGATAAATAATGAAAAAGGTGTTCCAATGCATCCCATCTCGGCTCGGAACGAAAGGGTTGAGCGGAAGCCTCTAGAGTCTAGACTCTAGAGGCCTCCGCTCAACCCTTTGCCATGCCCGTGTCTAATTCAGCCTCCAGAGTCTAGAGGCTGAATTAGACACGGGAGGTGTGAAAACAGCACTGGTGGACATTTTGTAATATCTGATTCATACTGCTGCTGTTCACAGTTTGTTACTTTTGGATTTGGACCTGCAGACCTCAAATCCTTTGTCAGGGGGTCTTTGATTTATTTGCCATGATTCAATGGTTCCATCTAATGCCTGATTTATACTTCGAGCTCGTAGAGAGCAGCGGAGATGTGCTCCCGAAAACTGTGACCTGACGCTAGGCTAGGCTAGTGTGGTTGGATATCAGACCGGGAGATTAGTAGGTTTGTTGGACAAGTACCTCACATACGTTACAACAACACCAATCTTATTATTTCATGTACAGGAGCTCCTCATCATCATCATCCAACTCTTTTGCCCATCACATCTCCATGGCTGGAAAAAAAAAGAATGGAACAATTGGAGGAGGAGCTCATATGCCTAGAATTGATAAGGATAGTTGTTGTTGTTGTAACGGATGTGAGGTACTTGTCCAGAACCCCTACCCACCCACCCCCGTATCTGATGTCCAATCAGACTTCTGCAGCGTCCATGGTGTATGACACATAGTCACACAAATTTTTTTACATTTCACATAGTCGATTTATCCATTGGTAATGGTACATATTCAAGTACAATAGCCCATTAAACTCTGTAAGGCCATAAAATCAGCTCCTGTCAGCAATGGAAGGAAACTGCATGCCCAGACATTTTTATGCTCTATTTCTCAAGGTCATAAGAGATCTCCCCTCCTGCTTGTTCTGCCACTAGCTATTACATTTTCACACACACTGTTGATTCTTAATTGACATTTAACAGTGTGAAGAACTCATACACAGCGACCTTTCTATTTGCCACAAATTTGAATACCTCGAGCTCCCCAGTGTCAGCCCAGAGACAGAGTTAGGCCTCGGTATACATGGGGGGGATACAGAAGACAGCATCCTTTAGGAGAGCACAATATAGTCTCAGTCATTCTGGTTACAAACACATGGGAGGACACTGTGTTTTTAGAAGCTGTAGTGCTGTAGTGCTGTGCCCGTACGGAGTGGGCCGATTACTTATGAGGTGGTTGGTTTGACAAGGTAGCTAAGCTACTACAGTAAATACTAATTAAACAATAAATACTAAACCATTGCTTCTCTTTAGTTAATTCATTGACTACTTTGGAAGTTAGCAAACATTAGAACACTGCACAGTTCATGTTTTTGTGAAGCTGAATCTCCGTGAGCATCACTCCTGGAGCCACGGCCTTTGTGTACCTACGGAAACGCACCAGCTATCAGTCTCAGGCGGTCCCGGTTCCAACATCCCGTCCTGAGCTCTACAATATCGCCATATTGCATAACTCTCATGTCCAAAATGAGCGTGCACACAACTGCGTTATTCGTTACAGATGCAGCAGTAAAGTCCCGTCACGTCACCAGCACAAAGACGCACCCGCGCAAGAAAGCTAGCTATGGTCCCTTTCTTGTTAGCAAGACTCCACGTCCTGACCACTGAATGCTGAGTGCTGAGGCCACACGACTCCCTTCTGTTCGGTAATGTGAGGCGTCTGACCACAGACTGTATATAAGAAGTGGACGTAGTCATCGGGACATCACTCATTGGTTTGTGGACTGATGTTATGAAGCCTTGAGTTCGGCGATTGGAGCATCTTGGCTTTTTTGCAACTGATAAACGGCGATCTTTGACCGAGGAGGCGATACTGTTTTCAAGTGCAGGTTTCTGCAATTTCAAGTTGAGCAGCAGCATTTCTGCACAGCCCCGCGTCCTACACAGGTCCTGGTAAATCGTCTTGTCAAGGTTTTTGAAAGTATTTTCGGTAGCATCAAAATCGGCCCCCTCGACTTCGGCCCATGTTCTTTCAAACAGTCGCTTTAGGATGGCCTCCGGATTTGAAATGGTCCGGCTTACTTTTGCCTTCTTGAATATCCGCGAAACCAGAACCTTCACGAATATCTCAATGGACATTTTGTTTTTCTCTTTCTGTGTAGTTTCGTTCTGCGCTGGGTTGCCACGTGTTTGCTCACATACCGAGCCAGAACCTGCTGCAGTTTCCACAGGGTCGCTCTCCCGGATGACCTCTGGTGACTGTGTTGGGGCCATTGAATCAGCGTCCATTAAAGCGCGTGTCGTCCTGTCACTGTGGCTGCCGACTTGAGTGTTCGGTCCGTGGCAACCCGGCGCTTTGGAGATCCAGTAAGCCCTGCTTCTAACTGGTTCTGGAATAATCTCGGGTGCCGTACCATGAGGGATGTGACTGTTGAAGAGATCACTAAGTGTCTTTGTGAATATCAGGACTCCATCACTTGGAAACCCACCATGTGGATTTTTAACAACCTTGTCCTTGTCCTCGTTCTCATCACTCCATGTGCCCTCAGCAAAGCAGGATTTCAGTGGTGAATATAAGTCAGAGCTTAGATCACTCGGAAACGCATGATATGGATTTTCAACAACCTTGTCCTCGTCCCACTCCTCGTCCTCTTCCTCGCTCTCATCAGTCCATGTGCCCTCAACAAAGCAGGATTTTGGCGGTAAATCTAAGTCTGATCTTACATCGTTGCGGCGGGATCTGTTCTCTCTCCACTCGGTTATAGAATCCAAGATTTTGAAAAGGTCGTCTTCAAGGATTTCATTCATAATATCTAGAACATTAGTGATGTTTCTCCGAACGTCTCTTATATTACACCTTCTTCTTCCTTTCATATGCATTTCACTCCTCACTTCTTCAGCAAAGACCTGATTAATGGCTCTTGCAACAACTGCAATCTGCATTGAGTTGCTGCTTTCATCTTTGGAGTCCAGGTGGAATTTGGTCCTCAGTTTTGCCTTCAAACAAAGCCACAATTTAGCAAAAAATATCTTGATCTGGCTTCCTATTCCTTTCATGGACAGTTTGCTCTTCTGTTGGGATATTGGACCTGAGCATGCAGCATCCTTCTCCTCCAAACTCTCCACTTCCTCAGTAATGATCTGAGCAAAGTCTTCTGCAACAACTTCAACGTCCAGAGAGCTTTCGGACTGCAGCAGCTCATACTCAGTCTGCTTTATGGTCTATTGGACTCTAAATGGACCATAATGTCGGGCTGCATTGTGGTGTAGTGGCTAACACTGTCACCTCACAGCAAGAGGGGCCCGGGTTCGATTCTCAATCCCGGGTTTGCATGTTCTCCCCGTGACACGTTCTCTGCTTCCTTCCACAGTCCAAAGACATGCAGCTCAGGTTAACTGGAGACTATATACTGCCTGTAGTTGTGAATGTGAGTGAATGGTTGTCTGTCTCTATATGAGCCCTGTGCTAAAGTGGCAAACTGTCCAGGATGAACCCTGCCTTCACCCAATGTCAGCTCCAGCACCCCACAACCCTAAATAGGATGAGTGGTTTGGATAATGGAATAGAACACACCATAATTTACTAAATGAACATCATGCTGTATTGAAGAAGACTTGAAACTAGAGATTGAGACATAAACTCATGTTTACAATGTTTACTGAGGGACTAAATCAAGAGAGAAGTAGAGTAATTTTCTCATAGACTTCTATACAACCAGACTTCTTTTTGTGACTGGAGGAGTCGCCCCCTGCTGGTCAGTGGAGAGAACGCAAGTTTAAGTTTAAACCGGAGGTTGCCGCCTGCACATTTCTTTAGCAATATATTTTGCCCTTATGACTTGTAAAACATGTCAAATCCAATATCTTTTCAAATGCTAATTTTCAGGGAAGGTTCTGCATAAATTTAGTAAAATAAATGTCAACCTGAAAGTTGTAAAACAATATTATTACTTTGTTATATTACACCGCTGCCACATGTTAACAAAGAATCTATCCATGGAAACACAAACTCCTTACTAAAAAGACTAACTGTGGAAGATACCAACTTAATTTTTCCATTCCATATCAGCTTTAGCTGGTCTATAGAATGTATTTGTACACTGAACAGAGACTGTGGATGTTGTCCTCAATATCTCATAGTGAAATCACACTATGGAGAGAAGGAATAATTACTCTTTCAAAAAGGGGTGTACTCATTATTCACTTTGATTTGGACTCTATGTGTCATGACTTGAATCAGAATCGACTCTCTATTCAAAATAATTACAATTCAATAGGTAAATAGGAAAGAGCTCTGTCATGTTTCTCATAATACCCCTTTAAGTTTTTCTGTGCTCAAACTCTAGATGGATCCAGTCTGAGCATGCGGTACACCATCTGGTGTACTTTGACATGTTTTCAGTTCTGTTAACATTCATCCATTCATGTCATGAGAACCACATTGTACCAAATGCTGTGAGCACCACAAACCTCCACAAAGGTGGAGCCAGAAATAAAAAAAAACCTGGGTCAATACAACCAAAACTATCTAGATACCACAAGAGGTAAATAAGTAACCCTAACCCTTCAACCCTCATCCTACCAACTGAGCTATTCTGTTGTACCTCACAGCAGCTGTATTCTGTTATTACACATTTTCATGACTCTGTCAATCAATTTGTTAATATTACAAATTGTTTTCTGTTTTAATTAGTGCTTTTTGATAATATAAATATCGGGGTCCTGGGGTCCCCAGTTAAAAGCACCCAATTGCAGCCTCTGCTGTTTAAATAGGTAACATTTTATAGACAGATACAATGTTTTAAGTATCAAACACTATCTGTCAGTCATTTCCTCAGATTTCCTCATGCACTCTGTCAATCTTCATGTTACACAATATGGAAAAACTTCAGATAACCTTAATTACATAACTAATAATGTCTTGAGAAGAGATAAGTGAACATTTTGCCATGATGGTTGTTTCCTACAGTAGTTTATTCTTGGGGTAGGTTTGAAGTATGAGGGTTGTCACGGGGATCCATTAAGAGCTGTGCTTTGGTGCTCCGTCTCTCCAGACAGTGAGGTCCATCCGAGGGGGCTGGGCGGGGCCGGAGGGACAAGGATGCCACCACGCCCCCCTGTGGGAGCTGCAGTGCCACTGTGCCGCCCCCGCCACACGCCGCTCCCCCTGGATGATGGAGGGAGAGCCCCTCACCTCTGCCTTCTCCTCTCTGCTGCACTCCGCCGGGGGACACTTCGTTGCACTCTCCTCCTCGTCCTCGTCCTCGTCCTCGTCGGATTCGTCCATCGCTGCCATGTCCCTGGAGCAGAAGACAACTTTTGCCTTGGTCATCTTCCTCTTCGTCTTCCTTCTCATCCTCATTGTGCGATGCTTCCGTATCCTGCTGGACCCCTACCGGAGCATGCCGACCTCCACCTGGGCTGAGGGCCTTGATGGTCTGGAGAAGGGCCAGTTCGACTACACTCTGGCCTAGGGTTAAAATACCACACACACGGCGCTGTGTTTGTGTGTTTGTGTATTTGTGTGTTTGTGTGTTGGCCTTGAGTTTATGGAGGCACCAAGAGGAAGAAAAGCAGTCTGTCGTGCTGTTCCATTACATGCTGCCTTTTTTGCTGTGTGCTCACACAGCGGTTTTATTCTCACATGCACTAACTGAACAAGGAGCCGTTCAGAAGTAGCATGATACTGGTGTATTTTACTCTGCATGGATCAAATGGACTGAACGCTGCCAGGTTGGTACTCACACAGAGAACAAACTGCTTTAATGACGCAGAAAGAAAACTGGCATCTTAACTTTAAACTTTGGTGGTAAGCTATGTTCAGATTGAACACAAAGTGTTCAATCCTGCTTTAATCACAAATTAGATCATTTTTTTCTTAGCTACAATGTACCTGTATAGATGTTAGATAGCAGTATACACAACGTGTTTGTGTACATTGCTCACAAAGAACCCTTGTTTAGTAAATGTTCCTTTACTTCTTCTGACTGATGCCTTTATGAGTTGGAGTCATGACACCTTGTGTATAAGTGTGTCTTTCTAACTCACATGGACTCTGCCTCAGTGTGTGTTCCTGTCCTCTGGCGCCTTGGCATTGACTTTATATGCAGACTTGTTGCCTCTAAGATTTGCCTCCCGTTCAGTCTAAACGCGCCTTTTGGTGCAGCTCATGTGTCCCTATGACACTAATGCTGATTCTAAATTCATAATTTTTTCAATACCTTGCTTTGACTGGGAGACTGTGGCTCAGTGGTGAGCAGGGTTGTCCTTCAATCAGAGCCCATGTGGATGTGTCCTTGGGCAAGACACATAACCCCAAGTGGCTCCCGTAGCTGTGCCTACGGTGTGTGAATGGTAGCTACTCCTGATGGGCAGGTGGCACCTTAGCCCCTCCCATCAGTGTATGAATGGGTGAATGATGTCATGTAGTGTTAAAGAGCTTTTAGTGGTCAGAAGACTAGAAAAGATCTATACAAGTACAGGTCCATTTACCATTTGAAAAATGTAACCACTTTTTTGGATAAAAAAAACAAACATTTTTTGTTCATTTGACAAAAGAAGTTCTCAAATGTTGTCTTAACAACTTGATGGTTTTTGATACTTGGTCCTACTGACACATTTTATCTGGTACAAAGACAGGTTGATTCTCAGCTCTAGGGTTGATCACAGAGACAGAGACCAGTTGGTTGCTGGTTGAACCAAGCTAAATATTACACCGTATGTTTGTCTACTATTCATGGTCTCCTGGGAGATGTGAACTGTTACACAAACATGTTTTAACTGAAATATGGTTCTATATTATTCAACTAGAAAACAAGAGCGCATTTTCACAGTGACGCACCAAACAACGCCTGCGTGCATATCTTCAGATGAGACTCCTGCCACTCCGTGAGACGGAACTGTTCACCATGGAGGCATTGTGGGTCGTGGTGTATGTCAACGGTAGACTCAGTGTAGGGATGAACGATATGGGAAAATAAACGAATTGCCACTTTTTTAAACCAATATTACCATCCAGTGTGCGAAAAAAAAAAGAAAGTTCTTTATATTCTGTTTTATTCACTACACTTAATCCTTCTACAGTATAACATCACCGCTTGCACTGGGCCTTTTACAAGTTGTTTTCTTCCCCGACTCTCATTCGCATGCAGCGTGTGTGCATGTGAAGCCAAGAAGGCCCGGTTCTTACACCCTCTGGTTCGGTTGTGTAGCATTAAAAAAGATATTTGAATCCGAGCTTTTGCCATTTGAAAATTGCATTTATGTGGGTTTGTATGTCGGCCCTACCTGGGGGGCCTCTCATATGGAGCTCCTCTCATATGGAGCTCCTCTCATATGGAGCTCCTCTCATATGGAGCTCCTCTCATATGGAGCTCCTCTCATATGGAGCTCCTCTCATATGGAGCTCCTCTCATATGGAGCTCCTCTCATATGGAGCTCCCATTGGTCGCAGCCTACTCGTGTCTCTCTGGTTGAGAACTTGCTTTGATCTGGTAAACTGCCAAAATACTCCAGTTTAAAGAGTGATTTAACACTCCACTTTTTGAGTTAGTAAATTATTTGCACCAACATATAAATACATCAACTGTCAGCAGTGTGGACAGGACGGGTTGAGTTGCTCTCTAACAAAATTAGTTTTGTACCTTTTGTTTTTGGGTTAGAAACATGAAACATCTTGAAGATCCAGCTGGAAGGTTTCACTTCGGTTCTTTTTCACAAGCTGTTTCTCAGAGAAACATTTTAACAAGCACTTTTATAATCTAATTATTCAACGGATATATGAACAAGATTTTAAAATAACATGCTATTTAGCAAGCATTTTTACTAATCAATATGTCATAGTTTATTGGTTTTAAGACTTGAACCGAGCTGTGTACTTATTGGAGTCATTCAAATTAAATTATCTGTCTTTCCATCAGGGTCCTTTCAGATATGGGATATGTCTGGGCAGATACATACCAAGACAACTTTTAAAATTACAATTGTAATAATTGTCATTGACCAACTTTTTCAAGATAATTTGAATCGCTGTTTAAATGTAATGCACAGATCTTTCAAGGTAACACAATCCTAGAGGAGCATCTGCCAAGCACCCAATAAGAATCATATCGGATTCTTTGATGCTGTGGTCGCTAATTCATGTCAAATTACAACTTTTTATAATGATAATGCTTGTTTAATAATGTTATTTGTTTGGGCTTTAGCCATGCTAACAGCTTGGCCCTATGGATGACAATGTTGGTTGGTGAGTTTTTACTGGGTTTGCCCCTCCTTTTTGTTCAAGAGTCAAATATCTCTACAAATATTGGATGGATTCCCATGTCCTGCTGTACAGACATTACTATGGATGCCATTGAAACGTGTACAGCTGTGCACGGTGCCCAGTGCAGAGAATGAATCCTAATGACTTTTGTGTTCCCGTTTTTTCATCAGCAGGTAAACTTTAAATTATATTTTCAATTATATTTTCTTTGGTTTGTGACCAAATACCTGCAAAACTGATGGCATATTTAATTTTAGCTGGAAGGCCTTTCAACATAGAGCACATCACGAGCAAATTGTGAAAAATCTGCTGGCAAAATGTGACACATCAACAATATTAAATATAAGAAAGCCTCCCCAGCTCTGTGTGTGTGTGTGTGTGTGTGTGTGTGTGTGTGTGTGTGTGTGTGTGTGTGTGTGTGCGCAGAGACTCATCTGGTCTACAGTCAAAGAATCCACAGAGACCAAAGCTGTAGAAAAGCAACAACTGTCTGAGTTGTGACTCGTGTTAATAGTGCGTGTGCACTGCCACCAGCACACGTGTGACTACTGTGTATTTATTTCATGTGTTCCTCTGTCACCCCAAACTGCCAATATCTGAGTATGTTTTTTATTGTTATATCAAAGAGCAACAAGGTGATTCAACATAGTTGCTACTACGTGTTGCCACGTAGCTTCAACGCGTGACAACGCTTGTTAGGATTAGCCCAAACTGATAAAGGGGGGACATTTTGGACAGACACGAATGTAAACTGCAACTTCACTGGTTAGAGGAGGCCTACAACGGCCAGGCGGTAATTCTAGTTTTGTAAGCGTGACCATGATCGTTCCATAACCTTAACCATGCGTTTATTATTCTCACCATGAAGACAAAGGTCGGGTATAACCTCGCTGACCTCGTCATTTAACCCAAACCCCAATGTTTAGCTATTAAAGGGGAAGGTGTTGATCCGCATAAGGATATTAAAGGGACAGTGTGTAAGATGTAGTGCCATCTAGCGGTGAGGATGCAGATTGCAACCAACTGAATACTCTTCCGCTGACCCCGCCCCTTTCTAAGCGTGTGGGAGAACTAAGCAGCTTGGCACATGATGGAAGATTGAGGGCTATTGCTACTTTTCAACAGGGAAACTCTGATAAACATCTAAAGGTGGAAATGAATTGTGAGCCACCTCTATTGTTTATTTCCTATTGTTCTATTGTTGATCAGACATGTAAAAAAAGAACTACCTCGGCCATCCTACCAATTGACAGTGTGTCGTTATTGCCCAAATAAATGCTTCATTGCCTTTAAATGCTGTTCTTAAGATGAGTGGGTAATCACAGGTCCCTCTCTCCTGAGAGACCAGGTCCAGACTGAATCCACATGAATCATTCTAAGTGCTCTTTGTCTGTTTAGAGCCCATCAGACATGACAGCAGCATGTTGCTGCATATTTAATTAGCAGCTACCATCTTTTTACCCACCGTGCTCACCACATACTCAGTGGGACCAAAAACTCTGTCACTTGTCCAGATACATATATAGTATACATAGGTGCAGGTACTTTTGCATCTTACATTACAAATATTAATAACAAACAATTATATTCATGTTGCAAACAGTTCTGTGTTTTATAACAACATCTAAATATACTGAGGTTAAAATACATTTAGTCTTATTGAAGGAGGGTTGCATAGAACTAAAATAAGTTATTTATCTTACATGTAGTTTCCTGACTGTTACGATTTAAACTAAATCTCACTCAACACACTTTGATGCTGGTGCATTTAGTATTGTGGTGGTCCTGGCTTACTGAAACACTGCTGCTGCTGCTGCTGCTGTGACCTCCATCATGACCTTTGCTTCCACAGCATTTGTAATAATGACCAAAAAAGAATGTGGAGTAGCAATGTTCTCATCAGTTGTATCCACACAAAGCCGTAGCTCCAGTGTGATGTGCTGCTGTACACTGTAGTGTCCTTGTCTGCTTGGAAAACCGCACATTCAGAAAAATACGATTCAATTTGTGGAACAGAGTTATCTTAATAAACTGCTTCCAAATCAGTGCGTTGTCTCTCTTGTTGTATTTTTATCTGCAATTTGTCATTTGTCACAATTTCCCCAGGACAGCAGGGAGATTTACAGAGACGGTGTGCCACATGGACTTTAGGCGTAAGCAAAGACAGGTGTATAATAAAGAATACAAGTCGCTTATATGTCCACAAAGATTGCTGGGAATGTTGTCCAAAGAATACTAGAATAATGCAAGAATAGGTCTTATGTTATTCTGTATTTTTGTTATTGTCAAACAATCCCATGTCCAGACGAAAACCCAAACCAACACTGTAAAAACACTGAACTTCTTGGTATTTTGAGTTGGGAAAACTCAATAATAAATAGTAAATGTAACACTAAAAATTGACTAGACATGAAAAAGCCAAGAAAATTAGTTCAACCAACTTTAATAAAGTCCGCATATAAATTACATCAGACTCCATGAAACTGAATCAGATTTAAGATAACCATAGTTGTCAATGTTGCACATTTGACAACCAACTCTGCTTTTTGTGTGTATTGTATCAATTATTCATTGAATAATTAGTTCACAAAAGATACAATTAAATTGAACAACAAAATAATGTTGACATTCAATAATTTATGTTTAATAATACATTAAGTAATTCTTGTTAGCATCACTAACTTCCTGTAGCACAGCAAATAAGGATAATAAAGGAGTCATTACGTCATCCTACAGCATTCTAATGCTGCGATACTACTGAAGGTAATGAGGCGGGCGAGGCGGGCGAGGCCCTCTACAACCCATCAGATCTCTGTGCTTTCACCTTTATCAGAAAAATGCTGCCCATATTGATTATTTAAATGTTCTTTGTTTTCCTTGTTACTGGTCACCAAACAGATCATGGCTCTGGAACTTCAATAGAACTGGCACCAAAGTCTGGCACCCTTCCTTCTGTTAAATAGGTCCCTTGTAAATGTAAATGTTGTGTGAATTTAACCATGTTAGCATAGTAACTATGTGAGAGGTAAACAAAGAATCTGGTTTTCCTTTTGTGTTTACGACTTAAGAACAAGGGAAAAAAGGTTTGCCACGTGAAAGAAAAGAAGTGTTTTGCCAAGATAATTTTTCTAAATTACTTTTTTTTCATCTGTGGAAACAGATGAAAGTTCTTGGCTGGTACATTTTTTTTCTAGAGGCTGAAGTACACCACTACCCCATGTTTGAATTATCTAAATAGGACCAAAAACATTCATGTTTTCCTGCAGGTGAGTTTTAATATAAACAACTTGCTAATACACAATGTACCTTGTTTTTACCTGGCAGAAAACATGAATGCTTTTAGTCCTATTGAGAACATGGGGCATCGGCGTATTTCAGCCTCTTGTGGTTGAAATGAGTATTACAACAACCTGTTTTCACAAATGATGGAAAACAATCTTAGAAAATTGATCCTGGCATATATTTTCCACCTGTTTCACAGATTTTTTTAAATAACAAATGTAGAAAGAATACACCAGCAAAACCTTCTTTCATTCATCCATTTTCTACGGCTTGCCCAGAGCCTGGTGTCGGGGCTCTGCAGGCTCAGGAGGGTATTCCAGATGTTCCTCTCTCCAGCAACCCTTTCCAGGTGTTCCCAGGCCAGGCGAGGCATGTAATCCCTCCAGCGTGTTCTGGGTCTACCCCGGGGCCCTGGACAACTGGATAACCTCCGAAGGGCCCACCATCGGGCTTTGTTCGACATATGATACATATGATACTTGTTAGTGGAAACATTCACTGTTTTCATGGGATGTATTAAAGTCTCTGTAAAACTCCAGATTAAAATCATGATTGACCTTAAAGAGCAGGTGACAAAACAACCTCACGAGCTACTTTTAGTAGCTGTTCTGTTGCTGTCAATCATGTCCCAGGATCTTCATGTGCAGATGGCGAATCCGGGTGGTTCAATGCTAAATGTAGATGTTCAGGTTTCTTTCTGAGCAATCTAAGGCCTTCTCGTCATTGTTGCTTGGATGTCGTACAAACATGACCGAGCCAGTAATGTCATTTACTCCTGGCCACAGAACCGGCTCTGCCCTGTCATGATTGACATATAAAGAGTTTTGTCATTTGGAAAGAGGAACGGCTGAAATTAAATAAAAAATAAATAAGCTGCAATAAACTCTGTTTCAGAGGGCCCGATGGTGGGCCCTTCGGAGGTTATCCAGTTGTCCCGGGTAAGAGGCCCCGGGGTAGACCCAGAACACGCTGAAGGGATTACATACCTCGTCTGGCCTGGGAACATCTGGAAAGGGTTGCTGGAGAGAGGAACATCTGGAATACCCTGCAGAGGCCCCAGGCCAGAGGCCAGAGGCCCCAGGCCAGAGGGCCCCAGGTCAGAGGGCCCCAGGCCAGAGGCCAGAGGCCCCAGGCCAGAGGGCCCCAGGCCAGAGGCCCCAGGCCAGCCGTAGAAAATGGATGGATGAAAGAAGGTTTTGTTGATGTAGTCTTTCTACATTTTTTATTTAAAAAAAATCTGTGAAACAGGTGGAAAATATGTGCCAGGATCAATTTTTCTGCTGGATGGAAAAATATTTCTTAATATGAGCTGAGCTTTTAAAAGTGTATTGGATAAGTTAAGAATTTAATGGTCCAAAATATATATTCAACACTTTTGATGTCCAAACATAAATGGTGCTGTGCCATGTGTTCATAAAGTTTCTTACCATCGCTGTATTATATTAGTTACATAAGGCAACGCTATATTGTTGTTGAAACTGTAAAAGAAACTGTCAAAATGTCATTTATTACGCAAAAAAAAATGAAATGGTGCAATAACAAGTTGTAGTGGAGATATCTTCTCATTATAGGATGTAAGAAAATACAAAAAACATCAAGTATTGCGATATTATGTTTTGTGTTACTGTATCAATTCTATAAAACACTTTTGAATAAATAGTTTACGTGCAGATTATCTCAGTCAATACTTTATCTCCTTTAAGCGCCCTCTCTGTGTACGTTCCCTCAGGAAGAAGTGCGATGATGATGAACGTTACAGGAATTGTGATGAGTGCAAATACAGATCCAATTTCATTCATGGCTGCTCACAGGGTTACAATCCCTCTCTAATATTTAAATAGGAACGATATGAGAGCAACAATACAATGTTTTTACATTATTTTTAATTCTGCTCGGGCGCTGCTGGACTGTACATAGGCAACAAAACTATATAAATACATGATGACATTGATGAGAAAACATTTAGGGGGCTAGGCTGTTGATTAAATTGGTGGGGGTGGGGGTGAGGGGTGGGGGTGAGCCTCTCAGCACTGATGATGGTCGTCAATCAACTCGTGGAGATAAACAGAACTACTTCACTGTCCATCAGTGATGTCATCAGTGATGTCATCAGTGAGAGAACTGAAGACACTTTTCGTTCTTGATGGGACTTCGTGGACTTTGCTGATGTGGATCTCTGACACGTGACATTTATTTATTCAGTAGTATTTATTATTTCACACCTTGCCGGGTTGCCCACTGAGGAGAGATGGACCTGCAGCCGGTACCACTGCCAACTGATTACCTGTCAAACAACTCCTTTCTTATCTACCAAGGGCTTTAACATTATATCTTCAAATCATTTTTGTAATCATAATAAGAAATGAAAGAACGGTGTTTAAAAAGAGAAAGGCTGCATTGAAGGGAATTAAGAGCAACAACACAGTGTGGATGTGAGTAGAGGGAACGCATTAAGATGCTATGAATGAATGTGTAAACACACTTTTACTGCTAAAGATTCCAGATGTTAAATCACTTTAACTTACACACAAACTAGAAATCTAAGATTTTATGTACAAACTCAGATCAAACAAAGGATCATAGCAGCGATACAGCCAGATAGTATTACAAAATACATAGATTTAAAGAATAAATAATTAAAACAAAATTTAAGTAGAATAAAAAACACTTTGTGCATACATTTGATTTACTTTCCTGTTTTTAACATATAGCTATTTGGGGTGTCAGCCCTTTTCTTTTCATGTATGAGGAATTTCCTTCTTAACTCAACCAGATGTTAGAAGCTCCATCTCGTTGCCTTCAAAACATATTGAAGGCATATGAAGGTTCCATATTTCAGTTTCGTCTTTTGTTCAGTGTTTCTCTGTGCAGAATAGTTGGTTTGTTTTCAGCCCTGCCGTCAGGCTTTAAGAGAGTCTGTATACAACAGGACAACAGCACAAGATAACTTATTAGGACCCTATCTGTAAATTAAATTACTATATTTTCCTTGTGCTTTTATCTTTATCATTCTCTGGTCAGCCTTAGCTAGGACACGAGACAGAATTGATAGGACAAAATGATTTCAAACGCAGCCGTTATCAGAGAAGTCAGGCGGCGCCTGTTCTGTGCGCCGGGACACTCGGATTCAACAGACCGGGTCAGCCCGTGGATGGTCAGCTGCTAAAACCGATCGACTCCGCCTACTCCGGACCGTTTCGGCATGTGGTGGTCACAATACCAAGTGAACCCAAAAGTTAAACTCGAACGAACGCATTGCGTCGAGCTTCGCCATTGGCTAGTGGGACACAACGTGAAATATTCAATGAGCCGCCATATTGGGAAGCCAAACCCCTCTTTCATTCGGACAAGAAAAGACCCGACATACTTCCAGGGTAGTTTTTCAGACGCGCCGGTTGTCGTTAAGCGCCTCAATCGAAGTCGTTGACCCCGCACGTTCCGTACCTCCCGCTGGTTTGGTCCCCGTCTTTGATACGAGTTATTTACTCTTCTACAATGGCGACCGCGGCTGCAACTCCGACCGGGCAGAGAAGCACGTGCGGCAGCGGCACTCCGCTGAGCCCGACCAGGATAACCCGCCTGCAGGAGAAACAACAGCTCCGGGACCTCAACGACCGCCTGGCCGTCTACATTGATAAAGTCCGAAGCTTGGAGTCCGAAAACGATGTCCTCCACCTGCAAATCAACGAGAAGGAAGACGTGAGGAGCCGGGAGGTGACCGGGCTGAAAGCCCTGTACGAGACCGAGCTAGCGGACGCCAGACGGTGTTTGGATGAGTCCTCCAAGGAGCGGGCCTGGCTGCAGATCGAGCTGGGCAAGATCCAATCCGAGCACGAGCAGCTTCAGCAGAAGTAAGCCGATAACCCTATAATCATGTAGCAGTCTCATACGGCCGGGACTGTGGGTGACTAGCTGAAGGCTAACGGTTTTATGCTGCCGACTTTGATTTTCGAGCCACTTTTGCAGCACGAACGTACGCACGTAACGTTCACTCCGTGTCGGGAGGGACGTTCCGTTGTACCGCCCGGGGGCGCGGAACTCAAACGCTGCTTATTAAACTACCATATATTGGGTTTTACCGTTTTGTAGCTAGGAAGAAGTCATTCTTAGATTGGATGGCACTACAATCAGTAACATAAGTTATACATTTAAAAAAAAAAAAATGGACGAAATATTAAACAATTTCAAAATAAATGATCCCATCCGCCCAGCATTGTCTGTTACTGAAAGATAATACATGTAAAACCGGCTTTTAAAAATGTAACTTTTAGCACGTGTTAAGTAAATACAAGATCAAATAGGTTGAAACATCGCTAACTTGAAAACACCGTTTATTTATGGAATATGTATCCCGTTGGTTAATTAGATTGGCAGATAACGCACGAGTTCATTGAAGAGGACATGATGCCTTCAGGGTCTCCTGGTAGTGTTATCTGTGAGGCACAGCAGAAACAAACACTGGCGCAGAATACAAGTGCTTTTATATTTTGAGGGAAACACTAAAAAATATTTTGTGGAATAATTCGTTTTTTTTGCTCGGATTGAAGTGGCCCACAGACTGACCGTGTGTTGAGGAAATGAGCATCAGACAAGTATAGGACATCGTTTTGATATCCAAATAGTTTTTTTCAAATGCTGTGTTTTGTTTTCAATAGCAGGAACAGCGCCTATTAATAAACACGAAACATGAGTGATTATATGTATTCCCATACATCAGACATAATTTGACAGCTGCAGCAGATACACACACACACACAGCTGTTGACCAAAAGTGAGGGAGCAGACCATGTGCAGGCTTTCCTGCTGAACTGCATTCCCAGAAATACATTGCCTGTTAGTTGTTGTTGTTGTGTTAAAAATGTTTAGTGTCTCCCCCCTCCCCTCCTCCAATAAACACCAAGCTGTGTTGTGCTGAGACTCTTTAAATTGGCAGCGACAGCTGAGTTCGAGGCCCACCATTGTTGCTAAATGAATGCAGCATTAATCCCTGCAGGAGTGCACTGAATCCCAGACACACACGCGACACAAGTGCAGTTTGACCCCAGCAGTCAGGTGTGTTGTTGAACAGGCCATGTACTGTGTGTGGGGACCAGCCCTCTGACAGTCTCTCACAGGTGGCAGTAACCGCCTGTTGGAGTCCCCTGGCCAGTTGACATGACCCATTAGTCCACTTCGTCTTGATTTCTAACACGTGTTGAGTCTGTGTTGTGACCATGTAACTGGATCGCGTCGTGTTAACTTCAGACGTTAAAGCTGCAGTGAAAGTACAGAGTGGTGACTACATCAGAGCCAAAGAACCACATTTATCTATTTATTTATTTATTTATTTATTTAAAGGTCAAAAAGAAGAAAAACTATTCCGATAATCCCAACAATGCTGAATTATAATTTAGATAACTAGAAGATCCCTAGTATCTATGATGCAGTGACGCCATACTCCCACTACAAATGTAGGCTGAGACTAAATGGTCACCTTTCATTAGCTCATCATTAAGAGCCAGTGTGCTTATTGTGTCTATTGCTTTAACACGTTAGGCCCCCCTCAAACCGTCTCCTTAATGTAATAATGCTGACATATTGTCTTGTCCAAGTACCTGTGGTACTTGTGTACTGGTGTGTTCCTACTGAGAGTGTTCCTGTGAAGTGAGAGACGGTCGGGTCCGTGGTTCCCCTCCCTGCTGATGTTTCTCAGTAAACTGTGAAAAGCAAGCGTGCTGCTCTGCATTCCACTCATAGTTTGTCACTTCCGTCCCACCCGCCCATCGTAGCCCTCAG
The DNA here is from genome assembly GCA_016806645.1 of Ophiodon elongatus. Taxonomy (NCBI): domain Eukaryota; kingdom Metazoa; phylum Chordata; class Actinopteri; order Perciformes; family Hexagrammidae; genus Ophiodon; species Ophiodon elongatus. Next base: position 1,017,720 of record JACSYO010001746.1, on the reverse strand, counting down.
GCATACCATGAGCAAATAACTGGCCTCTGTCCCAGCAGAGCTCCTCCAGCAGACGGCTTAACTCACAAACCCATTGACACCGTTCCACGGTTGACTTATTAACCCCGTGTCAAGCTGGGAAGCAGACGCCCAGCGTGTTTTCTGAAATTGAAAAGATCATCTACATTCGAGATATAATATAGATGTGTAAATGTTATTTTTTTTTCCCGTATAGAATTCTTGACAAAGTGCATTTATTTAAAATAATCAAAATGGCAACAATCAGATAATTAGGATAATGCAATATTGTAAAATATTTTTGCAGTGCAAACCTGTGAAATAAGGTGTGTTTTACTTCTGAGCCGCTGTGGCCACCAGAGGACGCTGTTTACTTGTGTAAAGTTTCTGCCTAACCAGTGGCTTAAGGCTGAGGACACGGGGTTGTCTACTCTCACTGATTGTGACTAAAATATTAAAAACAACTCAACTTCCAGATTTATTGCAGGGCTGCTCACTTTGCATTCGTCAGACTGCATTAGGTTTAGCCAGGTGTACCAAATAAACTGGCAAAGGAATGCATGTTTTGCTGCATGGGCCACCGTACGTTGATCAGTGAAGCACACGTTTTAGTAATGGTGCATAAAAAAGTAAAGCAAGGGACGAAACTTGTACTTGTATTTCTCTTTTCTAGTCTTCTGACCACTCAAAGCTCTTTAACACTACATGACATCATTCACCCATTCACACACTGATGGGAGGAGCTATGGTGCCACCTGCCCATCAGGACTCTAACTAACATTCATACAACATTCACACACCTTAGGCACAGCTATGGGAGACATTTGGGTTAAGTGTCTTGCCCAAGGACACGTTGAGATGGACTAGTGGAGCCGAGGATCGAACCGCTGATTAATAAGGGTACACCTCTGTTGCCAAGCACCCTGGTGTCATCCATAAACACACGGTGTCCATCATCCCATCTACTCATGAATGCCTGATGCCTTCTGGGAAAAGAAGTTGAGGCTTGCAGTGCAACAAATTAATGTAATTGTGTTACATTTTGAGTTGAGATGTTTGAGTAGAAAAAAAAAAAAAAAAGAGCGGAGGTAGAGGAAAGACCATCGGAGACCCGTAACATTGTTCTGAAACACATGACGGAGGCAGAGAAATCAGTACGACCTAAAGGTGCGTTCACACCAAACGCGGCGCGAATTTTTCACGCGACCAGATTACATACAAAGTCAATGCACAGACGCGAAATGGTTGCGAAAAAGCAAATTTTCGCCGGGCGGCCAATCGCGCGGCGCGAACCACGCGGCGCAAACTCGGCGAATGACGCGACGCGAATAATTCGCTTATTCGCGCGAGTTGAAATTTTTCAACTCTGGCGAAAAATTCGCGTGACGCTGAGTTGCGAAAGCCAATCAGCGTTGAGAAGCTCCGCCCGTCATCACCGCCGTCCTGCCGTTGCTCATCAGAAACTATGAAGGAGAAGTCGATAGTCAGGAAGAGGAAGTCCTCCAGACGCAGCTCCTGGAGAAGCTGTGTGCGACTACGGATGATGTTATGAACCCAGACATGAGGGCGTTTGATCTTTCCACGTTTGTGGGACTTCCACAACATGTACAAAGCAGAACTAGTGGTTATTTCTTCCATGGTGGATGGCAGAAAGGAACTATTTCCACGGAGATAAGCCACGCCCCCTCTCCGGCGGCGCATCAAGTGCGAAAAAGCGAATGACGCGACGCAAAAATTCGCACCGCGTTTGGTGTGAACGCACCTTAAGTCATCCAAGGTGTGGGAGCATTTCACATAGGGCTGGGCGGTATGGGCAAAAATTCATATCACGGTATTTTGTAAGATTCTGGCGGTTTCACTGTATATCACGGTATTTTTTTCCGAGTAAACACATTCATTCATTGACGCTGAAAAGAACCGCCGGCCAACTGACCAGCTGTTCACCACTCGTTGTTCGCTGTTCACCGCTTGTTGTTCACCGCCTCGTTGTTCACCGCCTCGCGGTTCACCGCTCGTTGTTCACCGCTCGTTGTTCACCGCTCGTTGTTCACCGCTCGTTGTTCACCGCCTCGCGGTTCACCGCTCGTTGTTCACCGCCTCGTTGTTCACCGCCTCGTTGTTCACCGCCTCGCTGTTCACCGCCTCGCTGTTCACCGCTCGTTGTTCACCGCTCGTTGTTCACCGCCTCGTTGTTCACCGCCTCGCTGTTCACCGCCTCGTTGTTCACCGCCTCGTTGTTCACCGCCTTCGTTCCCGCCTCCCACCGCTCGTTGTTCACCGCTCGGTTCACCGCCTCGCGGTTCACCGCTCGTTGTTCACCGCTCGTTGTTCACCGCTCGTTGTTCACCGCCTCGCTGTTCACCGCCTCGCTGTTCACCGCTCGCTGTTCACCGCTCGTTGTTCACCGCTCGTTGTTCACCGCCTCGCTGTTCACCGCTCGTTGTTCACCGCTCGCTGTTCACCGCCTCGCTGTTCACCGCCTCGTTGTTCACCGCCTCGCGGTTCACCGCCTCGTTGTTCACCGCCTCGCTGTTCACCGCCTCGCTGTTCACCGCTCGCTGTTCACCGCTCGTTGTTCACCGCTCGCTGTTCACCGCCTCGTTGTTCACCGCCTCGCTGTTCACCGCTCGTTGTTCACCGCTCGCTGTTCACCGCTCGTTGTTCACCGCCTCGCTGTTCACCGCTCGTTGTTCACCGCCTCGCTGTTCACCGCTCGTTGTTCACCGCTCGTTGTTCACCGCTCGCTGTTCACCGCCTCGCTGTTCACCGCCTCGCTGTTCACCGCTCGTTGTTCACCGCTCGTTGTTCACCGCTCGTTGTTCACCGCCTCGCTGTTCACCGCTCGCTGTTCACCGCTCGTTGTTCACCGCCTCGTTGTTCACCGCTCGTTGTTCACCGCCTCGCTGTTCACCGCTCGTTGTTCACCCCCCCACCCCCACCCCCACCCCCACCCCGGTTCACCGCCTCGCTGTTCACCGCTCGTTGTTCACCGCCTCGCTGTTCACCGCCTCGCTGTTCACCGCCTCGCTGTTCACCGCCTCGCTGTTCACCGCTCGCTGTTCACCGCCGTTGTTCACCGCCCGCGTTCACCGCCTCGTTGTTCCACCGCTCGCGGCTCACCGCCGTTGTTCACCGCCTCGCTGTTCACCGCTCGCGGTTCACCGCCCCGCGCTCACCGCTCGCTGTTCACCGCTCGTTGTTCACCGCCTCGTTGTTCACCGCCTCGCGGTTCACCGCTCGTTGTTCACCGCCTCGTTGTTCACCGCCTCGCGGTTCACCGCCTCGCTGTTCCCCGCCTCGCGGTTCACCGCCTCGTTGTTCACCGCCTCGCTGTTCACCGCTCGTTGTTCACCGCTCGTTGTTCACCGCCTCGTTGTTCACCGCCTCGCTGTTCACCGCCTCGCTGTTCACCGCCTCGCTGTTCACCGCCTCGCTGTTCACCGCTCGTTGTTCACCGCTCGTTGTTCACCGCCTCGCTGTTCACCGCTCGTTGTTCACCGCCTCGTTGTTCACCGCCTCGTTGTTCACCGCCTCGCGGTTCACCGCCTCGCGGTTCACCGCCTCGCTGTTCACCGCTCGTTGTTCACCGCCTCGTTGTTCACCGCCTCGCGGTTCACCGCCTCGCTGTTCACCGCTCGTTGTTCACCGCTCGTTGTTCACCGCCTCGCTGTTCACCGCCTCGCGGTTCACCGCCTCGCTGTTCACCGCCTCGCGGTTCACCGCCTCGCGGTTCACCGCCTCGCTGTTCACCGCCTCGCGGTTCACCGCCTCGCTGTTCACCGCCTCGCGGTTCACCGCTCGTTGTTCACCGCTCGCGTGGCTCTTCCGTTCTGTCTCTTCCTGTTTTTTTTCACCTACATTCCTCTGGGTCCTAAGTCTGTACCCAGCATGCAGTTTTGGCGGTGTAATTTTATAAATGTACAATTATTAGTGTTACAAATCGTGTATGTGTCACAAACTGTTGTGTCGTGGTGTTTTCCTGTTAAAGAGCGTTAGTTATGGGTTATCAATTGTTGTTATAAAGTTATAACCATGAGTCCATCTCAATACCCATAAGACAAGTAGCTCCGCCCGCTGCGCCCTCAGCGGTGAACAATATATTTTGCTTCCTGCCGAAGAGCGACAACAGTTGTTACGGCTATGCACCGGGATGACGGTATATGAAAAATTCATACCGTATGGAAATTTGAAACCGGTATACAGCACAGCCCTAATTTCACACTAAATAAATCGAGTGTGAGAGTTTGAGTGTGTGTGTCTGTGAGTGTAGTGTAGAGAACAAGTTCTGACGTTCAAACAAATCCTGTTAAGTTTTCTGATTTAGTATTTTTCTTTACTTTTTATAAATGATTTATTGTCCTGACAGCTCAGGTCCCTTTAAACAAAAATATACATCTTTTTGTGCACTTTATTTAAATAAAAAAAAAAAGCCTATATACTTGGCAGATGTAAAGCATACATGTGCATGTTTTTTGTGTTAGTCCATTTCATTTTATTTTTTTTAATTATTACTTTAACAGCTCCGGGATGTTCAAGGAGCAACCTGTTGGTGCACTTTCTGAAGATTTTTTGCGTTGTGAATTTGCACTGTCAGTTCTGTTTTTTGAATAAAGGGTTGGAAATTAATGCTTTATCCGATTAATCGAAAAAATAATCGACAGATTAATCGATTATTAAAATAATTGTTAGTTGCAGCCCTATGACCAACGCGTCTGTGGAGTTGGCTCGTCATCCCCTGTACTTGGCTTGTCAAAATTGCCGTGTTGCAATGTAGCGGATTTTGCGACATCTCTAATGCTCTTACCGTGTCTTGTCATCCTCCTTCCAGCTACAACAAGAAGGACTCTGAGGCAGCAGGAGGCCAGGCCAGGCTGAAGGACCTGGATGCTCAGCTGAACTCTAAAGAGGCCATGCTGGCCACGGCGCTGTCTGAGAACAGAGGCCTGGAGGCCACGCTGGCCGACCTGCGACAACAGCTGCAGGAGGTACAGCACCGCTGTCACTGGTTTATGATGTGGCTAGAAAGACCTTCTTCTCTCATCTGTTACTTTTAAGTGAAGGAGGGATGCAGAGAGATCCATTGTGCTTATTAAAAACAAAAGTATATTTTTGAATAGATTGCCTCTGTCGTCCTTTGTTTTGTCTTGAGAGCTGTTCCAGGCTCACTAAACTCACGAGCCCTTTCCATTCAATGGAGACTTGTTTTCAAAGCGTTTCCTGTTGTTTGTGTGTGGTCAGCTGGATACAGGTCTGGCTCACGCCAAGAAGCACCTTGCAGATGAGATGCTGCTGCGCATTGACTTGGAAAACCGCTGCCAGAGTCTGACCGAGGAAATGATCTTCCGTAAGAGCATGCAAGAAGAGGTGAGTGTTTCTCTAGACGCGGTGACCCAGACTGTCAGAGGTCTGGTAGTTTCATCCCACTGATGCAGAGCGGCTGTGTGTTCGCGGGCCGTCTGACCCGGGTCTCAGCGGTCTGAGTGGTGGGAGGGGATCCCCGACCCTGCTGACTTACATCACTCTGTTTGCTTTGCTGTGAAAATGTTTTTGAAAGTCTAAAGGCCAACAAATATGGATTGAAGGATGGATTGATTAAAACATATATTTTTCAATTATTTTGTATTGTGGACTTTACAACACAAGATTCTGCAACAATTTTGCATGATGAGCTTGATATTTCAGTAGGGCTGCAACTTATGTTTGAATGTCTTCATTATTTACTTTTATTAAATTGAATCACGTTGTCTTTGTGGTTGTTTATTTATTTGAGCACCAGTGTTGACTAGTTAATCAGGACAGGATCAGAAGGGTGCTGACTGTGTGCTGTGTCACAGGAAGTGAAGGAGGCCTGGCAGCGGTACGAGACCCAGCTGGTGGAGATGGACTCTGGCCGGAAGGTGGAGTATGAATATAAACTGACTCAGGCCTTGACTGACATGAGGGCCCAGAATGAGGAGCAGATCAGCCTCTACAAGGACAACATGGAGAGCACCTACGTCACCAAGGTACACACACACACACACACACACACACACACACACACACCATCTCTCTGACCACAGGATGTGTCCAGCCCAAACAACACAGCCATATGTGATAGCTGATAGCTCAACCTTCTGACTCCACTGTAGTTCTGTTAGAATGGACTCCAGGTTTTAGAGGACTCCTCACCAGATTTTGGAGAATATTTGTAAAGATGCTGTGATTGTGTTTTCTTGGCCGATTTCTTTCTTCTTCCTCTGAAGTATAACTGACAGCATACACAAAAAAATTTGTAACCCCTATGAAAAATATAAATTGAATTGTATGTTCATAAAAAGCATTGACTATTGCATAACCAAGCTGCACCAAGTTCCAGGACCTTGTGTCACATAAAAACAGATCTTATAGTTGTCCTAAAAGTTCATATGGACGTTTCGCCTCACTTTATTTTGGACTTGTTTATAAATTACAAAAGTACAATTAATTAAGAAAGAAAATCCACATTTCTTTATTACTCTTGTATGTAAACAAATGGTCTTTCTTTAGCAGCAACACCAGAAGTTCTAAAATCTTTAAAACACATTCTCAGCTCATCAATGATCTCAGTGATCATCTGTCATTGATTAGTCCTTATCATGTGATCAAACTCTGTATGACATCACTAGTGTTACCTGCTGTTCCACTAACAGACTGATGTTCTGCTTGTTGGTCTCATGTTGTGATGAACTGCTGCTGTTGCCTCCTTTTACTTGTGAGGCTTTTGTTGAGTTCTACTGGACTCAAATGTAGCCTCACTTTGGATCTTTGTCTCCTCTCTGCCATCATGTGAGTCTCAGGCTGGACAGAGCCGGAGACAGAGAAACAGAGAGAGGAGGTTTGAGACGAGGACGTCTCAATCCGTAACTAATAAAGTACCGATGCAGACCCGTTAACTCTGGGCCATCGATACAGCAGGGTTTAAAACCTTTAGAACCAGGTTTTGGGGGCCATCCCTAACTGTTGCTGCTGTGTGCGCGACGTAAAACCGCCATGCGGCATGTGTAGGTATGAGCAGCCGGTCAGCTGACAACCAGCCAGTCTGGCCGGGTGGCTGATTGACATCTCTACATGTTTGCTCCTTCAGCCTCTAGACCTCTAGTGGGGTCCACCAGTGACTTTGAGCAAAGAGTGTTCAGCCCAAAGGTTCTGGACAAGATTCAGTCAAGTTCAACTCTTGTTGTTCTGGAGCTGGCTCTGTGCACGGGGGTGTTGTCATACTGAAACAGGAACGAGACAAACAGGTGTGTTGCTACAAAGCTGGAGGAACACTGTTCTTTCACCTGATTTGAACCAATGGGCTTTGACCAAAGCACGAAACCAGTTCAAGATCAAAATCTCACCAACGCATGTGGACAAAGCCTTCTACGTACAACTGCTCTTCTTTTCTCCTTGTAGAGCTGCTCTGGGTTTCTTAAAGCCAATGCAGTGATGAAAGCAGTTAGTTTCTCCGTAGACGGTTGCACAACATTTATCTGAAGTGCTGAGTCTTCTCACAGTTTTACACAACACCCATTTGCAATCGAACCAGAAAGCCCAGCTGGTCCGACTGCTTGTAATACTGACACTATGATAAATGATATAAATGTCAGAATCCACTCGCATGTTTTCTCTAGTTTGTTGACAGACCTGTTCAAATCCTCCTCCTGCACAATATGCAAGTAATTGTGTTTTTATTATTTTTTGTGCTGCTTGGTCTACATACCAAGCAACACATTACTAACCTAACTTCCTGTGCGTCAGGAAGTGACTGACGCAGCTCGGTTCCTCTTTCAGGGTGCGATGAGAAGGAAACTGTGCTGCTGATGATGTTGTTGTTGACTCTCCTTGTGTCGGCCTCCAGCTGGAGGACCTGCACCGGCAGTCTGAGATGAACGGAGCGTCGGCCAGCATGGCCCGGGAGGAGTTCAGGGAGTCCAGCCTGAGGATCGACAGCCTCACCGCCCAGCTGGCAGGAATGCAGAAGGAGGTAACATTTTATTTTACTCTTTACATTTTTTGATTGAATGGGAACCTGTGTCCTGTGTCCTGAGCAGTCGTATTTGATCAAAGGCAGACACATTAATCTCAAAGGCTGCCCTCTGTGTCTGCAGCTGGAGTTTGTTTTAGTTCTACACCTCCCTCGGTATCTTATTAAGGATTAAGGAACCTTTTCAATGTAATCCTCTTTAGAACGACTACGACCATGTAACGTTTGAAGTTATTTTACTGTCGAGTTTATGAGGAAAATTAAATGGAAAGTCAGTTCATGACATGAGAACACATTGATGATTTCCTCATATTTGACCTGTTGTATAAAATGTGCAGCGGTTCAGGTGTCGAAGGGACTAGTGAGCCAAATGGTGGCTCATGGGTAGAGTGGTTGTCCTGCAACCTTTAGCAGGACACTGAACCCCAGTTGCTCCCCGGGCGCTTCACAGCAGCCCACTGCTCCCAAAATGCTCAATTGGGTTAAATGCAGCGGTCAAAATTTCATATATGTAATATGACGAATGTAATAAAGTTTAAGTTTATTGAAAACACTTTTTAATCCAGGTACAATTACTTTTAGCACATGTAATTTTGAAGGTCGCATGTACACAGGAAAAAGTATTTTGAGCCCTGCACGGTTTTCATTTTCATCCGACCAATGTTTTTTTATTGAAGCTTTGATGATGATGATAAATGATGATGACAAAGTGATGGCTCGCTCTGTGACCCCTCAGACTCTGACCTCCCTGTCTATGTTCAGACTCGTGGTTGGCGCGACCGTATCGTGGAGCTGGAGGCGGCGTTGGCTCAGGAGAAAGACAAGAGCCGCAAGCTGCTGTCAGACAAAGACCGCGACCTGGCGGAGATCCAGGCCAAGATGCAGCAGCAGCTGAACGACTACGTGCAGCTGCTGGACGTCAAACTGGCGCTGGACATGGAGATCAACGCCTACCGCAAACTTCTGGAGGGGGAGGAAGAAAGGTGAGGAGCCGTAGGGTTTGCAAGCAGCGACGGCGTTGTTTCCGTTGGACGCCCCCTCACCGCTGCGTTTCCCTCCCCAGACTGCAGCTGTCTCCCAGCCCTTCCGCCCGCGTCACGGTGTCCCGAGCCTCGTCCAGCAGCCGCAGCGTGCAGACCACCAAGGGGAAGAGGAAGCGCGTGGACGTGGAGGAACAGGAGGCCAGCAGCTCGGTGTCCATCGCGCACTCCGCCTCGGCCACGGGGCCCGTCTGCGTCAACGAGATTGACACCGACGGCAAGTTCATCTGCCTCCTCAACAATGGAGACGAGGTGAGCTCCTGACATGTTGCATCTTTCAGCTCCTCCATGTCCATGTGGAGAGTCTGTCCTGATGGGGGGGGGGGGGTCAGAGGTCAAAGTGTGTGTGTGTGTGTGTGTGTGTGTGTGTGTGTGTGTGTGTACACACTGTAAAGCCCTCTGAGGCTAATTTGTGATTTTGGGCTCTATAAAATAAATTTAATTGTTTGGTTTCTCCCAATAAATCATGATTTGTAGCCTATTCTGGTATAAATATCAGCCTATTAATAACACTGATGAAAACCGGTCATGTGCTTTTACTCAATCTCCCTAATGAGCGTGAATAAATTGCCTTGTAGTATCAGTTTGACTGTCTAGATGTGTGGGACCGTGTTAGCAGCCCGAGAGGCTAAATAAAAGCCATTAATCAGGCCACTGTTTCAAAATCCATCAATAAGAGCACTACATATATTTATAATTTCTGAGTGATCAGATGACTGTGTATAATGTTAGTGGGGGGCCCCCTAGTGGAGATGCAGCTGAGGAGCTTCACTAACTGACTTGTTCTTTGTATGACTGTCTGCCTCAGGACGAGGCCATGGTCGGCTATGAGATGATTAAGAATATTGGAAATGCCACAGTCACCTACAAGTTCACACCCAAATATGTCCTGAAGGCGGGCCAGAAAGTCACGGTAAGAGTTCGTCTTCAGTTCAGTTGTCATGGTTTTGTGTTCAGGAGCCCTCGTCCCTCGGGGGTGGGGGGGTGTGTGTGTGTGAGAATACTGTGGAATATGAGGAGGACTTTTGGGCTGCTCTGTGCAGGTTTGGGCGACTGATGCAGGTGTGAGCTCCAAACCTCCCACAGACCTGGTGTGGAAGAACCAGTCCTCCTGGGGTTCAGGGGTGGACGTCCAGGTGGTGCTGATCAACGCTCAGGGAGAGGTGAGACCACCAGGCATCCAGCCTCTCTTCTCTTCTTTAAAGTCCCCGTGGATTGGATTCTTGTTGGTGGAGCTCTAATGCTGAGCTCTGTGTGTGTCTGTGTGTGTCAGGAGGTGGCAAAGAGAACCACAACATACAAGACAACAACAGAAGAGGAGGACGAGGATGATGATGATAATGGAGCGGAGGCCACAGATGAAGACCTCTTCCACCAGCAGGTGAGGATAGCACCCGGCTCCTGACAGACCGTTCCTCAGATTAAGGGCCCGTTCACATGTCACGTCTACCAAATGCCAGCTGTGGTGTTAATCAATTTATCCGAGGGGGAGGGGGGGGTTGCAACTGTCACGCCTGCCCCGTTACTAAGCAATCAAAACCTGCGGTGACGATGAAGCTGCGGTGATTCAGCAGCACGTCTCACTGACCAAACTAAACCCAGAGGACTAGATCACGGCTCAACGGTTGAACCGGATGTGAAGCAAGTAGAATGTTCTGAGACGATCGTAGAGCTTCGGGTAGTCCTCAACTAACACGATGAAGGAAAAAAGGATATCTACCAGCTCTGATTGGTTGTTCCTCGTCACATGACACGCAGTACACGCTGCAGCGTTCCAAAAGCTGAACTTTATTTATTTATTTATCTCGAGCGCCCCGTCCACACGGCTACATTGAAACAGTGGATTTGAGGGCACAAAATAAATGTGATCTTGTGGTGGCTCTTTGACCCTCACCGTGACTTCTCCTCTGGGTGTTTCTGTGCAGGCGGACCCTCGCACCGCCAAGAGAGGCTGCTCCATCATGTGATCGCACTGCACCAACCAGCCTCCACCTCCTCCACCTCCTCTGAGCCCAGCCAGTCTGCTGCCAACTGTAATACTAGAACTATTTTTCTATCTTTTGTAGCGTATTCCAATAAAGAAAAGGTTTTATTTCTCAGCTTTTGGTAGATGTATTTTCACCTGAAGAAGCTAAATATCAAGGTGATTGAACACAGTTTGTATTTGTAGTTCAGATTTTGTTATTTAAACCTTGCAACAAGTAGCTAAACTCAAGGACCGACTTGTGTCTTTTTAAGAAAACGAGTATGTGATTTCTTTTTTTAAATGGATTTTAATTTTGTTATTTTATTTTATATTTGATCTTATTATATTATTGTTGCTATATGAAAAGCCACAAGATGTTGGCGACTCGATTAGGACAGGGGCTGACTAAAACCTACCGTGTTATTTAAAAATAATAAAAAAGAAGTTGACAAAATAAGCACTGAAAGTACAAGTGTCGGGACAAAATAAATCAGAATTAGACCATATGGACATCAGTTTATTGACATTCTCCTAGTATTGTTAGAAAAGAGAAATGGCATAGCGTGATTTTGATCAGAGGAAGTCCCAGGACCGTTTGTTAGCAGGTTGTTGCGTTCCCTGAAGACCCTGTGTGTGTGTGTGAGAGTGAGAGAGTGTGTGTGTGTTACACAACACACAGGCTCGTGCATCACAGTAGTTGGCTCCTCCCCACGGGGGCTGTGATGTGAAGTCACTCCACTGACTCTGAGTCAGCGCTGCACCACTAATTAAGAAGTCTTGATTGTATTCTTTACTTTTGATATATTTGAAGTATTTGAAGTGTTTGAAGTTCTGTGTGTTGGTGTGTTACTGTGCATGCTGTGGCTGTAACCATCTTAGTTGAATGATTAAATTTTTTTTCTTGTACTTGAGTTTGACGTGTTTTTCGTGCATCAGTGGAACGGTTCTATGTAGAAGACGGCCCGGGACCCTTAAAGACGGGGTTCTAAGGGAACCGTGTACCAGTTAGACTTTACACACGGGTTTAAAATACAACCATGGAAACTGGGTACAGATGGCTGCACAAAACAAAGCATTTGGAGCTGCAATGCATTATGGGATTGGTTCTCCAAAACTGCACAACACCTTCATCGTAACGTCATCCTTTTTATTTAATTTAACACGATCCATCATTTTTATCTATGGATCTACTTTGCAGTTCACTGGAGCCAAAATAAAGTCACTAACATTATAGAAATATAGAAATGACAGAGTGAAGGGTATATCACATGGGACTAAAACTGTATGAAAAGACAGATGTTAAGTATCTTGATGGTCTTTGAGTAGAAATGGAAAGTTTCACATTGTCTACATATTTCTGAAGGTAAGTTGTTTGGAAAAATGAATATTTGTCCAGCTCCTCTAGCTCTGAACATTCCGTGCCATACACACTCATTATAAAGTCTGAAACTTTCCCAAAATGTTCCTGAAACTTGAACGATGATGACATGAAAACTGTGCTAGCTATCAAAATGCCCATTTGGCTAAATAAAGTCCAGAGTTTAGTTAATGTTTAAAACTTCAAATAATTTTTCTACGTTAAAGTATGGCGAGTCCCTGCGGGCCCAAAGATATGTTTTTTTGCTCTCTTCACGCCGAATTTGGACGATGAAGTGAGTGTTATTGTTTATGACTTCATCTTTTCTTTGGTAAGAGGAAGGATGAGTTATTAGTTCCAAAGCTGCACGCTCTCCTTTAGAAGAAAGGGAAGCTGAAGATGAATTTGTACATTTGACAATTCTTCAAATCAAACATGACACTTCATGTAGGACATCCAGGTAGAGCGTAAAGTATTTCATATAAATAAGATTACTATTACTGTACAGGAAGACCTATTGGCTCAGTGATATTTACTGTGAACTGGAGAATATAATGTATGAATTATTATAAAAACAACACACTGACCAACTCAACTGTACATTGTATTTTATTTGATCACACACATGAAACAGACCAACAACAAAATGTTTCAAATAAAAAATAACCTTTGGTTTAAGTGTGTCCCAATCGATCAATCAGACAATCAAAAGTGCCCAAACTGCCCAAAGTTTGACGGACAGGATCAGACCGACGTGTCCGTCTGTGTGCACGAGTCTAGAGCAGGAGAGGACCCTCACAGACCACAACGCTGACTTTACTTCCCATCAAACACCTCACTGATCTTTAGTAGCTGCTGAGACACACAGCTGTTTGTAGTGGGCGCCTCCAGTTCAACGGTCGCTCTTAAAGGAACAGTCGGATGTTCCACTAGTCACCTGACACGGCTTCATCACGGGTCCGCTGCTGTTCCTGTTACCCTCACAGTGTTTCTCCTTCTGTTGCTTGATTGGCCAAAATACTGCAGTCCATCCCCCCCCATTTTTTTTTGTGCACAGGTCCTTTACGAGTTTCACAATGAGTTTGGAGGATTAAGTGCTTCTTACCCGCGGCCATTCACACACGTGACATCGGCTCTGGCAGAGCGTCTCAGAGCGCTGCTATAAAGTGCAAAGAGAGCAGAGGACGAGCAGGGCCCGTCCCCTGGCGAGGGCCCGTCCCCCGACGAGGGCCCGTCCCCCGACGAGAGCCCGTCCCCCGGCGAGGGCCCGTCCCCCGACGAGAGCCCGTCCCCCGGCGAGGGCCCGTCCCCCGACGAGAGCCCGTGCCCCGGCGAGGGCCCGTCCCCCGACGAGAGCCCCGTCCCCCGGCGAGGGCCCCGGTGAGAGCCCGTCCCCTGGCGAGGGGAGCCCGTCCCCGGCAAGAGCCCGTCCCGGGGCCGGCAGTGGGCTCAGACTACCGACGGTTGCTTCCCTCGCTGCGAGCCCTGCGAGGAGTGCGTTGCTTCGTTGCGGGACCGCGGCAGGAGGAGGACCACTCTCTGATTGGACCGTCTCCACCCATTGTACAGCCGACAGTGATACCTGAGAGACACCTGCAGAGGACAGAACGGACGCTGGAACTATTAAGTGACTGCATTTAATTCAAATTACACTGAAATCCTTTTGGTTTGTTTTTTATTGGCATAATAGTAAAGTGGCGAGTCACCTATTAGTACTATTGGTACCGGAAGTATGTTGTGTACAGCACAATACTGCCTATTAACAACGTACAAAATATAATTAACGCTTCCTTTAATGTTCAAATTTTTTCGGCAAATTCCAGTACGCATATCTAGTGCTTAGTTTACTGAAGCCCAAAACAGGCCACGGGTGTGGTTATGTTATGGGCAATCAAACTGTCTCCATCGGTATGACGTCATCGTTTACAGACTGGGCTGCGGCTGTAATCGCGTGCCTGGAAGAAGAGAAATGTTGGATTTCTTTCGGCCGAGAAAGATGGACAAATACGTCAGACGCTGCACTAAGAACATTTTGGTGCACGTCTTTTGGAATATTAGGTGCACAGAATAAAGTATTTCCTCGCCCTGCTAGCATGCAGACATGTGGTCCAGCAGCCGAGAATGCAAACACACATTGAGCCTCGTGCTCCCCGTTCTGACGTGTTTGGGGATTCAGATCAAACTGGATGATGTCAAACAGTCAAAATATACCTGTGCAGGCTTACCGAAATATGACTTATGTGTGATAAACATTGCGTGGCCCCCACACGCCTCAGCCTACTCACCAGGGTCCAGAAGAGGTAAATGGTAAAGAGGGCAACGGTCAGCGCGATGAGGCCTACGGCCTCCAGCCGGCTGGAGAAGTGGAGGTGATCGATGGCGCCGCGGAGGCAGAGCCAGCCGGAGACGGTGGCCAGAGGGGTGATGAGCAGGAAGCACACTATGTCCCCGAGCAGGGTGCGCTTCTCCTGACGGAGACCCGGGTTCTGCAGCCACTACCACCCCCCCACGACAAGACACGAAAGCACAGTGAGGTTCTAGATAATCAGCTGAACTCTTCTCTTACTGCGCCCCCGTGAGCGTCCCGTACCTCAAGCAGCGGCCTGGACTTCCTCTGCACCGTGAACTGGTAGAGGCAGAGCTCACAGAAGCTGGTCCGGGAGGCCGACAGCCACTGCTCCAGACAGCTGCGGTGGATGGGGGCCAAGGTCCCGGAACATTCACAGGGCGACAGCAGCTCCTCCTGGGCCTCGCCGTCGTGACAGATACGACACATGGGGGTCTCCGGAGCGGCACTGAGGAGCAGAGCAACCGGGGCAGATACTTTGGTTTGGTCTGACCATGTGATTATGTCATTTATGGCTGAAGCTATTCACCAAGGAGTCCTCCTAAATGTCACCAAAGGTTTCCTCCTTTCACAGACATCTACCGAAGAACAGAGAGAAGCTACAAGAAGAGGCGGGGCTTGACCCCGTCACCGCGGGTGAATGAGCTCATTCATTATGTCCGTGGTATTTGGTTGATCAGAGGATGTAAAATTAAAGTGAAATCATTAAAGGCTACACATGAGAGGTGGGTGTATAGATAGACTTGTTCTTTATTTATAGTCCCTATCCCTATAACGGTGTCTCAATCCATTGTGGTACGCAGTAAGAGGTTTCACACAAAGGGAGTTGTTTCACACGAGTGATATTTTAGAGAGATTATTGTCACACAAAGCAGAAAAGAAAATATCAATTCTGTGCTCAGTTGTTTTATTTGTCTCACTCAGTTCACCTTCAGTACTCAACAGGTTTGATCTTTTTATGGTTCACTTTTCTACTAAGCCATCTTCCCCGGGATTATTTCACTGAAATATTCACAATCTGTAAATGAGCCGAGGCCTTTCATGATCACTACTTCTGATAGAGGATTGATTGTTCCAGAAATAATTGCAAATAAACACTATTTTTGGCTCCTATCTCCTTGTAATGTTTATTATGTCATTTGTCATTTTTCTTACTATTTTATTATTTAACCTACCCGCCCAGGAGCTACGGGCAGAAAATAGCAATTCATTGTCTGCACATTGCCCAGGTCTTCTCCTGCTTATTCTGGCATCATGTTGCTTAAAATATTAGTGACATTCTTATGTACACAAACACAACGTGCAATATCGAGGTCAGCAAAAATGATCGTTTATCGTACGATAAGTTGATAACTCAAGAACGAGCGCAGTCGTGCCAACTTATCGTTCGATAAGCCAATAGCATAATTAGTGCGACGGGCCTAGACGGGCCTTCTGGCTTCGGCTGGCGTTGGGTGCCATCAGAAGTGTTACAGGTTGACAGAAAATTAGAAAGAGAATTCACAACAGAATTAAAATGCGTCCATGACCTACCACTGTTTGGTGTACGCGTCCAGCCCCGGAGACATCAGCTGAGCCTCCAGCTTGGTGGACACCGGGGTGTAATACTGCGGCTGCTCCCCGCTGGACGCGCTGCATTCCCCCATGCTGTTTCCAGGGGGAGGCGGCTCATCACACATGTGCTCAGAGCGCGGCTCCGGTCGGTAGCACTCGCGGGCCGACGGGCGCTGGTTTGGCAAAAAACGTACAGTGATTGGTCAACACGGGAGCAGATGGCATCATGTTTGCCATATTATCTGCCCAGAGAATTGTTTCTGTTGCTGCTGTTCACATTCCTTATGAGGCAAATTTAAAAAAAAATCCACTACAGGAATGTACAACTGGTTGTGTTTGTTGTGTTACAAATAGACTGCAACTGAATTTCACTGTGCATCCCTGTGATGCATGATGACAGTAAATGACCCTTGAACCCTTGAAGACAGTGGAACCCTGGACACAGACCAAAGGTCCTACTGGGCATCTATAGGAACAAGAGAGACGTGAGACAGATGAACCTGATCTGATGAACCACATCCCTGACATGTACAAACCATACTCCTCTTTATTACTCAAGCAAAGATGGAAGCATTGACACATGTGATATTTGTGTGTATATATCTCATGGACACTGGCAGCCTTAATGGCCAGTGTATTATGCTTCATTCCATGCTCTAGTAAGTTGGTTTGTAGACAAGGAACACAGAAGCAGTCATATTGTGAGAATTTGGTATTAATTTCACACAAATAACGATTGTGATGACGCTATGTTTCTTAATTTTGGGGAATAAAAGTGTGTTTTTTTTTTACTTTTTCATTTGCTGCTCCATAGAGGAGGGAATCACCAGAGGCCTCTCAATACGATCAAATATCAATCTAGTATTGCGATAATATGCATTGCAATTTATTACCTTTTTTTCCAACTGCAAATCATGCAGTTTGTCAACATCGGTTTTATCTCATAAGATATAGTCCATCTCACTTCAGTCATTTTTATTGCGGCAAAGTGTTTTTGTCATTCAAGCAGACAGACTGACTAACACGGTCATAAATGTTGCATCATGCACCAGAAGACTGTTTCTACTAAGGTCTCCAGTCCAATCCCACTGAGAGAAAACTCAGCACCATCTAGTGGACTGAAAAAGCTATTGTTATCAAAAGGTTTAATTTGTATAAGAAATATGAATAGGTTCAATAATAAAAGTGCAATACTTGGCGTCCATGAATCGATACAATATTAACACGCAAAATATTGCGATACTATGCTGTATCTATTTGCCTCATATATATATATATATATATATGAGGCACTATCAGATCAAGTAATAAGTAAACAAACATTGTGAATCTGTCCGCACTGGCCGGATGTCACACAAAACCAATTGTTCTTGAAGAATAACATTTTGAGAATATGAAATATAACATATTATTTCAAACCCTAAAATAGAATAAATAACATTGTGGCCAGTGTATGTGTGGCCCAATGTCATACTATAATAAAACAAAACTCAGCCGCTTCTAAAGGAGGAATTGAACATGTCTCCATCGCTGGCACCTTGGAGGAAGTGTGATCACTTCAGACGGGGTAGAAATGAAAACAATGGTTTACTGCACTGCACGTTTTTCTGGCCACTGGTTGAGTTTGGTTTCGGTAGATAACGTTGTGGTCACCAAAATAACTGCTGAGATCTGGGAACAAGGAGGTGACATCACCAAAAGCATGCCCAAGTGGCAGGGTGTAAACAAACCAACAGTTTAAACAGAAACTGACTTATTTGGAAGAAAAACTGAGCGTGAGCCCAACTGAAAATAACCCGTACTACTCTCTGCACACTGCAGCAGTAGATACAGAGTTCAAAGCCGAAGCAGGAAGTTGGTCTGTACACTTTGACAGATGTTTGAACAGACCTGTTGGGTAATAACTAACCAAATCCTCATTTCCTCTTCCACATAACTTTGTTTCCAACTGGTTTGATTGTCTGACTGTTTTTGTTTCTAGCACCTTTTTTATGAGGTTTGTTTTTTGTCCACTTCGGGTGAAAAATCATCAACATAATGAAAATCATGTGCACGTACTCTAGACTCCAGTCTGTAGACTTTTCTACTAGCAAAAGCATGCATTGCACCCTCAGTTTAATATTTTCCACTGATATTTGAATAATAAAAGCAAAGCTTTAGCTGGTAGGCGCATCTTTAACCAAATTAAAAGGCCATTTTCTGAAGATGAAGTCTCTGCATCTAATAATTGATATCCCGAAGATATCACACGTTTGATACCTAGTGATAAGTAAAGTGCTATTATTTTTTAAGAAGTAACGTAATATTTCAAAAGTAACTTGCCCAACACGTCACAACGGGGTCACAATGAGCGACACCTTTCATATTACAGGGTGTAGCTTTATAAAGCTAACAATAGGAAGGCTAACTCACAACACACGTCGTTCATGGTCAATAATGGCGACATTCGGTTTCATTCAATATGTTCCAAGTTGTATTCCTTATTCAGAGTCCTCCTCATTCTCTTCCTTCCATATAGTAGCGTATATAGATATAGCTACAGTATTATAGCGGGGGCAAAGCAACTGTCGCGGTGGACGAGACGGTCCCTACGGGGCTCGCGCGGTCGGTACGGGAGAGAACGCCACAACAAACAGACGGGCTGTGAAGCTGTCCCGTGTCCGGTGATGCAGTCTGACACAACAACAGCGGAGGAATGCCCTGACAGTCACTCCCGTTAATACCGTTAATCAACAAGTTGGGACTTCTGTCTCTACAGGAGCGTCTGCCGTTTGTCTCGCGGCCCCTCCTCACGTTCTGGTTTGGATGTCTGACGTCCTCTACCGTCGTGGGGCACGCGGGGGCTCTTCACATCAAAGCAGGGAACCGCTCTGTTTTGGTGGCCGCGGGCCTAACTGTTAGCTAACGAGCCACACCTTTCCTCTATTCATTTTTATTTTTATTTGTTTACATCCCACCCACACTTACCTTCGGTCGACGTCCTGAGTTCACACTCCCGCCCGGCCGTATGGGGAAGAACGATATGAAATGGTTCCCCTCCTCGCTTTGTACCGTTATGAAGTCGCTCTGAACTTCCGCTTTGAGCTAAAAAGGTGTTGTTCGACTCCGCCGCCCACCGACATTTTGCCCCTATTTTGCCCTTATAGGCAGACTTTCTCTTTAGGCGCCGTGCAACTTTCCTCTGTTAGTTCTCTCAAAACACACGGTTTTCATTTCTGAGCGAGTCTTAAGCGTTGGAATGGTGGAGGAGATGGGGACAAAGCCCAGCCTGTCCTTAGAGACGAGCAGGGTCTGAAGGGATGTGTTGCCTGTGAGGCGTATTTCAGGGCACCGACACACAAACACCTCGCCGTCTGCTGTTAAAGCTCATGTTTTCCTCCCCTCTAAATAACCGGGGTCAGGGCGGTCTGTGGCTGTGGGACCAACCCCTTTTATTTGGTCTGGGTCACGTGGTTCGTGTAGATCCCAAAAGTTCCCAACAATCCCGCGCTGTCAGTGTTGAGTGGTTTCAAGCGGGACCGTCGGCATAACGTTATTATATTGTTATTATATATTCATATAATACATATAATACATATATATATATATATATATATGTAGCAATCAATGATCAAGGCACATCAATACACGTATATATATATAGATATATAGATATATCTATATATATATATAGATATATAGATATCTATATATATCTATATATATCACCGTATAAATATAGCATAACGTCAGTATGTATGAATACATTTATATGTTTCATGTGCTTTTTCTTGTTTACATCCTAAAGTTAAGACATTCACCTAAACATGAACAATGCGTGAATATAAGCTTGACCCTCAGTGCTGCCACTCTCTCCACCCACTCGCCAGACCCACACTGTCACTTACTGCTGCAGGAGCACTCATTCATGCATTTGACATCCAGGCTTGACCTCTGCAACAGTATATACATATATATATGTATACTGTATACAAGATTGGGAGCATTTACTTTTCCTGAACCGATGAGAGGTCCCGGGACAGAGGATGTCATACGTGTACAGATTGTAAAGCCCTCTGAGGAGAATTTGTGATTTTGGGCTATACAAAATTAATTGAATTAAATTGAAACGCTTGTTCTAAAAGTACCTGCTTGTAATTACTCAGTTTGACAGAAGGTGGAGCTGTAGCACAACATCTTGGACACTTTTACATTCATGGCAACTGTTCATTTTTACAAAGCATTAATATTCACAGTGGAAAACTTTACCACCATAGAAATGTGAAACATTTATCCATCTAAATGTTGAAGTCAACATGCCCTGAGGCCGGCGCTCACCAACACACAGGGTCGTAGAGGACTGGCAGGGTGGATGTTCCCACCTCTGTTTCCTGCTGTTGGTTTTGTCTCCTCACATCCACACGTGTCTTCTACACTTAGAAACGAGGGAAAGAAGAAAATAAAGTGAAGAGGAGGAGAATACAGAGCACAATGAAGTATTTTTGCTTAGGTCATCGTGAAACCAACAGATAAGATAAGATTTATTGATCGCAAAGGGGAAAGTCAAATGTTACAGCAGCACAGGGACAGGCTGAGAGGTGGCAACAACAAAAAAGGAATTAGAAATGAGGGGGGGGGGGGCATTCATCAACCAATCTAACCACAAACAAAATACTTCAAAATCTTACAATATTCAATCTGTAAACTGTGGTCTGACCTTTAGAGCTTGTCCTGACGCCCCGATGGTTAGAAGCTTGGGCACATCTAACCCACACTTGGACTGATGCCGAGTTCAGACCTTATCAGCCAGAAGGGGAACATGTGCTTCAACAAAACAAGCGCTCACGTCTTCTTATGTAACCCACACAACCAGGGCTGGAGCAGGTACAGGGTCACGGGGTCACGCCAGCACATCTTATAAGGCCAGCACCATGTGCAGGATGGAAGGTTCTGTGGGTTCTCAGTCCCACTGTGGAGAGGGTTCTGCGGGTTCTCAGTCCCACTGTGGAGAGGGTTCTGTGGGTTCTCAGTCCCACTGTGGAGAGGGTTCTGTGGGTTCTCAGTCCCACTGTGGAGAGGGTTCTGCGGGTTCTGTCCCACTGTGGAGAGGGTTCTGCGGGTTCTCAGTCCCACTGTGGAGAGGGTTCTGTGGGTTCCCAGTCAGCTGCAGCAGAGAGCGCTGCATATGAGACGTGGCCGGTGTGCCAATCTCTGGGATGAGGAAAAAGCAAACGCCAATATCTATTTTTAATCAGAGATGCTTTTCAGTTTTACGGCTTACTGCGACCTGTTGCCTTTTGGGGAAGTGTTTGTTCCGTTAAAATCATACTTGTCTTTTCATCTTTTTAACTTCTTCACGTTCCCTTCATTTGTCATCTTCATACACTTAACATCTCCTCTAAAACTTCACCATCACTGTTTTTACTACATTTTCTCTAGTAAATTGTTTATGGAATTTTCAGAACAATCTGGTATAATCAAGACTTAGTTCAACTTGAAAGGATACATATAACCGTTGTTTTTTTTTAAATACTATAAGTTCACTAGGACACATCTGTCCCGCACCCTAATGTGCGAGATTAAAAGTTTACCACTTCCAAGTGTCTGTTTCATCACAAAACAATTTCTATTGGTACAAAATTCTCAGCAGGTGGAATTCTTTTTCCAGTTCCAGGATTGGACTGGCAATCTGGGACTCACAATCTCATCAACACGCCAAAAGCTCATAATTACGCAAAGCCCCCCCCCCCCAGGTTTTATGGTCATTCATTTATGATCTCAGTCATCGGTCAGTTTGGTCTTTATTCAATCTTTCTAGTTTTCTAAAGTCAGATTATGACTTGGTATATGAATCATCTCTAGTTGTTTGTATTTACGTCACTATTTTTACTATGTAGATCTCATTTCTAACTAGTTCTTATTTTATGGTTTATTTTTAGTGCTTATATTTTTCAAGCTTATATATATATATATATATATATATATATATATATATATATATATATAAAACCAAGGTTACTACCTGAACCTTTATGTAGTTATTTCTGTAACTAAATGTAGGCCCTCTGTGGTGAGGTCTGTCTGAGCCTCGGCTCTACACTGTGATGAACAACTCATTCTATGATGGGATGGGACAGTAAAGGTCAAGACGGTCTGACCCCGTTTCAGTCTAGACAGGTACCGATGGGGAGACTGTGGGGGTGCTCCCCCTGTGGACGCTTCCTTGAAGATATGCATGTTCTCTAAAACATTCTGTGGTTTGCGAGGTCACTATACAAATATTTTTCCAACAGTTATGGATTGTTCTGACACCAGATCATCATCAACTTTTATTGTGGGGACATGAATGACTTGGTACACTGCAGAAATGCATTTTCACTGCTCTCCCAGTGGGCCTGACATTTTTTAAATGTTTCTAACATGAATGTAGAAAACCAATTCTCTGGCCTTTGTCGACGAGGCCCTTTGGTAACAAGGAAGTAGAGCCTCTGTGGGATGTTTGGAACGTTAACGTTGACATGAAATCACAAAAGACTGGTCGGTACAAAGGAGTTGTGAAAAACGATCCTGAACCATCATTCCTTTGACTGACAGTTCTGCTTTGTGACTGTGTGAGTGAACTTGTGCACACTGTTGCATGCTGGTAAATTGAATGTATTGTAGAGACGTGCTTGTTTTGACCCTGCAGGTGGCGTGAGCTCTCAGATGATCACGCCTTCAGTCTTTGGACAAAAGGACAACAGCCAACGGCCAGACGCCATGATGTCCCCCGCCCTGTCCTCTGGGGCCCCTGTCAGCTCGAGAACCTCCCTTTGTACAGCCAAGTGAGGGTGTTTATGTTGGGGTGGAGGTAATGTCATATCAATAATATCAATATGAATATTAATACTAATATTAATACTAATATTAAAAATATAATTTTTTATAAAACACTTTTCTTCACACGGTTCCAAAGTGCTTTAAAGAAGAAGAAGAAACAGCAGATGAACAACAAAACCAACAATTTAATAAAATGAAAACAACATAGGGATCATGAAAACATAGAAACACAGGAGGATCAAATTAAGATAAAAAATGTGTACAAAAATGGCAAGTGAGGCATGGCAAAATCCAGCTACATGTGAAATATTCATGAATGCTTTTCTATGAAAGAAAGTTGTGAAAAAGGGATATAAAAGCGAAAATGATTGGCTGAATATTTCAGATCATATTTCTTATATTTCATGATAAACATTTTGGGGGAAGCCACTCATACTCGTATTTGTGTTTTTTCCTCACTTTTTTTCCAGACAAATCCTGCTTTCATTATAAACTGGACCAATGGAGCTATTCACAGTAACATGAACTTTTTAAGTGTCAGTGTCTGTAGAACTTCCCCCTCTGCCTCTGGGTGTCCTCCACCAGAGCGCTTCATTAACGAAGACACGTGTTTTCTGTTGCTACTTTACTTTTGCTCCAGAAGAAACCTCTCAGTGAAGAAACAGAAACGTTCCCTCCGACACATCGTGTCCATCCCAGTTAACCGCCACAAACATCATCTCTGTTATCGCACTGGTAAACAGAGGGGGAGGGGCTTCGGCACGCACACCCACTCAGTTCAACTGCAACCGTCACGTGATTTCACTTCTACATAAACGCCTGACAAGTTGTCTTGAGAAATCCGTCATACCGGAAGTCAAAATAAAAAACAAACGCTCACGTTACACAACTCCTATCACCGGCTCAAAACAGACTCATATTAAACATTTCTGTTAGGAGATGGTTCTGTGTTGCTCTTCACGAGGCTTCTCTCCTATTTTCAATTTTATGTTTAGATATTTTTTTTATGTTTGTTATACAAGCCTGGGATTATAGAACTCCCGGTCTAGCTTCCCAGCGTTGTTTGTCTGTGGGCCTGCCCCCTTGCCCTGCCTGCTGAGTGTGGACCCTCAGACTGGGCTCCTGCACCTGAACCTTGCCTGTTTTTGGAATAAAAGTCACAAACTCCACTCTCACTGTCTGTGTTGTGTGTTTGAGTTCGACACCGGTTTGTGGCACCACCTTTACACTGATAGTCCATTCGTGATTATAATGTTCTGTTTATGATTCGGTCTGTTGTTGTTATCATTGTATTTCTTATTTGTAATTACCCCCGAGCACTGGTGATATTTTGTTGTTATATACCCCTCAAATTGTCTTCTTTTATTTTGAAGGCAGTATTTCTCCTGTTCCGGTCCCACGTTATGTGATTTGAGGCGTGTGGGCTGACCGCTGGCTTACATCACGCAGAC
Organism: Ophiodon elongatus; assembly: GCA_016806645.1. Taxonomy (NCBI): domain Eukaryota; kingdom Metazoa; phylum Chordata; class Actinopteri; order Perciformes; family Hexagrammidae; genus Ophiodon; species Ophiodon elongatus. The sequence goes on along the minus strand of JACSYO010001746.1, from coordinate 993,223 downwards.
AGCCCGTGTTTACCACCTGGTCCGTAGTAGCGGAGTTTGAAGTGAGCAGCGCGCGTCCCCGGCTGTCTCCACCGCGTCCCCCCTAACCCGCCCGGCCCTTCACTGTCTCACAGCCGCAGACATGACTCTGTCTCTGGGATGGCTCTCGGCAATGGTCGCGGGGTTTTTCTCCGTTCACGTCCTGCAGGCGCTCTGCTTCCCGTACTTCTGGAGGGACCTCCTCTTCCTGCTGAAGGTGGTCCGGTACGGCGTGAGGCTGGAGCTCTCCAAGCTGACGTCCAGCGTGCGCACGGTGCTGGACCGGTTCGTCCAGCAGGCGCAGCGCATCCCGGACAAGCCGTTCGTCATCTACGAGGGACGCGTCCACACGTACCGGGACGTGGAGCTGCGCAGCAACCGGCTGGCCAACGTGTTCCTCCGGACGGTGAGGCTGAGGAAAGGAGACTGCGTCGCCCTGCTCATGAACAACGAGCCCGACTTCCTGTGCGCGTGGTTCGGGTTGGCGAAGGTCGGCTGCTCGGTGGCGTTTCTCAACACCAACATCAAGTCCAAGTCTCTGCTGCACTGCTTCAACTGCTGCGGGGCCAAGACGCTGATCGTGGGTTCAGGTAAAGCGTCCCGTCCCGTCAGCAGCTCTCCTTTACGCGCCACCAGAGCGCATCATAACTGACAGGTTTTACATTTAACTCTCCTCGAACTGGTTATTCATATTCATATCTCTGTATGCACGAGGCTTGTTGCGCCTCCTCAGCTGCCCTCTCTGCTCTCCATACACTGCGCTGCAGGTATGATGAGCACGTGGCTTTCACTTATGGCTGTTCTGACCATACGTTTTATCATTCAGTATTTATTTGAATTCAACTTTTTGGACAACTTGAGCCCTGCATGAAAATGAGTTAGTAATTTTTCTACAGAAATAGCTCTGCATTGTTGTCTGCAGGGACAGTATTTTGTGTAACATCCTCTGCAAGGTCAGATTGGGTCAGCTGTCATTCCGGGAGCTCTGCATTAGTAGCAGGTTTAAGACTTCTTCAGATCCTCTACTCAATTAAAATGACACAATAAAATACTCCATTACAAGGATTCGTCCTGCATTCACAGAAGTATTAACAAAACTGAACGTAAAAAGTATGTGAATTATTAATATTGCTGTATTAACATGCAAGCAGTGTTTTAATGTTGTAGCTGCTCAGTTCGAAGCGAGTTTTAACCGATTTATATTTCTAACTTTTTCTAACTTTTTAAATTTGAAATCTCGATCTGAAAAGTTAAAGGATTCAAAGATAGTTTATTGTCATAATGCATGCAGGGAAGCACAATGGAATTCAGTTGTAGCTCATTTGTAACACAACAAACACATGACCAACAAAACAAAACAAAAACAGTGGTACATTCCTGTAGTGCATTTCTTTATTAGCATCATAAGGAATGTAAACAGCAGCAGCAACAATTCTCTGGTCAGATAATATGGAACATTAATAATAAACATGAGGAAAACATTGTCCATCATCTCTGATGTGTTTGAGCCCCAGCATCATGATGTAATCAAAGTCCACCTCCTCTCGTCCCCCCGAGTCCTGATCTCTGTCCTGCTGTCCACCCGTCAAGTGCAGCTTGATCCTGGACCACGATGGATCCAGGTCTTTGTGGAGAGGTGGGCTCTACAGTCACCGACCTCCCGCTGCTTTCATCCATCTTATTATAAAGTAGCAAAATATGAAAATACTCCAGTAAAGTACAACTACCTTACAATTGCACTTGTGTATTTGAGCTGAATAAATGCACTTTGTTTCTGGAACCAAACACTGGAACCAAAATGCCTGCATTCGCCCTGATCTCAGTCCTGTGAACACAAAATGGAATTCCAATCCAAATTCCAGGATATAAATCCTCACTTATCACTAAAGGAGAAATATATGGCAATATATGGCAATCATAAATAAATATAGCAGCAAACAACTACTCATTGTGTAAAAGTGGAGTAATGTACCTGATCAGAGAATGAAGTGTGTGTGTTGTTCCTGTCTTTGTTGACATGGCCATATGCCATTAGTTACATTTCTTGAATTCAGTTCCATGTTATTTGAATAGACCAATATCAGAAGTAATAAATTTGCCTCGGAGGGCTTTACAATCCGTACAGCATACAACATCGGCTGTGGCCGAGAGGTAGAGCTCGTCTTCCAGTCGAAAGTGTGGCGTTCTAACCCCCGGCTCTTCTAGTCCATGTCCAAGTGTCCTTGGGCAAGACACTTAACCCCTAAGTGCTCGCGAAGGCTGTGACTTGGGTGTAAAAATGGGTGTGAATGTGAATGAGTTTAGTCCTGATGGGCAGGTGGCACCTTGCATGGTAGCTCATCAGTGTGTGAATGGCATGTAGTGTACAGCGCTGTGGAGGACGACTAGAAAGGTGTTGTACGTATGCAATTCCATTCACCATTCACATCTTCTGTCCTTGGATCGGATACGGAAACATCCCCCGAAGAAATTATTTTTTTTAGTGCACGTTTGTGCACGTGAGCTGATGGCTCTCATGTGGCGGTTGCAGCTGTTAACATCCCCACGGAAGCGTAGCCCTCTCTGCTAATGTCATAGAATATTTGTGGGGCTTTGCAATCCAAAACATTATAGAGGCAAATAGTGTACTTTGTACATGCTAAACATTTGATAGGCCTGAAATTAAATTTAAAGATACAGTACACTCCTTTTACTGTGTTATCGTTCCCGATAGTGAACCCCATTCTCTAAATGTCAGGCCAGGTCACATTTATTGTTTCCACACTCGGCTGTGAACTGTGGACATCCAGTGAGGGACCTGAATGACTGCTGAACTCTGACCACTTCCAAACGTGCTACTATCCAAAAAAAGCTGGGAGGACCCTGCTGTAAAATCATTTCAGTTGTAATATTTGCTGTGTGTTTTTAGGACACAGCGATATGAACTTTTGTTGAATCATATGCCACTTCCACCCATGTTTTACTGGAAGAATCCTGTTTCTACAGTTAATAGGAATCACCACGCAGCAGCCATGTGACAGGATGAGAGATGATTGCTCAACCAAACAAGCATGATATTGGTCAGGGACACTGTCCTCACCTCAACCCCGGTGAAACAGGAGAAGGATTCATGGAATAGCTGGAACAGTCAGACACTGAGAGGATATGTGGGCCATACTTCAGCACTGTTCCCATGGGAAGTGGTGGACTTGCTATTGAAGCCGTTCTTTTTTTTATGACCGTTGTCAATCCCTCTTATGAAGTGTCTCAGGGAATTGTCCCAACAGAATTTAAGCTCACTAGATGTAGGTGGGCTTTGCGAGGTGAAAGTTATGTATTTGGGCAGAAAAAAGTATGTAAGCTTCTGCTTATGGTTCAGAATTATTATCAGAATTATCAATCAATGTAGGTATGCCCCTACAGTACAGTACACCTATACAGTACGCCTATACAGTACGCCCCTACAGTACACCCATACAGTACGCCCCTACAGTACAGTACACCCATACAGTACGCCCCTACAGTACGCCCCTACAGTACAGTACACCTATACACTACGCCCCTCCAATACGCCCCTACAGTGTGCCTCTCAAGTATGCCCCTCCAATACACCCCTACAGTATGCCCCTACAGTACGCCCCTACAGTATCCCCCCAAACCCCCCAAACCCCCACAACCCCACAACCCCCACAACCCCCACAACGCCCCTCCAATACGCCCCTCCAATACGCCCCTACAGTATGCCCCTACAGTACGCCCCTACAGTACGCCCCTACAGTACGCCCCTCCAATACGCCCCTCCAATACGCCCCTACAGTATGCCCCTACAGTATGCCCCTACAGTATGCCCCTCCAATACGCCCCTCCAGTACGCCCCTCCAGTACGCCCCTCCAGTACGCCCCTCCAGTACGCTCCTACAGTATGCCCCTACAGTATGCCCCTACAGTACACATACCCCCTTTCATCTAAACATGTCACCAGGGTCCGTTATAAGAATGTATTTTCACAAGCCAACAAAGCAAATAGCATTGATGCAAGTAAATTAACTAACATATACAGTGCATCCCCTCTGAACATGAAGGAATGTTTTTTCCTCCACTAAATAATAACCACCATTCCACTTAAATGGAAGATGACAAAATTAAAATGTATTAAACATAACTTAATAACGACATAGAAAGATACGCCATCAGTGTCAGTAAAATAGGTAAATGAGGCCATTTTGTTTAAATCGAGGGTTTCAAAGACTACACCATAGATTCAATCCAAGTATGTAACAATCTAATAAAATAAAATGACTTACACTTGTAAATAAGGAATGTCTATGTATAAATTACGATACTTAAAAAGGATAATTAATAACGAATAGTGAGCCTTATGGGAAGGAGTATGCGTGACATAGAAGAAAGCCACATTGAGTTTCTTACTTAGACTTTAGCAGGTATGCATGGAATGAGATAGAGAGAGGGGGATGGATACTGAAGTCTCCTACAGAAACACAAAGAGCAATAAAACAACTACACTCGAGGGGGGTTGTGGAGCAGAACTGTGTGAGGGGGGAGAGATGACATCAAGAGCCATAAAGCCTAGAGGAGGGCATATGGACCGACGTGACCAATCCAAATGCTGATTCTAGCCATGTGAAACCTTAGCCGAACCGTATGTTGTAAAACTGAGCCAATGAGAGGCGACGATGCACATTTTCATTGAACTATATAATCACATGTACTGGTCAGTTTGAGGCTCTTAGGTCAATGTGCACAGACAGTTAACTCTCGCAGGTTGCTTTTTTAAAGGCATCTGTTTGGGCCTGTGGAATGCGATTTGGCCTACGATCCCTCAGCTGAGAATTATGCACTATATTGCCAACTTTTATTAAATTGATTTTTATTATTATTATAACCAACTGAATCCAGAAATTCTCTTCCAAGTCCGCCCAAAGATTTTGAATACATGACACTTTTAAGCACTGCACTGAACGTCCTTGTTGTCACGTGGACTCGTCAATTCTCTCTCCCAAGTCTCCAGACAATGCTCTCCCATGTAGTGCCATTGTTGTCAGCATTGAGCCTGAGAGCGATTCAGTGAGTTAAGTGCCACTTTAATTCTCAACTGAGAACACTTGTTTGAGGGGGCAGGTTCCAAAGACTTATCTGGTGATCAATTGCCCTTAACAAGCACCAACACCATTTTTTATAAAGTGTTTTTTTTTGTTATTGGCCAAAAGGTATATTTCATTGCTGTAGCATCGCCACTAGGCCATATCATGCTTTTCTTAGTCTCTGTAGCGAGGAAAAAAGAATTGGTTTCACCAATGATCTTACTTTAGGAGCTATTGTCTCTCAGGTACATATTCTGTCAGGGAGAATTGTTACAAAATCAGCAGGGCTCCAAAAACAAGGGTCTGCACTCTTTTCTATCGAAAGAGCCATTTTTGAGTTTCATAATACAAGGTTGTTGTATTATTATTGTTCAACAGTGTTGCACAATGAAATGCAGATTGTAAATGCCCATTTTGCTTCATAAGAAAAACACAAACTATATTATATCTGGAGGGTGGAGGATGAGTTAAAGTGTCTCACAGCCAGAGGCAAGAAGCTGTTCTGAAGTCTAGTGGTTCTGCAGCTGGTACCTCTGTATCTCCCTCCAGAGAGCAGCAGGTGAACAGGTTTAGTCTTTTAATATCCTTTAGCTCTTCTCAGGCTCCTCTTCTCACCAAAATCTCTGATGATCAGTAGATGGTACCAATGATGTTCTGGGTGGTTTTAATCACTGCTGTAGAGCCCTCCTGTCCTGAACATCTCATGTCAGTTTGTAATGTATTAATTTCTCCTTCAGTTTCCTTAAGAAATACAGCTGTTTATGAGCTTTCTTCACCAGGATGGAGATGTGAGGACCATGTCAGGTTGTTTGTGATGCTGATTCCCAGGAACTTAAAGCTGTTGACTTGCTCCACCCCGGCTCAACTGATGTAGACAGGGGTGTGTGTCTTCACCTCCTTATTTCTAAACTCTACTATCAGCTCCTTGGTTTTGCTGACGTTGAGCAGCAGGTTGCTCTCTGAGCTTTGCTCTGAAGGTTGTTGATTTCCTCTCCATATGAAGTCTCCTATTTCCTCCACTATAGCCTCAGTCATCACACTGCTGAGTTCTTTTTGCATGTTGTGACGGTTGTAAGTGGCGTTGCGAGGGATAGTTTTTACAACGTCAGCCAATTCAGGGTCTTTTTTTTTTTTTCAATTGTATATCCAGTGAGGAGAGGAGAGCGGTGCTTCCACCCCCGTAGTCGGAGGAGAGGAGGCCTTGATGCAGCAGCACTGTGTCGCCAGTTTCTTATATCCATCTTGAGGAGCAGTCTGATAATCGCTTGCTCTCACAGAATCATGTTGGCGCTCGCTGTACGCGGTAACACGGCTATCTTGTGGTAATGACGACTAAGGTTATATATCAAGCACCTGACCAATGGGCGTACTAAATGTAACTTTTCTTTTCTTAGTTTTGTTTAAATTTCTTTTCATTAAGCTTAAAGGTTTTTACTTCATTTATTAATATGAATGAGTGAATGAATAAAAAAGCAACGGTTGTCGCCAAAGGCCTGGTCTGTTGCGGGTGAGTGGAGGGGGGGGGCTCTTTTTGGGGGTATAAGTGGCCCACGAGGGCCCCCCGTGACACCGACCCTGCTCGTCACATTGCTGGTGCTCCCATTGCAAAGAGTTTAAAAAATATACAATGGCCTCAGGAAAAAAATCGCTCTCCTGAGGTCACTCTATCGATGACCCTTGCTATTTTAAAAAAAGGGCCCTTTGCGGCGCCAAAGAGCCATCTCAAATAAATCTTCAGGTTCCCAGCTTTCAGATGATGACTTCTATGGTTTATAAACTGTTGACATGCTATTTCCGGCTAAAGATCCGCTGCTCCCCCTTAAAAAGACAAAAATGGGTCTGTAAGAGTTAAATAAAAAATGAAAAGCATATATTAAAAGTATCCTTGTCATGAAATATGGCTTTGCTGTATCCATCTCCCAGATTTAGTGGAATGTCTAGATGGCATCCTCAGCAGCCTGCTGGAGGACAACATTCAGGTATGGGCCATGAAGAGCCAGAGCGAGCACCCGCAGGTGCACACTCTGATGGATAAGGTGGATGCTGCCTCCGACCAGCCTGTGCCAGCGCTGTTACGTGCCACTACCTCCCTCAAATCCCCCACCCTCTACATCTTCACCTCTGGAACAACTGGTGAGTGTGTTTTTTCTTTCTACAGCTCTGGGGGGAGTGACCTTTGATATCATGGTGCTCTTGTTTCCGTTTGCACCGCTCGTACTATTAATACCCTACTGATGATACAATACTACAATATGTAGTGTTGCTGGCTTGCCACAGTGTTCTTGTGATAGAGGGATAAATATTTCCTTTTGAGAGCACAGTGTCCTCCACATGTGCTGAAGGTAACAAACTTAGTGCTGACCAACAGATTACAGAGCTATCCTCTGACCGTTTGAGCACAGAGCCCTCCACCTATGTGGGACTTGACGTGTTCTGTCCTCGGCGGTTACCACGAGATGGCTAACAGCAAAACATGGGCTGTACTCTCTTTATACTTTTATTTCAGGCAGCAACTTCCAGTTCTGCTGAGTTAAGCCAACGCGGAAGTGTCTTAAACCTGCATTCTCTCTCCTGACCACCAGGGGGCGACTCCTCTGGTTGTATAGAAGTCTATAGAAAATGACTCTACTTCTCTCTTGATTTATTCCCTCAGTAAACATTGTAAACATGAGTTTATGTCTCAATCTCTAGTTTCAAGTCTTCTTCAATACAGCATGATGTTCATTTAGTAAATTATGGTCCATTTAGAGTCAAACAGACCATAACGCAGGGTATAGTTTAGGGCGGGGCTACAAGGTGATTGACCAAGTCACTACCAGAGCCGTATACGGCGTCTCTACGTCACTCCTTCACATATTCTAAATATGGTCGGATCCGTTCACTGGTTGCAAAAAAGCCAAGATGGCGACGGCCAAAACGCCGAACTTGAGGCTTCAAAACTGCCGTTCAAAAACCAACGAGTGACGTCACGACGACTACATCCACTTCATATAAACAGTCTATTGTTTATTTACATGTGAACACTGCCAATATTAAACTAGCTGTCAGTAGAGATGGTGTTTCATTTCTATAGCTATTTAATAGCTCTCTTGCTCTGTTTTGCCAGTAATTTTTATGTTAGAGTTTTTTAAGCCTATTTCAGTTTACAAAAATGCTCCATGAGAATGACGACAACGGTAAAGAGCGTTTACTCCAGCCTTTGGTTTGCTCTTGAAGCCTGTTAGCTATCTATCCATATGTCTACAGACACACACATTGGGGACAGAATAGTCTTAGCAAATCAAAATGTGTGTCTACAACTTGTTCCTCTGCTTCCAAAAAGAAAATACCAAAATATAAGCAAATATGAAATGAATAGTTTAAATCATTAACCTTGATGGACACAAATTACCATAATTAATGAATCATCTTTTCTTATCATATTGTGGTTGATTTGACCTAAATAATAACTTCTCTATTATTCAGGATACATTTAGTATCAGGAATGCCATGGAACTAACTTTAGGCTGTTTCTTAGCTACAAATCCATCCATCCACCCAACTAGCTGTTTGTCATGGTTGTGTTGGTAACGGGTTAATTTTAATTTTAATTTAAAAAGGCATCGGTGATTTATATATTACAGATACATCTTTTTCTACATTTTTTATGTATTTTTCTGAATTTGTGACCAACACAATTTGACTGTTCAATATAAATTTTGAAAAACAGCAAACAGTACATTTCATATAAAGTACAATATTTCAGCTAAACTTATCATTGACCCTTAGCGCAAAAAAGAAAAAGAAACTGCGCAAATATCAACCAAAATTTGGGTTTGGGTTGATATTTGCGTCATGGTTCTTGATTGATGTCTCACTTCGATTTGGAAAAATAGATGGCATTCATTTTCATATAAATCTGTCTGAATTTACCGTGAGATCAGACTGCAGAAAGACACTGAAAGCTTGTTTCCACTGGACGTCATTCGTCCGTCAGCACAGGACAGAACAGAACAGGCTCTCACTTCTGCTACTTCTGCTTTCTTCACCGTCTCGCATCACTGTGACCTGAAGAGGCCACACAGAGGGCGAGTGAGGGCAAACCCAGAGGGAGAGCGAGCGTCATCGGCACCTTGACAGGACTGAAGGACGACCGTACATGTCTACAATTCAGTGTGCTTTCCTCATTAATGGAGTCAGGAACCTTAATCACAAGGGAATGCAGCATTGCATGACATTTTGTTGCGTCGTCATGCAGGTAGCACATGGCTATGTACTATGTACCATGCTAACACTGGATTGAGCAGGGCAGCAATGCAGTTGAAATGTTTTTTGTTTTTTTTGCAATATCATGTAATGCATAGTTCTGTCTTTTCATTTCCACAGGGCTCCCTAAGGCTGCAGTGATCACTCACCTCCAGAGCTTGAAGGCAGCAGCAGGGTTTTGGGCATTTGGAGCTACTGAAGATGACGTGATGTACATCCCTCTGCCGCTCTACCACAGCGCTGCTTCCTTGATCGGTATAGGAGGAACCATAGAGCTGGGTAGGCCTTTCTTTTTGTAGTATCTTGTGAGATGACATCTTAATATCTAGCAAACCGTGAACTAGATCAGGGGTTGTTTGTCTGACGAAATCAAGACAACTAGAGCCCTGCCTCTTTGGCCTGCTGCATTTACCTTTTGGCACATTGTCACCATGAAAGTTTTGCAGAATAATCAATTAGCAGTTCCTGTTTGAATGGATGTACAGAGAACTTTGATACTGAAGAAAACTTGAAAACCTGATGATTCCCAGGCAAGTTCTGCAGTATGCTGAGTGTTGAATAAAAACATGTGTTTTATGTCCATGTTCAGATTTGACTGAGCTATGGCATACATGCACCTACATAAGCAGGTTCCCAATGGAACATCTTGAGCATCAAACACTTAGTTTTCTATCTTTTAAATTGAATGGGAGACAATGACAATTTGATTGGTTTGATGATGATAAAACTGGAATCGTTTTTTTTGCAGCACCCAAGCGGAATGAACAGAAAAAACTATGCTGCTATGTTTTGGTTTCATTTACGGGCATGCTGCTGTTCTCCTCTGCTCTCCCTCGTTCTATATGGAATCGGCCATTCTTAATCGGCCGACTGGTGTCAAACGAGTCCAAAAGATCGTGGCGATGATATGAAAGCAAAACAAACCTTTTCATAGCAGCGATTTTTGAAAGTACTGGGGTCATGTACATTATTGAGCTGACACTTTGCTGACAGTGAAAATAAAGGATCAAATTACTAAAGTAGGACTACTTTATTAATACAAAATATAGGGTTCCTTATGGCTGTATACATGCATATACAGCCATAATCTTGCTACACAACAGTTTCCATAGACAAAGAATGATCTACTTTCAAATCTAAAACGACCCAGCACCGGAATTCCGGCACGGTACCAGAGGGCTTTAAGCCTAACAACGTTTTGGTGGTCTTCGTTACATAATGGGGACTGCAGACATAGTCCACTGAGCACAGTGGACCTGCCAAACAACAGTGACCCCTTTGAGGATCCAATGTTCCACAACTAGTGGCCTAATTAGAGGCTTTAGAGCAGGACGTGGACACTGAAGACTATTATGGAGAATACTATTGTTTTTGGTCATGGTTGCTGTGTTTGCCCTCTTCATAGAAGGGCCCACTGTGTGAACCTTCATATTTGGGTTTAGATAACATTATAGTACGGTAGAAACTGCTTGTTTCAGCAACTGATTTAGAATGTGCTTAAAGGTAATGTTGCGGTTATAAAATGGTTTTGGAAATGCAGCAAATTCTAATCAGTTATCCTATTGATGACTCTTTGGCTTCTGCCTTTGCTCCAACTGCTACCAAAGTTGACAGTTCAACGTCCTTCACTGGTAGAGATAAACTTCCAGACAGGTTGTGCTAACAAACCTTGGCAAGGTCGGTGTCCTGAAAGATTTAGATGTTGAAATGTATGTCGACACATGGGGCTGGCATTGTCACACCAGGCGTACAGCTGCCTGGACTCACAAGTCAGCCTCTAAAACGCTTCCCCGCTAAACGCTTCGCTCAGCTAGAGAATGAAGACAGTGTCCCAGGTTTCATTGCTAATACTGGCTGAAAATGATTATAGAGTTTAAAAAAACAAACTTGATAGACGAACCAATACAAAGTCTTTAGGTCGGCCTGGTGACATGCAGAAGTCGTGTGCTTGTAAACACTGTCGTAGCAGAAACACATGCACAGAACTGTTGTGGCTACAGTGGCTCTGCTAACAAGCTAACAGACACACTGTAGCGGCTGTTCAGAGTTCTTCCACCAGTAATTAGCTCCTGAATGTAACAGAATCACGTCTCTCTCCCCGGAGCCGTGCCAACAGACGACATTGACCAATAACAGCATGTTATCCCCACGTGGCACCCTGTACGTCCCATTGCAAGTAGATAAACAGCGGTGATTGGCCTTTCTGAATCTAGGACATGTAAGGGATGTAGGTTTGTTAGCGGTCGTTCTTCCTGCTGTTCTAGCCACACATTTGCATTTAGTAACCCCCAGACATAAGCTATTCGGTCTCCGAACGATACTGACCCTGATACCAACCCCTAGCAACCATTCGCCCTCTCAGCATATATATTGCGTTATATCATGGAATAACCTAAGGCTATCCTTTTTAAAGAGGTGTCTGTTTGGTACTAATAGCCAAGACTTTTAAAACTGGGACTTGTCTAAAGATACATGTTGTAAACAAAATAGAAGTTATAGCTAGCTAGTAAATTAGCTCGCAATTTCAGCCTCCAAAATACGAGAGAGACTCTGTTAGAAAGCTGTAGCTGGCTAATCTTCACTTAAGCCTAAAAACATGTTGATGGTCTTAGTTACATAATAAGGACAGGACTGCAGACCGTGTCCACTGAGCTAAAGATACAGCTAGTATACAAAATAGAAGTTATAGAACAAGCTAGTTAACAAATTAGCTAGCAATTTCTGCCTCTGTTAAAAAAGACTCGCTGGCTAGCCTACACTTTAACTTTGTTAATAGAACAGAAATCACAGTCAACTAGGTTATTTTGTAATGTTGGAGTGGAAGGATGCCCTGTTAAGACTGAGATGTCAGTATTACATCAAGCTGTCTGTGAACCTTTACCACAAGGTAACATTGGTAGACACTGTGCGTGTTATTTGTAATAGAGTAGTTTAGTAGGCCAAGGAGACTGCCAAACTGGATACTTTGTCCCTCCGTTTAAAAAAGATATCAGTCAGGCATGATGTGTTCTGTTTGAGATATCTGTTTGTGCCACGATGGCCGCCCTCCCCACCGCAAATAAGTTAGACAGTGGCTGAATCACAGCGCAAGTTGTAACATCCCTTCAATCTTTATCAAGAACCATGACATTTTATACACCCTCAAATAAGGTCTGTCATGGATGCTGTCACATTTCCAAGTACATGTCACTATGAAACTCCAAGCACATTTTCTGATCTTTGGGTAAAGAACTGAACAAATATCTGTATTTATAGTCATGCCCTCATCTCCTGATATTATTATTATTATTATTATTATTATAATAATAATAATAATAATAATATTCCACATTCAAACATGATCACAACACATGCCATAAATATTAATGTTAAGTACGCAAGTTACGAAACAAAAGTACGATAAACTATTCAAAGTTTTGTTTGGGTGACCTGTCCATCGAAGGGTAAGGAACAAATGTGGTCACTGACCTGCAGCCTGTAAATAATAAGAGCTGCAAACACTTTGACCTTTTAAACGTGTTCAGACGACATTCACCTTTAGCATTGTGTTGTGAGTGCATCTTCTCAAAAGAACAAGAGATGTAAACAGTGGATCTGCATAGTACCACAACGCTCTACAGCACCTCACGTCAGCAAAATAATTCAAATATGTAGTACATTGTTTATGGGAACTAATTGCCAATCTATAAATATGATTTAAGCTTCTCATGTACCTTTATAAACAAATGGAGTAGATAGAGCTGGTATTGAGAATATGATAATTTAATGTCATTGTTGTCTGTCCCATCACAGGTGCGACCTGCGTCTTGAAGAAGAAGTTCTCGGCCTCCCAGTTCTGGAATGACTGTCGGAAACATGACGTGACTGTTTTCCAGTATATCGGTGAACTCTGCAGATACCTCTGCAACCAGCCCATGGTAATCTGCTGTTTGGTATTCAAATATATGTATATTAGTGTTAATAACCTCTTGTGAAACTAAAAGCATGCTATGAAACAAATAAAGTAACTTTAGTAGTGGTCCCCCATTGTGGCAACTTATCTTGATAGTAATTCCCTCCTTTCTGTGTGTTTGTTGAATATGAATTTTAAGTCAAGTTTAGAAAGTGCTTCGTCATCTTTCTGATGGACCGACACCTAAACCATTTCTCTTCAAAGCACCTTCAAACGTTCTATTCTATACTTTCCGTTATTATCTCAACAGAACTTGTCGTCTTGTCATTGACATTTAACACCGGGCTACGAAACAGAATGACGGAGCAAGTGAGTTAGCGTAGAGCAGTGTTTCTCAAACTGTGGGGCGCGCCCCTCTAGTGGGGCGCAGTGGTATTACAGGTGGGGCGCAGGGGGAAATGCATAATATTTTTATTTCAAGAACTTTATTGAGAACTTCACATATTACCAAAGTACAAGGACATAAAAGTTGCTGTGTTCACACCAAAATACGAATATTCGCACCGCTTTACTCGCGTGACTTTACTCGCCGGACTATTTGTGGTTATTTCGCTTCATTCGCGCTAGACGCTCCGGAGGGGGCGTGGCTTATCTTCGTGGAATATTGTTCATTTCCGCCATCCACCGTGGAAGAAATAACCACTATTTCTGCTTTGTACATGTTGTGGAAGTCCCACAAACGTTGGAACATCAAACGCCCTCGTGTCTGGGTTCATAACATATAATATATAATATATAATATATAATATATAATATATAATATATAATACATAACATCATCCGTAGCCGCACACAGCTTCTCCAGGATCGGGATGACTGCCTCTTCCAGTCTATCAACTTCTCCATAGTTTCTCGTAAGACGTCAGTGATGACAGGCGGAGCTTCTCAACGCTGATTGGCTTTCGTAACACAGCGTCACGCGAATGAGGCGAATTGTTTGTGTCGCGTCATTGTTGCCTCTCTCCAAACAAAGTACAGATCTGAGCTCTACATGGAGCATGGATTGAGAGAGGCCGTATCAAGTCTGACACCCCGTTTTAAAAAGATTTGTAGTGGACAGCAGGCTCACTGCTCCACTAATACTGAGACAACTTGATGTCTTACACATATTTGACCTGTTGCACGTTATTGTTGTTTTGAAAATATATGCAGTGTAAAACTCAGTAAAACTCTTTATTGTTTAGTTTTTCACAGGTTGCACTTTATTGTTATTATCTTGAAAATATAATCAGTGCAAAACAGGTTCATTGCAGCCACAATAAGCTATGTTTTGCCAAATGTTCGTTATTTTTTGGACAGATAGAACTTTATTTGCATTGTTCTAACAAAGTGTTTTTTTTTGTGCTAACAAGCACATTTTGTTTTCGTCTGATGGAACAATCTGGTTTACTTGAAAGTGATTGCACTTTCTTTATCTATTAGTTAAAAAAGCACAGATGGAGGAGTCAAAATGTTGCTATTTCAATAAAAATTCAACATGGACCATTTTGTTACAATTTTGTTGGGTGGGGCATGAACATTTTTCTTCCCCCAAAGTGGGGCGTGACAGAAAAAGTTTGAGAACCACTGGCGAAGAGCAACAGAAAAAAAAAAAAGCATCAATGTTGCACACTCCTTTACAGTCACTGCCACTTGTGAATCCATCAAGTAAAATTGTGCACAACTGCAGCAGAAAGACAAGCAGGGCCTTTGTTTTGTGATGTCCGCGTCCTTTCCATTGGTGGACGTGGAGACATGCACGCACACAGTGTGAGGGCAGAGCTCATCGCTTCTCGAGGCTGGACTCAAAGTTCCCTTTGTCCACTCTCCCTCTGTTATTTGGCTGCGTGGGTGGAAGGCTGGCCATGACTGTCCTCGCCACTGATTGGCAAATTAAAGATGTGGACACGCACGGCACATAAGCACTTTTTCACAAGGTCGATGTGCGCACACAAGCGTGAGTACCAATTACGGCCTGCATGCTGTCCTTATGCACAGTGACCGATGAGCAATCATGGCAAATACCACGGAGGTGGTCAGAGGACACAAACACACCTGGCAAGCAGGCGTGGCCTCATTTTCTGTAGGATCTTTCTCCAATTTAGTTTTTATATGACCAGGTGGGCAGAAGTGTTTATGGTATTCATTTTGGATTTCACTTCGTAAATTTGCACTTGTAATGTCAGGATTATAGCAGTTGAATTGGATGTAGCCTACATTCAATATAATAACACATGTGATATCAAGGTGAAATGTCATGAAGGAATGAGGTTACAACAGAGCCTCAAGAGGCGCTACACCACCGGTGAAGGGCAGGAAGTTTGATTAATAACTACAATTTATGAAAATAAATGGTACTGTTACATTTGTAGAGTCCTGCCATGGTTTGGGATTATTCCAGCTGTGTGTCACGACCACATTGTATAAGACGTGAACGTAGTCATGGTGACGTCACCCGTTG
Source organism: Ophiodon elongatus (assembly GCA_016806645.1). Taxonomy (NCBI): domain Eukaryota; kingdom Metazoa; phylum Chordata; class Actinopteri; order Perciformes; family Hexagrammidae; genus Ophiodon; species Ophiodon elongatus. Next base: position 977,487 of record JACSYO010001746.1, on the reverse strand, counting down.
GTTTGTGGACTGATGTTATGAAACCTTGAGCTCAGCGATTTGGATTTGGCCGTCGCCATCTTGGCTTTTTGCAACTAATAAACGGAAGTGACCATATTTGGAATGTGGAGGAGAGACGTAGAGACACTGTATACGTCTCTGGTAGAGGCAGCAACCTGTCAATCACCTTGTAGCCCCGCCCTAAAGCATACCCTGCTTTATGGTCTGTTTGACTCTAAATTGGACCATAATTTACTAAATGAACATCATGCTGTATTGAAGAAGACTTGAAACTAGAGATTGAGACATAAACTCATGTTTACAATGTTTACTGAGGGAATAAATCAAGAGAGAAGTAGAGTCATTTTCTATAGACAACCAGATGAGTCGCCCCCTGGTGGTCAGTAGAGAGAATGCACGTTTAAGACTCTTCCGCAGTAGCTTCACTCTTCAGAACCGGGGGTTGCCGTCGGGTCACAGAGGAGCGAGAAGACAAGGAGGCAGAAAATGGGGGAAAAAGGTCCTTTTGTTTGGCCTGTTTATAGATAGACCAGTTCTTCTTCTGTTGTATATCTGATTCCGATGGTTGATACGCCCCCGATGGCCAATACACGCAGGGCTGGATTACCAACCAAGAAAAATCAGGCAACTGCTCGTCTGCTCCAGACCCCCAAGAGCCCCAAAGGCTCCATGCTTGTTGTATTTTAGTTGGTGTGTTGTCAATTCATTGCAAATGTGTCCCATGGTCCTCTATGAGTTTGTGTGTTCCATTCATTTCTGTGCTTCTTACACACAGACCAGATCATTTTTCTCAAGAGCTGCAGTTTGAAAGCTCGTTGCCCAACGCCATGGAGAAATGATCAGCTGTCACCCGTCAGATGTACTTTGCTAACGTGGTCTCCCCCCTCTCCCCCGCCAGACAGCGGAGGATCAAGTTCACAAGGTGCGGATGGGAGTCGGGAACGGGCTGCGGCAGGACGTGTGGCGGGAGTTCCAGAGTCGCTTTGGAAACATTAAAATGTGCGAGGTGTACGGCTCCACCGAGGGAAACCTGTGTTTCATGAACCACATCGGCAAGATTGGGACCGTGGGCCGCTCCAACTTCTTCTACAGGGTGAGTGCTTGGTGACCCTGACGGAACGCTTCGCCCACTAAAGGAGCGTTCACTCTCACTTACTCACCACCTTGAATTTGTCGGGTGAAGTATCCCTTTAAGGTGTGAGGTCGCAAGATGTGACAAACACAAATCTACCGAAATGAAATTTGGTCTGAGAGACACCCGAGTATAACGTAACGTTATGGAATATTTCATGCCACTAGTCCGTCAGTCTGAAGCGAAGCCTTTGTTTCTTCACCAGAGAATCTGATCAAACATATATTGGTTACATTTCTTTTTGTGACTGTAAACATTTCAACCCATCAGAGAGTGGAAACCGTAAATATTTAACACTCGCTCTAAGCAGCTTATAAATACATAACTAAAACTACTAATGCCAAGATTTGTTATCAACAAAAGTCCAATCTTTTTAAATTCTATTTGTGTTTTTTTATGCAAATAACTATAAATGACTACAACAAGTAAAATGATAACATTTACATTTTTGAAGGTTTACATTGACTCTTGGTGGTGAAACAAAATATAGCCAGGAGCCTCGAAAAGAAAAAAACGATATATAAAGAAACTCTTGCAGACAAAATATATAGCATTCACAAACTGCTATCAAAAAGTTATATAGAGGCTATATAGACATTTACATAAAGTTTACATGGAATAAAGTATGATTTGTTACGACTGAATAATCATAGAACGTGAATGGGTTTAAACACGTGTACTTTTGACATGCATGTGTTTGCAAAAGCATTTATACAGTCAGTGGTGTTTTCATGTGGACAGATGCAAAACCAGAAAATGACACCATTTGACTCTTTGGCATTTCTAGTTACATTTTCCACTCAGTTGAACACAGGTGATAATCCAACAGCACTCAAGCCGGCCTTTGTTTTGCCGCATTGTGCTGCTGCTTTTATGTTTGGTAATCCTCTCAGGAGGATGATTAAGACCCTGAAAGGCTGTTCTTGCCCCGGTACCGTCCCCTCCTTAGTGTCTACTCTCCAAGCTGACTAGGGGCTCTTGAAATTGGGTCTGTGCCCGCGTAGTGGCAACCGGCAACCAGCAACCCAGGATATTTGATGTCATGCATCCATCCAGAATTCTATTCATTTCTCTAAGTTACTCAGTCCCACTGAACCCACACAGGTGGGACTCATCTGTGCGTTATGTCTATCTGTTTTTAAACGCGATGGCAGCCCGGGGTCAGGTGCTTTTCTCTGCTTCCAACCCACATTCACTCTCCAAGCACCGTTGCTAATCGGGCCCATCTTATGGCAGAGGGATTGTGTAAGGCTTTTGAATTTGACCACTAACTTAGAGCACATGGAGCGTTAAGTAAACTGTAGTGGGGGAGGGGGAGGGGCAACCAGCTTAGAGGATATCTGTCAGGTCCTGTATTGTTGTCCTCCATCAGAGAGGTCTTTTGAGGGGTCAATCAGCTGATTGTACTCTACAGGGCGTGGACAGCGTGCCATGAACACCTGTGGTAGTCCAATTTAATAATGACTGACTTTCTGAAGCATAACATTCTCATTTTAGTGTTGATACAATATATAATGAAGTATATTACAATATTGTGTTTGTTATTTTTATTATATTTTTATGTTCTATTACAGATGATGGTGAGTATGAAGATATTATTATTTCACGCATAGAACTGTATCCAGCCTGCATGGGCTTACAAAACAACACAATATGAATATAAAATTAAAACATATTCATTCATTAAAATAGATTGTGATAGAAGTGTATAAGGGCTGAGAACTTTATGATGGAAGTGTGTGATGGAGATTTAAAAATGAACAAAGATCTCTCCAAAATACCACATTAAGACACCAAGCTCTAGAGGAGCACACAGAAGGGTCCATGCTGAGATTTGGTATCAAAAACATCTGACATTTGGAGATTTTCATTTTTCAGCAATTGATAGGGGAGCACTTCTGTTCTGGAAACCACTCAGAAACTGCCTTATTGTCAATACACATGGGGAAGCCATAGATCCTCTGAATGTCCTCGGCCTCCAGCTTGTGGTCGTAAAGTTTCATGAGGCTGTGATTATCTAGAGGTCACAACAGGTCATTCACCACAGTGACGTCAAGTTTCAAAAAATGGTCTCCCTACAATGAAATGGCTACTTTGGAGACTAACGTCATCACACAGGGATATAATTGGGCTCGTTGAATCCACCAGAGTCTCAGGTACCCGGTTTATGTAATTCTAAGACTTTAAATACACCATTTTTAGATAAAGCGTAAATAACACATTTATGCTGCATGCAAAAACAAAAGGATGCTTTTCCTCCCAAACTGCATGTGGTTATTATTAAGTGGGTGATAAGGGTGGTAAGGGTGAGACTCGTTGGTACCATAGAACCCATTTTCATTTCCATATGTGAGAGGTCAAGGGACCCCTGTGAATACGGCCATGCCAACGTGTAGCCTCACATTGGAGCGTTGGTTTAGCCCCGTTCCCGACAAGCTAACATGCTCGTGTATAGTTTCATTTGGTACCAGTACGTTCGCCTGCCGCCGCCTCCGACCGGCAGTGAAGCTGCTGAGTCATCAAGAGAGAGGTCGCTAAAGCTTTCTAGTTGTAACCTACAAGAGGAAGTCAAGGGAAGACTGGGGAATGTGTCCACCTTGTCCTCTTCTAGGCTTTAAAGACAAAGTTAGCAAACTTAAAATAAACACATCATAAAATAAACAAAAAATGCTCTCCGTCTTCTTCTGTTCATCCGTATCTTATCATAGTACAGTGTGTACAGTACAGAAGAAAGCTCAGCTCATGTAGTTTAATTATACATTTAATGCAGCACAATAATCATGTTCATTTTGTGGTCATTATAACAATATTATGCGACGCAATTGATGTTGTATGATATAAAGAAAGATGAAATAATTCTTAATAATTACAATGAATTGTAGTTCCGTTGTTTGGTGTCTCTTGTGGTGGACAAAGCCTGAACGGGTGTGTGGGGCATTAGGGTGTTGAGAGCTGCAGGTAAAGAAAGTCCTCCTCAGTGATGCGTTGTGGTGACTGAGCTGCACGTCTGTTGAGACTTTGCTGAGGCTGAGGTAGGTATTAGCCTCGCTAATGCTCGTCTGTGGAGCCGGTTATCAGTTATATCAGAGGGGTTCCATGTGTTTAGCTGTAATCTCTGACCTCAGCTATTCTTAGGTCCGGCTCACAGGCCATTATAAAATATGGTTATAAAAGTGAGGTTATAAAACCTGATTTCAGGACACATGCGGAGCTTTGCAGAGGCATTCACCCCCCTGATGATCTATTTTGTTACATTATAACCTGGAATTAAAATGGCTTTATATTTGGATTTCATGTAATGGACCTACACAAAATATGCTAAATTGGGGAAGTTAAATAAATAAAAATAAAATGAAAAGTGGTGTGTGCACATCTATTCACCCCCTTTGCTATGAAGCCCCTTAAAAACATCTGTTGCTAGCAAATAATCTACTGAAGTCAAATAATACAATTTTTTTAAAAATAATATTCAGGAGGGCTAACGGTAGCCAGCTCCCTCCATTGTGTTTCCTTACACAACCAGGAGGTGGCGCTATGCGCCAAATTCTGTATGCTTCTATAAACCTGGACCAATATTAGGATGGTGTCACAATGATGTAACGAGCTTTCCTTCTCTTAAAGGGTCCTGGATGAGAGATTTTGACATGCTACAGCAGGAAAGGCCCAGCTGTAAATAATAACTTTAATAAAGGCTTATTTTCCACTTGGTGTCAGAATACTGCTGTGAAAAGTATCTGATTTTTTTTTTTACCTGAGGTTGATTAGTGGGTGATTGTTCCATTCATCACTTTAGATTTGAATAGCTCTGCGTAGTGTAATGATATGTTCTCCTTATTTTGTGTGCAGCTCCTGTTCAAGTACGACCTCGTGAAGTACGACATGGTGAAAGATGAACTGGTGAAAGATCCGTATGGCTTCTGTCAGCGAGTGGAAAAGGGTGAGAGTGCAACTGCACCAACACCTCTGTCCTTTAAGCTTTTTATTTCTTTTGAAATAAACCTGAAAAAGTCCTCTGTACTGATTTGAGACTTCCTGTCCTGGTTCCAGGTGAGACGGGGCTTCTGCTGTCCAAGGTGAGCACCTTGAGCCCGTTCTTTGGCTACGCTGGGAGCAAGCAGCTGACCGAGAAGAAGCTGATGAGAAACGTCTTCGTGAAGGGAGACGCCCACTTCAACACGGGCGACCTCATGGCTGAAGACCAGGAGGGCTTCATCTGCTTCAGGGACAGAGTGGGAGACACCTTCAGGTACAGTGGGACGAGATGTTCAGAGAGGTCTTTTCTGCCGGTACGAACCGAACACCGAGACCTTTCAAAGAATGAGGACGTCCCAGTCTTTCATTGGTCTTTAAAGGGTAACTCAGTATTTTTTTACCTGGACCCTGTGGTCCCATGTTTTTCTAAGTGACTAATGGGGACGGCCCTTTTTTAAATTGGTCCAGAATTGAGTATTGAGTGAGAACAGGCTGCAATTGAAATCCTATTGGACGATTCCTCACCCTCAGTTTTACGTCCACTAAGACTGCTTGTTTTTGCCACTGATTGTTATTATAAGTGTCTTATTATAAGAGACACAACATGGGGAAATAGGATCCAGGTTTAGAAATACTAAAGTTACCCTGTAAAGCTGCCTTTGAAGCCGGCCCACCGCAAAATGAGGCAATCCTGCGCATCGCGTTCGAAGGGTCAGCAAGTGGTCGCATTGCTTGGTCGTGCACCTCTGAACTTTTGTAACTAGGTTTGTATCCTTGTTGTTGTTTTTTTTGTTTGAGTAGAAAGCTGAGTTCCAAACAGGCGGCAACCTCCGGTTCTGAAAAGTGAAGCCAATGCTTCGTGTCTTAAAGCTGCATTCTCTCTACTACCACCAGGGGGCGATGGTAGTAGACCATCTCTCTACTACTCCTCTGGTTGTATAGAAGTCTATAGAAAATGACTCTACTTCTCTCTTGATTTATTCCCTCAGTAAACATTGTAAACATGAGTTTATGTCTCAATCTCTAGTTTCAAGTCTTCTTCAACACAGCATGATGTTCATTTAGTAAATTATGGTCCATTTAGAGTCAAACAGACCATAAAGCAGGGGATGCTTTAGGGCGGGGCTTACTGTGATTGACAGGTCTCTACCATAGACGTATACGGCATCAATAAATCACATACCTTTACTTTTAGTACATACTGCAGCTGCTCTCACATAGTACGTACTGTAGCATGCAGTTTGCATTCCACTGGGACATACCACTTCCTCATAACATGGCACCTCCTGCTTATTTATACGTTGCACAAAGGATTGTGGGTCAGAGTAGCCAGAAAAGCATGCTGGCTTGCATACTGCAAAATGCAACTGGATACATCCTGAAATTTTTGGCATACTGCATTTGACCCACTATGTATTAAGATATAAAATATTTTTCTGGCATAATAAGTATTATGGGTATTGGAAAGCATAGGTGGTTTCCCAGTTTGTCGACTTCAGAGAGGGAACACATACTGGTTTGTCTTTGTTGAATACAGAAATAAGTGTTTCTGCCTGTAAAAAACAATAGATTTTACTTTCAAAGTTTCAGTTTCATATTCAGGGTGTATTTTTTAATCATCCCGTTTCCCTGATTTCAGGTGGAAGGGTGAGAATGTAGCAACGACGGAGGTAACGGAGACTCTCGGGCTGGTGGATTTCATCCAGGAAGTCAATGTGTATGGAGTGGAAGTACAAGGTATGTTAAGGACTCGTCTGTGACCGCATGTCTGTCTCTGAAAAGCTCCAGTACAGATGTTTTCACAATAGTGCCACCTGTAATAACTTCATGACTGCAGTCATTTGCAGCTAAGTGAGCCGTGCTGTTTCTAGTACCGGTCCTGATGACATTGAACTGTGTTATCCACACAGGGCACGAGGGGAGAGCGGGTATGGCCGCCGTGATTGTGAGACCGGGCCTGGCGTTGGATGGGAGGAAGCTGTTCGAGCATGTGATGAGGGACGTCCCGGCGTACGCCCGCCCGCTGTTCATAAGGCTCCAGGTAAGGGGCACGCCGACACACCGGACCTGCGTCATGGTGATGAGGGTTCTCCATCAGAGGGACTGTAGTGGAGTTTACATTCAGTCTGGACGGAACAGCTCGAAAGAGGCTTGTTAGTCACCACTGATCTCAGGTCAGGATAAAAAGTACAGGATTTCCCTCTGAATTGTAGAAGTATAAAGTAGCACAGTATGGAAATACTCAAGTAAAGTACAAATGTGTACAGTACTACACCAGAAGCGAACACAAATAGAAGCACAGACACTGATGGATTTGAGGATGATTGAGATGTTGTTATTGATCCATAACAGGAGACAGACCCTCACACCTCCTCGTACAGTAGGCCAGCTGGCCTCCACGCCTTTTCTAGAGAACAAAGAAACTTGTTTCTCTTGGCTCACACAGCCCAATCTACAGATCTGTCAACCCTCTGACTATTTCACAAAAGCACATTCCTTCCATGACACGCACGTCTTAAACCATCCAACTCACATATCTGAGGAGTCCTACCTCACAACTTGAGTAGTGTAGTGTTCAGTGCTAACCGGGTTAAACTGACTCTGTGAATGCAGTCTGTTCAGCAGCAGCACTCATGTGCTTGGTCAGTATGTGTGTTACGCCATCTAGTGTCCATTAGGTGCCACTGCCCTCAGAAGAATTGTGAATGAAAGCAATGAAACTGAGGTGGGACAGTGCAGTTCTGACTGACACATTTTATCCATTTGTTTCTTGTTATTGAGCTCACCGTTGTTCATCACAATTGTCCATCCATCTTTGAGGACAGCAAACGTCCCTACTTTTTACAATGACTTTAAATTGATCGAAAAATGTTCCTCACATTCACAATGTTCTCGATCCGTGTATTCATAAATGAGTGATTGAACCATACAGTACATACAAGAGCGAGAGCAATCGAGAGTCAAGATGGTGAGATTTCTAAGTAGAGTACAGCATGGATGGACTTCTGATGGGGAGGAAACCATAACGAGAGGCTCCTCAAGCAAACATCAGTCAGATCCAGAATATGAAGAAGCCGGATCCTGGTTCAACGTTAGAGTAGCAAGAGTCTCCACATCTGATGTTCTCCGTGGTTATTACTAGCATTGTAATGCTTCAGACGGCCACACTGCCCCACCACGCTGTGAACGTCAAACTTAATGTTGTGAGTTGAAACGAAAGGAATTTAGGTTGAGGCAACAAAAATGTCGTGGTTAGAGGAAAGGGGTCAGGCTTCGGGTTGGGAGACGTACGCGTGTTAGGTACAGAACTAGAGTACAGTGAAGCCTCACGGGACACAAACAGCGGTCTCCTGGGTGAATGTCCTGTGTTTTGTTGACCCGTCCATCAGCCCCGACCTCCTCCCTCTGTGGACTTTGTAACTCTTTATATTATGTCACATGACTTCATCCTCTGCTCCCATCCTCATTATCACGGCCACTAAGGTTTGGTTCCTTTTTTTTGTATCCGTATCAGGTCTCAACCATGTCAACAGATGATAACAGCCTTGAGAAGCGAGGTCCTGTAGCCCATATGTGTGAGGCTGGTATCTGCTGAGGAGCCCCTCAGGCAGCTGGGACCTCTGTCGTTAGCCTGTGTCCTTTAGCTAGCCTTCTTTATTCAACCAGTGAGGAATGGTCATGTTCCGGATGATGTTATTTCAATCAAATCTGACTTGGCTCCTTTAGAAAATAGTTTCTCCATTATTGTCACCGCTTGCTAAAAAGTAAATCAGGTTACTTATTAAGTGGGGGTGAACGTTCTGGACATCTTAGTGAGAAGGCTCCTGGGACCTCCTCCTATCTGAATTCCTAACTGTAACTGTAAATGTGACTCTTCAGTCAGCACCCTGCCTGTATCTACGTTTAGGAAACACACCAGACTGCCTCTATCTTTGACTACAAGCTTCCATGGACCCGTAATACCAACGGCTCTCACTTGTCACTGGCTGACCTTGCTGTCATGGACTCCGGAAAAAAAAAGTAAAGTTGCATTCAGTCGTCACATACATGAAATGTGACGTCTGCATTCAACCATCCTTACATGAGGAGCAGAGAGCTGCTGGGAAGAGCCCAGGGAGCCACTCGGGGTTCAGTGTCTCACTTAAGGACACTTTGACATGCAGACGGGAGGAGCCGGGGATCAAACTGTGGTTAAAGCACCACCCGCTGCACCACCTGCACCACAGCCACCCCTTTTTTATTTCAAATGTACCAGGAGTTGGAAGCACTAATCGTGGAGGAGCAGAAACCCTCCCTCTTTTTATGAATTAACTTTGTGTGTACCAATGTCAACCAAATCTATTGTTTTCACCTGAGCTTAAACAATTAACCAAAATTGTTGCTGATTAATATTTTTGTTGATCAACTAATCATGTGCACGGCGGTAAAATAAGTCTGCAATGATAAACCACCTGTTGCATTAACTAAAATCCCAAACCCCAGGCCGGTGGTGCTCGATACAAAAGGTCTTGACGTGCTTGCTGCTGTGTTTCCTCCTCAGGAGGTCATGGAGATGACCAGCACCTTCAAGCAGCAGAAGTTCCAGCTGGTGAAGAGCGGCTTCAACCCCTCTACGATCTCCGACCCCCTCTATGTGCTGGACTACCAGCAGGAGAGCTACATCCCTCTCACGGACAGCATCTACCAGAGCATCCTCGCCGGAGAACGCAAGCTGTAGAACCCCGAGGGCTGGAGGAGAGCCGCGAGCCCACGTCATGTCCAGAGATGTACCGCGGTCTGAGCGGAAGGCCGTCGTCCAGTTAGTGGATGGCCGAGGACCAGGAGGAGTTGATCGCACACACTTTGTCAAACAAAACGTCCGATAAACAATGTGAGCCTGAACGCACCACTGTGAAACAACAACGCACACCTTCAGCTGAAACGCGTGTGGTTATGGAAGCCCTCCGTTTGTCATATGATGAAAGCACTACAAAAAAGAATACACCTTAGCTCTTGATTATTGAAGTCAGTACATTTGAATGGGTTCAAGAATTTGCCCTTCATTTACATGTCAATTAGAAATATTTGACAAATTTGTTAATGATAAGTTCAAGCTGTTAATATGGTTGAGATGTTGGTCTACATTATGAATCTTCAGTATTTTCAGCTGTAAATTAATATGTAATTATAATTATTTAATAGTTTTACTCATATTTGGGCTACATTAATGGATGGATCATTATTATTAATAATAATATATTAAAATACTGTAATATATACAGTTGTTTTTAATGGTCTTTCGGCATGGATTAAGAGGGTAAATTGTCATTTTATGATTCCCATAAAATCCATTTTAAGTGCCTTAATTACATCAGTACTAAAGGATACATTAATGGAATTTTGAGGTCCAAAATTTCATGTTTGAAAATGAAGATTCACGAATGTGGTTTGTAACTTACAAACAATGTCTCGCAGATGTTTTTGATACTTTGCTGACAGTTGTCGAATTGTTTTGCAATGTCTTTGTGGACCTGCCAACAGTCAACATGTTTATCCAGAGATGTTTTTTTTTTTTTCACTACTTATTTAGCAAATTCCCAGTTGACGTTGACCAATCACAGCGCAGAGTGGTATGTTTGTTCAATTCATATTATTTATGAAACAGAAGTAGTTGTATGTTGTCTTGACTGAGAGAGATTTTGAATATGAAGAGCTCAAAAGTGCCCAGATATTCAGCCATATCAAATGTTTTCTATTAATTCTGTGAAAGTTCTGATTCCACAATGAATTTATTTATTTTAATTTCTATTTCTTTCTTGTCTTCTCATGTTTTATTTAATCGTATATGTGCTTCTAAATACATTGACAGACCTTCATGCTTGGGAAACCTTTCTAGGTCAAATGTGTGTTTTCTGTTGGGTCAGAAGGCCATTACCATGGAAACGGTCTTAACTGCAGCGGATCAAAAGATGCAGGATCAGGGGAGGGCTGGGATTTGAATCATCAACCACAATAAGCTTCAGGGTGTCAGCAAAGTTCTGCTCACGTATTTAATTCCAGGAAATCACCAGAGATAATATTTGTAATGTTCTAGTAAATAAACACACATAACAGTGACTGAATGAATGGATGCACTTTATTTCTACAACACCTTTCATGCACAGGATGCAACACAACCGGATTTACAGGTCAGCAGCTAAACACTTCCAGCTCGGCTCGCTGATCCTGAGAAACTGGCCAAAGTATTCTGGATTTTGAAAGTGATCCAACCTAAAAACCCGGTCCAGTGTTTCCAACTCTTTTCCAATGAAGGTAGCTAGCAGCATTAGCTCCAAAAGTTGATCAATCTGGCAAGAAAGTTGCCAAGTCTGCAACACTGTCCCTCCCAGGCCACTCCCTCCCGACCAATCGTTACATTCGGGCCAAAGCAAATGATTGGCTGGGTTTATTAGTCCTGAGACAGCCACAGATACCAGAATTCTTTCTTTTTTTGATTCATTCATTTCTGTCAGGATTTTAATGAGAATTTCATAAAATATCCAAAATGTTTTAGAAGATTACCAAGAGTTTTTAGTATTATGGAAAAAATGAGAGAAAATCATAGACTATTCTAATATTTTAAAGTGTAATACGCAGCATTTTCTGATCCTGAGCCACATGTCACCTTTAGCTTCTGATGCAAAGTGTCTGTGGTACAGCTGCACAGTGAGGGCTCTGATTAGAGGGCCATAACTTACATCTCATGATGTAGAGAAACTCAAGAGTCCCAACTGGTGGACTCCATCTCAGCATTGGCCTCGGGAGATTCAGGGCTGAACAACAGACGGCGTGTAGATCCATTTCCAACCAATGAAAAGCCCATTTGTATAACTCCAACACTGATGTGTTTCATCACATACAGTCAGTCTACAGCTCAAACACATGTCAGTGGGCACTACCTCTTTTTGGGGGCGTCGTGGTTAAAAGTAGCATCCCCAGAGGTTTTTGTGGTGACCTTGGGATCAGTTAAAAGTTCAGCCGTGGAGCATCGTAGGGCTCGTGGAGGATCATAAAACAATAGGGAGTGTGTGAAATAAAAGGGGGCGTGGCCATTAAGTTCCTTAAAACTATAATTAAAATTCTAAAAGATACAGGGAGCCAGTATAGGTTGCGTAGAACAGGAGTTGTATCATCTCTCATTTAAGTGTTTGTTCAAATCCTGGCAGCAGCACCCGACTGGTCGGCCTCCATGAGGATCCTTTGTTCAACATTCCATGTTTAACATTTCATGTTCAACCCTCCAACAGACGCCTCGTGGGCACCAAAGCTGTGGGCCAGCCAACATCCGTGGACACACGCCACAAGCATGGCTGTGTTATGTTAACATTAATGTATATTAATTATATATTGCAACAAATTGATAGACTAGCCTCTGGTTATAGTATATCATCCAAATGTATTTACTGAATCGTTGCTGTTGGATTATACTGAGTTCATTCCATTTAAAGACTTTCCACAGTCTTTATGAATTCATCAGTGGATTCAAGACGCATGATACATGTATGTGCAGTGGAGGATGTACATTTAGGCCCCTCGGGGTCGGGCTCCTCCAAAAGGGTCATTAGATAAATCAGAGGGGTCGTGATTAATAGGATAGGAAAGAAGAGCAAAGTTGTGATACACAAATCGGTTTACATTTCTTTTTTACTTCAGATCAGTGAAATATTGGATCAAACATGTAAAATGAAACCTTGTGAGACATTTAGAGAGGAAACATCTCAAGTCATAGACATGTGACATGTGACAAGGAGCCACGACGACACACTGATTTGGTAAAAGACACAACACGTAAAAAACGTTGTGAACCACTGTTAGAATATAGGCTTATTATATATATAGATATAGATATCTATATATCTATATATACTGTATCTATATATATATATATATATATATATATATATATATATATATATCTTCATGTCAAATCCTAATAAGAAACGTAACCAGATAAATGTAGTGGAGTAGAAAGTACAATATTTCTCTCAGAAAATGAAACATTCTTGAGTACAAAAACCTCAAAATGTGTACTTAAGTGACTGTTCTTGAGTCAAAGTACTTGTGTATAAGTAAGCAGCATGTTCTGGCTAATTCATTGTATGACAATTCTAACAATATTTCCTATGCTCATTATAGGTTTTTACGAATCTTTACGTAACTACAGCTGCCAGATCAATGTGGTGTCCAAACATCATACAATGAAAAGATTACTTCAGAACTCTACTTAAAGTACTTAAGCAACTGTTATTCCCACAATCACCCCAGTGGTGATTGTAGCTTTACTTATATTCTATTTTAATAAAAAAAATGCTTATAATCACATCCATAAACACTTAACAGGTATTCTGACACCAGTCTGTGCCCACTATTAGAGTAACGTTGTCATATTGATTTTAAACAGCAGATGGCACCAACATGTTCACCATTAGTGGAAGTACTCTGATCATTTACTTAAGTAAAAGTACTAATACCACAGTGTAAAATCGTCTGGAGCTTTTTAAGGTGGAATCAGTGTAAATACATTCAGCTCAGCTGGTTCATTGCAGTGGTGCCCAACGTAGGGCTCCAGCCCCAACGTAGGGCTCCAGCCCCAACGTAGGGCTCCAGCCCCAACGAAGGTCTCCAGCCCCAACGTAGGGCTCCAGCCCCAACGAAGGGCCACAGGGTGAACCCGACAGGTTCAGATGATTAACGAGGCTGAAAAGAAGAAATAAAGTTCTATTTTTATTTAGATTTAGTGTGAAATTGTATATATAATTTGACTTCTTCAGAGGGAAATGTCTCTTGAGTGAGAACGATACCATGAGTGAGGATGGAGAATTTTGTGTTTGTTTGTTTTTTCATGGTTGGAGATATGCGCCTTGTGGAAGAATAAACCACTTAAAAAGATGTTATCGTTATTATAAGTATTTGGATGATAAAGATAGGGCACAAAAATAGCATTCATTCAGCTAATGTTCAGTGTGAGGAGCAGCAGGACACCTGTTAGCTGCTCTCAGATCTGTCTGTGAACTCTGTGTTTCATCAATCAACATCCACTCTGTTCCACGCTCGGGCTCAACTATTTCTTTGCTTTAGAAGCAGAAGCAGCTTGTTTTCTGTGAATCTGTGGGTTTTTCCTGAAATGTACATATAATATAATAAGTAACTTGAAATATGGCAATGATGACTGCAGCATTAGAGGGAAACGTACATATTTCCAAGTTACTTATTATATTATATGTACGTATATATATATATATATATGTATGAAACACAGAGTTCACAGACAGCCTGAGGGGGAAGTTGCTGACTTTAAAAACTTCAAATGAGTCAGTCTGACCGTCTAAGTGACATCAGGCTGATCTGAGAGCAGCTAACAGGTGTCCTGCTCTCAGATCTAATATGCCTTTAGGAGCCTCTCTTGACATTTTAACATCCATAGATCACCATCAATATTGACATCCATAATGTTTACTGTGACTCAGGGCTCTCAGCGCTCCATGCTTCAGCTGGAAGGATAAATGCAGGCCATGCTGCGTGTGTGTAAGCTGACAACAAGCTGCAGTGTGTACGGGGCATCTAGAGAAGACTTTCCACTCCGCTGGTCGCCACGGGGACACTGACCCTTTGTTGGTCAATAATGTTGGGTTTGTCAATAACTTGCAAACCCAGCTGGAAAGCTTCTGAGAGGTCACACTCGGAGGAGAAGCTCGGTTTGAACACTGTCAATCTGCTTTGTTTCACGTGAGACTGAGGCTGAGGAAGTCATCCACGTCAAAAATGTTGTGTGTTGAATGTTGAAGGTCAAGGGGTCACTTCATCCAAATTACGTAGTCACCGTGACGTCATCCACTGGGTTTGTGGACTCAGTTTTCATGCATCGAGTTCGGCATTTTTCACCCTCTTGGTTCTGAGCGTTGCTGTCTGGGTTTTAGTTTTCAGTGTTTAAGTTTAGTATTAGCCCCCACTTTGGACAATCAGATCATATTCCCCTGCTAATTAAACGGGCTAAACCATCAGAAGAAACAGTCAAAGTGTGGGTAGATGAAGCTGGACTGTTCTCAATGTACAAACTGTCACATGTTCAGGGATGCGGCCACCCAGGAGAACATCTGGAGGAACATCAACACTGACCTTGTGTATCACATGTGTTGATGATGTGATGATCACAAGGACAATAAGATCATTCTCCAACAAGAAAGCCTGGATGAATGGCGAGGTGATGGCACTAAACAAAGACCAAAAAAACCGCCTTCATCAAGGAAGCAAAGAGGAGGCATCAAGGAGGCAAAGAGGAAGTGTCAAGAGGAGGTGTCAAGAGAGACCTCGCTGAAACACCAGCAACACTAAAAGTACGTGGCAGGAGAGCCAGAATGTCACTGGCTACAAAAGCAGGAGCTTCCCATTATGTGTGAGGCCCCGCCTCCATTTTTTATTTATTAACGTACAAAACACACAATTGATGCTCTCCTCAAAGCCACCAACAGTCATTTTACCTCGCTAATCTTTGTAAAACACACTTCATTCAAACTCGACTTTAGTCTTTCCACTGTTCCAACGATCACCAGCTCTGGTTTGAGAGTTTGGAAGTGAGACTGAATAAGTAACAGATATATATAACGGTAACAATTTCACCTCTTTACTTCTTGACACACCAGCAAAAAAAAAGAAACTGAACAGTGCATATTCACATGGGAAAGGAGTTTATCACATGAAGCTATAGAGCAAGTTCAGTCGGAAGAACATACTCTTGCAAGCCGGTCATTTATTTCTCATACATCTGCCAATCACTTCTCACGCATTATTTAATTGCTTTCATTATTCGGGGCTGTCAATCATGACACCAGCTGTTTAGATCAGCTGGTCTCCTCTATCCAATAAGCACAACGAAACAATTACATGGTGAGCCTCTCATCTTGCTGCTGTCTCCTTTACATATGACCATCTCTCTACCTTCAGTTCATTCATGTAGCCGTTACGCACTCCTCCACCTCCCCATCTCCGACCAGTGTTTACAGATCCATCAGCTTCATCAACTCATCATTCTATCATCCTCATCATCAGCCTCCACCACCACCACCACCAGTTCTGGACTCCATGGGGGATCTATCTTCCATTACCTCCATTACAAATCTCTCTGTAGAGTCCAAGCGCCAAAGACAATCTCTCCTGATTGAACTATTTTTAGCAGGTCTTTCCTGTAAACAAGCGATCATTTTGGTGGAAACGGTGTATTTCACCTTATCTTCTCTGTAGAAGTCTGATTTGATTGACACTGTAGTTTTCTCTGGCCCTCTACCAAATTTGATCAACAATGAGATGTATAGCCGCGTGTCATCATTCAACCGCTGGTTGTCGAGGTGGTGTCCAGCAAACAATGTGGGCTTCGTTGATAATTGGGAGACTTTCTGGGGAAAACCTGATCTGATTAGGAGAGACGGCATTCATCCCACGAAGGATGGAGCAGATCTCATTTCTGCAAATCTAACCATGTTTTTTTATGGTCCTAATCCATGACAACCCAGAGTTCAGACCAGGAAGCAGAAGCAGAGTTGTAGTCTTACACCTTCTCTGCACTTCCATTAGAGCAGTTACCCACCCAAAACTATATAGGGACTGTGTCTGCCCCACGGCCACTTAAATTAATTAAATCAAAAGTAACCAGAAGAGGAGTTATACAAAATAATCTCATAAAAGTTAACACCACCAACGCAACAGTGCAACAAAATAGGAGAATTAAATGTGGACTCTTAAATATCAGATCTTTGCCATCTAAAGCTGTTTTAGTAAATGATTTAATATCTGACAATCACATTGATCTATTCTGTCTTGCTGAAACCTGGCTGTGTCATGAAGAATATGTCAGCCTAAATGAATCAACTCCTCCAAGTCACATTAATGCTCACATTCCTTGAGGCACCGGCCGAGGAGGTGGAGTAGCAGCTATCTTTGACTCAAGCCTATTAATAAACCCTAAACCTAAATTAAACTACAACTCATTTGAAAGCCTTGTTCTTAGTCTTTCACATCCAACCTGGAAAACAATACAGCCAATTCTATTTGTTATAGTGTACCGGGCCCCAGGTCCGTATTCTGAATTTCTATCTGATTTTTCAGAGTTTTTATCAAGTTTAGTTCTTAAAACAGATAAAGTTATTATTGTAGGTGACTTTAATATTCATGTGGATGTTGATAATGATAGCCTTAGTGCTGTGTTTATCTCATTATTAGATTCAATTGGCTTCTGTCAGAGTGTACAGAAACCCACTCACTGTTTTAACCACACCCTCGACCTTGTTCTTGCATATGGCATTAAAATAGAACACTTTTTCCACAGAACCCTCTTTTATCAGACCATGACCTAATAACTTTTGAGTTTATACTACCAGAGTGTACACCGTTAGGCAAAAGTTTCTACACCAGATGTCTATCTGACAGTGCTGTAGCTAAATTTAAAGAAGCGATTCCATCTGTATTTAATTCAATACCATGTCTCAATATAACGGAGGACTCCTGTGCTAACTTTAGTCCGTCCCAGATTGATCATCTAGTCGATAGTGCTACAGGCTCACTGAGACTGACACTAGACTCTATAGCTCCTCTAAAAAAGAAGATAATAAAGCAGAGGAGGTTCGCTCCATGGTATAACCCTCAAACCCGCAAAATAAAACAAACATTGCGAAAGCTTGAAAGGATATGGCGTTCCACCAATTTAGAAGAATCTCGGTTAGTTTGGCGAGATAGTCTTAAAACATATAAAAAGGCCCTCCGTAATGCCAGAGCAGCCTATTACTCATTAATAATAGAGAAAAATAAGAACAACCCCAGATTTCTCTTCAGCACTGTAGCCAGGCTGACACAGAGTCACAGCTCTGTTGAGCCGTGTATTCCTATAGACCTCAGTAGTAATGACTTCATGAGCTTCTTCAATGATAAGATTCTAACTATTAGAGACAAGATTAATAGTCTCTTGCCCTCAACCAGTGCCGATCTATCCTTGGAGGCAGCTATAAACCCTGATATATGTATGGACGGCTTCTCTCTCATCGACTTTAAAAAATTGTCTTCAACAATTTCCTCTTCTAAATCTTCTACCTGTTTCTTGGACCCCGTCCCGACGAGGCTGCTTAAAGAAGTTTTACCTTTGATTGGCACCTGTCTGCTGGATATTGTCAATCTGTCTTTACAAACAGGCCACGTACCACAGTCTTTTAAAGTAGCTGTGATCAAGCCTCTTCTCAAGAAGCCCACTCTTGATCCAGAGGTGTTGGCTAACTATAGACCGATCTCTAACCTTCCCTTCCTCTCTAAGATCCTTGAGAAAGTAGTTACAAATCAGTTATGTGACGTTCTACAGAACAATAGTTTATTTGAGGATTTTTAGTCAGGATTTAGAAAACACCACAGCACAGAGACAGCACTGTTGAAAATGACTAATGACCTCCTAATTGCATCAGATAAAGGACTTGTCTCTGTTCTTGTCTTGTTAGACCTTAGTGCTGCGTTCGACACCATTGACCACCACATCCTGTTACAGAGATTAGAACATTTGATTGGCATTAAAGGCACCGCACTAGGCTGGTTTAAGTACTATTTATCGGATCGATCTCAATTTGTATATGTAAACGATGAATCCTCGATGACCACGGAGTTCCACAAGGTTCTGTACTTGGACCAATCTTATTCACCTTATATATGCTTCCTTTGGGTAATATTATCAGAAAACACTCCATAGACTTTCATTGTTATGCTGATGATACTCAATTATATCTATCGATCAAGCCAGACGAAACCAACCAGCTTGCTAAACTTCAAGCATGTCTCAAAGATATAAAAACATGGATGACCTGCAACTTCCTGATGTTAAACTCAGACAAAACTGAAGTTATTTTACTAGGCCCAGAACACCTCCGGAATCAACTATCTAATGATGTGGTTTCTCTAGATGGCATTGCCCTGGCATCCAGCACCACCGTAAAGAATCTCGGAGTTGTCTTTGATCAGGACTTGTCCTTTAACTCTCACGTAAAACAAATCTCAAGGACTGCATTTTTTCACCTACGTAACATTTCAAAAATTAGACACATCCTGTCTCAAAGCAATGCAGAAAAATTAGTTCACGCATTTGTTACTTCTAGACTGGACTACTGTAACTCCTTATTATCAGGCTGCTCTAATAAGTCTCTTAAATCTCTCCAGTTGATCCAGAATGCTGCAGCTCGTGTACTAACAAAAACTAAGAGAAGAGATCATATTACTCCTGTATTAGCTTCTCTGCACTGGCTCCCTGTAAAATCCAGAGTCGAATTTAAAATCCTTCTCCTCACCTACAAAGCCTTAATTGGTGAGGCACCATCATATCTTAAGGATCTCATAGTACCATATTACCCCACTAGAGATATAGTACCATATTACCCCACTAGAGAGTTTATAGTACCATATTACCCCACTAGAGAGCTTATAGTACCATATTACCCCACTAGAGAGCTTATAGTACCATATTACCCCACTAGAGAGCTGCGCTCACTGAATGCGGGACTGCTTGTGGTTCCTAGAGTCTTAAAAAGTAGGATGGGAGCCAGAGCCTTCAGTTATCAAGCTCCTCTTCTATGGAACCAGCTTCCACTTTCAGTCCGGGGGGCAGACACAGTGACCACATTTAAGAGTAGACTTAAGACTTTCCTCTTTGATAGCGCTTATAGTTAGGGCTGGCTCAGGTTTGCCCTGGTCCATTCTTTCCAGCCCCTTGATATGATGCTGTAGGCCTAGACTGCTGGGGGACATCTTAGGATACACTGAGCTCCTCTATCCTTTTCTCTCTCTCCTTCAGTATGAATTCATGTTCTATAAATGCACATTACTAACTCTACTTCTTCCCTCAGAGTCTTTGTGCTTTCTCGCCTCGCAGGTTTCCACGAATCGTGGTTGCATCTGGACCCTGTCCTGCCTCCTGGTTCCTTCCGTGGCCCTGCTGATGCACATTCTTTTCTATTTTACCTTCTGCATGAATTCATGCACCATAAATGCACATTACTAACTCTGCTCCATCCCCGAAGTCTTTCTTTGGATCGTGGTTAAATCTGGACCCTGGTCCTACGTCCTGCTGTGGTCCTCCCCGTCACCTACTGCTACTATTACATGAATCATTTCTGTCATGTGAATTGAATGTGTTGTAACTCTGTTATGCTGTTCATTCTGTACACATGACATCTATTTTTGTACTCTGTCCATCCTGATAGAGGATCCTCCTCTGCTGCTCTCCTGAAGGTTTCTTCCATTTTTCTCCCTGTTGAAAGGGTTTTTTTGGGGGGAGTTTTTCCTGAGTCGATGAGAGGTTCTGGGACAGAGGATGTCATTGTGTGCAGATTGTAAAGCCCTCTGAGGAGAATTTGTAATTTGTGATTTTGGGCTATACAAAAATAAATTGAATTGAATTGAATTGAATTGATTTGAGGACATTCATTTACATCCAGTAAGAGGTGAGAATCACCTTCTCTCTCTGGGAAAGAAGGTGGTGTTGCAGTAGCTTGAGGGAACAGGAGCTGCCTCCCTGGGTCAACTATGTGCTAATAGTCTTGTACCGTTCTGAGAGGTCGTAGTGACACTAGAGGCTGAAGCTTCTCAACGCCCCACAGAAATAGAAAACCTCTAGACATACTGCACTTTCTCCAACAATTGTATACGGTTGTAGGTCCTCAGGTCATGTCAGTGCAAGTCACTGCTATCCTGTGTTCTTGATTTTAATAAGTGTGACTTCTGTGTTTATGGTTTGGGTCTACGGTCTGGGTTAGGACCAGGATCTAACACCTAGCTCATGCTGACTAAGGACTGAAAGAGGACCAATGATTGTGCTCTCAGTGTATGTGAGTCGAACACATACATATATATATATATATATATATTTTCATTCCTCTGAAACTTGATGGCCCCAGATAATCAAGTCTTGCTACATCCAACAGCTATTAATTTTTTACATGTAAATGTTATTTTTCAATCAGAACAATGTTATGCCTTCTGACATCCTATCACATAATGCGGTATACTGCGTTTTTTGCATCTGGTCAGAACCACCTAGTATGTATAAAAATATTTTCACCTTCATCCTGCTTGTGATGGCAACCCACTTGTTTTGTGTTCGTCAGTGTATCTGCGCAAAGGGAGAGGTGTGACTCGCCTCATCAATCAGCAGGAACACAGGATGAGATGTTAATAACACACTGGAAACAGGATTATTAGAGATATAGGAGAATTTGTTTAAATCAAATTAAAGTAGAATAAGAAGCACATGACTTGACAATTTCACAAATAAATTACAGCTTGTGTCCGTCAAGAATCCCACATCATATTTCTTTCAGCTTTGATTGAAAATGTATCTCATAACATTTGCTTTTCCACCAGCATCTAAACACAACCTGCGTTTGTTGATCAGTGGTTATTAAAAAGTATGAAAATGTATCTATCATTTCTAGACGTATTGCTGTGGATAGAAAGCCCAGTAAACAGTCTGGGGCGGTCGCTCCGCGGCTCAGCAGTCACCTTGCAGTGAGTTGTGTCCCATGCTGGCAGGTAGAGAGAGTCCTCAGTGAAAGTCACAGCACCCTGTGAAGTGAAAGGCCACAGATATGGTCAAAACAAACCAAACACTGATGATACATAAACTCCACCACACCACCATGCAACATAGCACTCTGCCGGCAAGTTCTAATAACATCATTCATCCAACCGCTGAGCTGAAATGAATACTTTCATATCAAAATATGCAATGCAAGAAAAAAATGCTTAATATTTCATCACAGACACCTGTAGCCTGTAAAATGCTGCAGTTCTTTAACTGTGTGACTGTCGCAGTAGCAGTGAAAACTACCACAGAGATGCAGGATGACTAACAAGAGAGGTAAAGCTACCACAGAGATGCAGGATGACTAACAAGAGAGGTATGAATGACTACAGAAAGAATCAAAAGGACCTTGAGCAGATCCAAACCAACAACAAATACCCTAAAGGACTAAGACACCCAGGATAAGCGACCACACACAGATGCAAAATGACCCCAAAGACACCAAACAAACAACAACAAAGAGACATAAAGGACCATGAGATGCAAAACGACCACAAACAGATCAAAGATTATTACAACAACTATAAAGTAGAAACCCCATTTTCAAGTGGGTAACGTGTGTGAAGGTGTTACTGTAAAGTGTGTGGTCATATCTTGGCTGCTACATCTTAATGTTTTGAGTGATGTTTGATAAAATAATTGAACCAGCCTCCTCATCTTTACCTCAGTGTTCTCCTCTTTTCCTTGGTTTCCTCACCTGGAAAGGCCTCTTTGTTAGTGGAGTGAACACGGTGGTGAAAAGGGAGCTTCCATGTTTTATTCAACAGTATGTTTCAGAAATGAGAGACGTGTTGTATTTTCTTTTCTGAAGCCTTTCTTGAAACATTCCCAGGTTACGTGGTAATTGAACATGTCTCTGCAGACTGACACTGAAGGCCACGCAGCTCAGCACCAGTACCTTCTGACTGGTGTGGATGACCCAGCAGGGGTCCATCTGTGGGGGTCCATCTGTGGGGGTCCATCTGTGGCCCTGTGGATGTAGACGTGGTCACAGCAGAAATAACCCTGGGGTCAGAGCCTGTGGCACTCTTCTCCTCTTACAGTGAGCGGGGAGACGGCGGAGCAGGACCAGCATTAATGGACCGGAGACATCATTTATTTTCATTTCAGCAACCTGGCAGATATGTTGGCCAACATTTCATATTAATGCTGCATGTATGAGAGATTTAGTTTTCTTCCCTTATTTTAGTCATCTGGCCCAGCATTTCATAGCAGTTATGACAGAGTTGCACTCATCACTTTTGTTGTTGAACTCAGAGGGTGCTGAACACCGGTCATCGGTCAAGCAACTACCAACGGTCAACTGTGAGTTAAGAAATGTAACTCCCTCAGCACAGAACCCTGAGCTGCTGCGGCAGGTGGCAGGAGACGTGTGTCGGCTTGACATTGGGGAGTTGAGGGTTCGGCGTGGCCCCTGTGCCGGCCCCCACTCCTCTGCAGCCGTGTGTGCACAACACTCATTGTGTACGTTCTCAGTGACATTGCAGTCAGGTGGTTTGTGTCCCTGGGCTACCAGGACGTCCTCTCCTTGTTGAGAGGACGTATGGTGGGGAAAGGACACTTCTCAATGACCTCTAACATAGTTCTCTAAGGACCACTACCCAGTGTCCCCCCTAAGGCCTCAAACCCTGAACCCTCAGGGACTTACTGACCTCACCTGGTACATGGTTGAGTGTGAGAGACTGAGGGCTTGATATGGTGTTCGTGCGAATGGGACAGCACTTTGCTGCGACATATCACGTTACCATGACAACGTTATCATGTTATGTACAATTGTGGGTATTTATTTTATATATTTCTACTCCCTGAATTAAACGTCTTCCAGGCTCTTTCTTCATGAGATGAGAGGTCATTTTAAATAATCTATTTACTCAATTTGTCAAAACAGCTTCAGTGACTAAATTAAATATTTGTGTGATATAATCTCTGCTTCCATTCCTCTGATTTCATGTGTTGTTATGTCCCATCTTTAATCCCTAATGTTTCAGAGTAAATGTAATATACCAGGCTGAACACATGTGCCGTCCTCTTTGTTTACCTTTTTTTACGGCTGCATGCTTCCACCGGTTACCCCGTGTTCAACGTCACATTGCTATGAATTATGGGTAATTCCCTTAGGCAAAATCTGCAGAAATGCGGACTTCAAGGAAGTGTTCATAAAGGGCTCAAAATGTTAGAGAGGGACTCAAACACTGGAGGATTTGACAGTGGGACAGAACCAAACCCTCACACAGTCTGAGAGGGTTCGGGTCTCTTCTGTGAGGCTGGAGAATGGGATCGGGCCTTCAACCTCTTTTTTTAAGGTTATCTCTTGCTATGAAGCCAGCTTCCTTTAGATGTGTGGCTACTTGTCTCCCGTCCCAGCACAGGACTGATGCTCTTGCTGATCGCGTGGCTCCAGAATAAGTGTGGTGGCCATGAGGAGAAACAGGAGACGAGCTGAAGCTCTCTGGCTGCTAGCATGTCCTCAGCTCCTCGCTCCCCCGAGGCCTGTCTCATTACACATGTTTACATGAGGGCCACTACGTCCTGAGGAAGCCACTCGCTGTTTAGTGTGCCGTTTGGGTGTGTTGGACTGTAGAGATGACACTGGCAGGTGGAGTGTGTCAGTGTCACGTTTCTGAGGGTCTGCATGTGAGACCCTCCTGATGCCATTTCCTTTCTGTTTGACACACGATGTCATGATTAGTGGTGTTTCTGTTATTTTGTCCACCTGCTGTTTGTCCGGAGGTGGGAGTTGGTGACCTGGTGGACAGGAACCAGACGTCCCCAGTATACGTTCAGGTAAATCATGGACTATGGAGGAGACTGAAATACAGTGACGTAGTGACATCACTCCATTCTTCCCTCAGGAACTCACACCAACCACAGAATACTTGTTACTCAACTAAACTTTATTTTTTACCTTTTCAGTTCTGCACTTTGAATTTCTTAAATTGATGTAAACTTCCATAACACCTTGGACCAAAATTAAAAAAAGTCCATCTGCATGGGGACCAATAACAGATTTTAACTGACACAAAAGAGTAAATAGCTGAGTGCCTTATGTGGCTGATTCAGTTACCCAATGAACCCGATAAAGAAAGCGTGGGACACCTGGACACAAGTCTCGTAGAACAACCAACGCAACACCAAATCAGCCTTGCCGTGTTTTCACTCGGTTTTGTAACCGAGTTCTGTGTAAAGCCGGTGAGAAAGTGGGGTTTGTGGCTCTGACGATGATGATGGTGAAGAGTCGGCGAGCAGTGATGGTGGTGATGATGAAGACCTGAAGGTAGTAGAACAGTGGCTACTTTATTCAGAGCTGGATGCTTTGACAACCAAATTAAAAAGGATTCAAACTTTTTTTTAAGATTTAGGTCGGATAGTGTCCGAGTGCAGAGATGCAGCGCTCCATGTTACAGTGTGGACGCAGTGAGAGCAGCACAGTGTCACAGTAAGGATATCCAGCATTAACTGGATTAGCAGTCCCCCTGGCTAATGAGGCCCCAGGTTCTGGGGGGTCTGACCTTCCACACCGCTGTGAGATAATATTGCAGCGCCGGTCACAGTGTGATTATCAGCATGACACCCTGCTGCAGGACAGGCAGCAGGGCGGTCAGGAGACGTGAGACCTGCTGGAGGACGTCATGGAGCCGCTCACTCTGAGCCCTCGGGTCCTACCTGTGTGTTGTTTGACAAATACCAATGTCTGGGGTGTCGACGTGCGGTGGTCCGGCTCCCGGCCCGCCTCCAATGTGGGCGAGGACCCAACCTCCCTCCCAACACAAGAAAACATAAAACATACCAACAAAAAACACAAAAGGACAACAAATAAACAATCAAATAAACAGTCAGCAGTCAGACTCCCTACAACATTGTCTGGGAGTGGTCCCATCCAGGAAATGCCACAAGACCTGCAGTGGGGCCTGCTGGGTCTGGGCGAGCCCAAAATAAGGTCTAAAAAAAGGATTTAAAAAAGATAGGCCGGCGGGTCTGTCTCCTGATGACTGAAGAACAGGTAAAAAAAAAAGGTTTTGCCAGGAGAAAAAATAAGTTTGACTGGATCATTGTTCTTACTTTCTGTGACTCCAGGTGAAGAGAAAAGGTTTTGTCAGGTGAAGAAGACTCTGTTGATCAGGATCCTTTAATCAGTTTTCTCCATGCTCTCTAAACACAAGTCAAGGGATGTAACCCAAAACTCAGTCAGAGGAACACATGGATGCTTTTAGTCCTGTGTAGAGCATGGGGTAGTGCTGCTCTTCAGCCTCTTGTGGCTGGAATTAGTATTACAACAGCCATTCTTTTCTTTTCTTTTTTTTTCTTATCCTGATGACAAAAAAAATAGAAAATGTATCTGCAAAACCTTTTTTCCCCCTGTTATTAAGTCATTAAGTCATTAAGTCATACCAGGATGTAAATAACAATGTTATCATTGTATTATTATAATTATCGAACATTGTAATGCCGTTTCTATTTCATGTATTTTTCTAAAACGTACAATAGTTCATTTAGGAAATCAAATCTCCGGTACATTCATTCCCTCCCCTGATGGAATCAATCAGACTCTGTCCTTTTTTATTATTGTGTAAATCTCATAGAAGTCAATTCACACCACAAATATTTTAGAACTATACAGTATGTAAATTTCAATATTAGGTTTTCAATAGCGGCTCAGTTGCACAATTAAATATTCAGCCTCTTTTTGCTTCCATATCCACGGCTCCTCCTAATGATCCAAAGGCAGATATCTCATCACATTGGGTGTGGACAAAGTGGTGCAGGCTTTCTGAAGAAAACACACGAAAAATGAGGAGTCACTTTTTGGAGGATATTTTAGGAAGATTTGTATAAGGACACGTTGCTTTTTTGGGGCAAATGCATTATACTGAAACTGTGACTGTAGCTGTTGGGGAGGGAGATAAAGTGAAAACAGCAAGAAACTGAAATGATTTACTGTACGACGCCCTGGATTATTTACACTTTGGGGTTGTTCAGTTGTGACATGTCCACGCCCACCTCTAATGGGCCCGGCTGTTTGGGGCGTGTTTACGTAATAACAGCATTATTCATGAGCGCCTGTCTGATGGACTGACCAGCCCTCCTTCCTCCAGCAGGAACAATAGCTGCTTCACCAGAGAAAAGAGGCTTGTGAGGATACAAACACAGCAGAGTTATTTACATACTAAATAACTCTGTTTACTGCGACGCATGTGTGGGGGAGGGGGGGTCAGTTAACATCTCTGAAATCCAAACAAAACCCAGCACAAGAATGAGCACAAACCCTGTGTTTATATAGTAACGCCATCTTTACAAGGCGAAACAAAGCACACCTTTTTTTTTACTTATTTTTGAAATTATTATTTACATCTCCCAACGTAGGTGTAGACAAAAGAAATGGAATGTCAAATACTGAGATCACTACAAATGTAATCTTAATTAAACAGTGAAGTGCCCCACCCAGACCCCCGGGAGCACGGGTGTAAGGGAGCTCTGACGGGCCCTGTTCACGCTATTCACTACTTATGAAGCACACCATGAGGCGTTTATATATTTTGCCAACAATGTGTTGGATTTCACAGTCAAGTGAGTAAGGCTTTTATTGGGAATAGCTCCCCCCCCCCCATCCACTCCACTGTGAACAACTGTGACACTCCTTTAGCTACGCATTGTGCTTGTTTTATATGGTGCTTGTTGGTTACATGTCCATACCCCCTGGTGCTATATTGTTATGTACAATGTGTAATATTTGATTTTTTTAAAGGCGGCCGCCAGGTTTGCTGCTGTTTGATATGATTTTGTCCGATTGAGATCCCAGATATGCCACTAGGCTCCAATCCATTCCCATTCAATGAGCAGTTTCTTACCCCAAAAACGACAGTTGTTCAATTTGTATTCCATTGGGCATCATTACTGTGTCACTAATCCTACTGCCAGATGTCCGTCTGCACATTTCAATCACTCCCTCTGTATACATGACATCATAACTAATATGTTGACACAACATTTATTCGCTGGGAATGAGCAGCAGTGTCAAATCTGTCGTCTACATGGTCTTTAATGTCAAGATCACTGAGGACAAAATAAGTCTTCAGCAGATATTCAGCCAGTAGTCGGCTTTATTTTGACCAAAGCTACACTCAACCTTAAGTAAACGTCTGGGTTTGGAATAAACTCCTAATTCTAGGCTTGTTCAGGCTAGGCTCAAAGTTGGCCCTTGGCCCAGAAAAGCTGTTATGGCCTTTCAGCTGCTCTCGGCCTGGTTTTCACCCGCTACCTTTACTAACTGGTGCATGCTGTAAGATAATAATAATAGGTGTGGCAGAGGATTCACCAAATGTGTACATACAAAAGCTGTAAAAACACTGTAATTCATATCAAAGTCCTTTGTGACAGTCTCAAGTTCCTCCATGCACATTAGGTCACTGAGCTGTCCCTGGTCTAACTTCATTTACCACCAAAACCAGATTAAAGCGGATCAATGCTGTCTCACAAGGTAATTACAAGGTCAGTGTAATCAATGGGTCAATGTCATTTAAAGGGCAATCCTGGTCCCATGGCTCCTGAATGGGACCTGTTTGCATCTGGCGTCCACTAATTTGGGCTTGGTCCATGATATTATGATAAGAGAGTAACATCAGCTTCAGACTCAGTGATGAAGAGGGAGACATCTTGAAATACCAAGCTGGCTAGCATAAACAAACTAAATGGACTGTACTCTAGTCTTCCGACCACTCAAAGCTCTTCAACACATCATTCATCCGTTTACACCCATTCACACACTGATGGGAGGAGCTACCATGCAAGGTGCCACCTGCCCATCTTTAAGGCCCAAACTACTGTATTTAAGTGTCAGGATGTCAGTAAATATTTAAACAGCTTCCCCTCGTCTGTGTTCAGGCTGTCAACCAGTTGTTGGAACATGACTTCTCCCATTCGAGTCCAGTTCACCCCAGAGGTTCTGGACAGGGTTCAGACAAGTTCTTCCACAGCCGACTGGGAAAAGCATTTCTTCATGGAGCTGGCTTTGTGGACGGGGTCCTCGTCATGTTCAAACAGGAAGGGGACAAACACAAGCTGTTGCCACAAAGCTGGAAGAACACTGTTGTCTGGAATAGTATTGTATGCTGGAGTATGGGTCCCCGTACGCCTGGCGGACAGAATATCACATAGTAATATAACAGTCACTGGGGCTGTTATTGTGCATAAATACTTTTCATACTTAAAGTACAATTTGTAAATATTTCTTCTGTACTTTTATTTAATAGTTGAATGCAGGACTTTTGAGTATTTTACACTATTGTAATGCTACTGTTACTTTAGTAAAATAACAATGCCCTTCAGAATATATATGCTGAAGGAATGCTATTTTTTTTTTGTTGGAACCACTTTCTATTTTACTTTCTTTCTTTAAGGTTCTATTTTACACCTGAATTATCAGTATTGTTCTCATGGTGCAAATACAAACACTCTCGGGTCCCTTTACTAATTTCGTATATTTACTTTTGTATGTTTGTAATGTTCGTAATGTAAAACATTCTATGTACTGTACCACTTTGATTCAAAAATAACCTGGTTAAAGGTTTTTTTCCCTTCTTTTTGTTTCGTGGATGAGTGGTGTTTTGTAGTTCAGCATTGTAAAGATATGTTAAAAGTTCAAAATAGTTCAAATATCACGCTGTCATTCCAGTCAACTCGGCTATAGACTTTTATGCATTTTTTGTCGTGTGCTCATTTTTTACATCTCTTAAGTCACTACGAGTATTAAACACCAGTGAAAAAGCATGAAACATGTATTTTAAAATAGCTGCGGTCTCAGCAGTGTTGGTTAAATTACTTATATCCTGTGAGAGCACGACGGTTTGTGTGACAGGCATTACGTGTTCTCTGCTGTAGAGGTGAACATATGTGCTGGGGCCCGGGTCACAGGTGTGGGAAACCAATCACATTTGTGTTTGGGCCCTAAATGGCTTTGGCCTACTTGGCTTCAATACACTACTCATGTATTGTAATCCGTCCTCAAACTAACGCCTGTCAGTGAAAAACACCACGTTACACCATATTACATGTTTAGACCCCACAGTTTGGCAGCAAACATCCCAAACTTGTCACAGCCTACCCTCCTGGAAGGGAAGGAAGCTTCCAGACAGAGAGAGAGAGAGAGAGAGAGAGAGAGAGAGAGAGAGAGAGAGAGAGAGAGAGAGAGAGAGAGAGAGAGAGAGAGAGAGAGAGAGAGAGAGAGAGAGACAAAGTATTGGTAGGCCTGTTGGTGCAGTTCCACCCCCTCCCCTCCTCGTCCCCTTCGCTTCCCTCCAGCCTATTCACGTCACACATACTGTTTGGGTAATGTGATGTCTTCTCGCGACACTTCCCATCCTTTGAGGAAGAAAAAAGAGACGCGATAGATGACATCTCGCGAGGCCACCTTCAGTGGGAGCCCACCCTTTAATGATGCCAACTGCAGTGTGTATAATAGCGGCGAGGGCAGCTCCGGGAGTCTAGGAGGAGCTGCAGCAAGGTCGGCGACAGCATCCCACACCGAACGACCGACAGACCGGGGCTGGACGGGATTTAGTCCAGTGGCCGAGCGAGTGAAAGCTACCGGGATATTATTTGGATTTACAGCCGCGGAAGAAGCAGCGGGAGAGTGGCTAAAAGTTCCCAGCCTATAGCCTCATGTTCCGAGGCAGCTAACGAGCTACCACCGCTCTCCGACCGTCTGTGAGCAGGCAGAGCAGCGCGTTGTTCCCGGCCGAGAGGAAGACGGCGGTGCGTTTGTCACGGGGCGACTCCCGGGCTTCCACGCGCCCTCCCGTTAGTTTGTGGGCCACAACGTGTTTCTTTTTTGCCCCGCACTTTTTCCACGTTCATTCGTGTTTTTTGTGCCATGTCAGCGCCATCCTCCACACCCTCCGCCTCGGCGGAGAGCGCCGCGACGGATTGTGATTTTCTAACCCCAGATGCGGGGCCGAAGCCGGCCGGTCCCACCCCCAGCCAGAGCCGGTTCCAGGTGGACATTGTGACCGAGGCGGCGGGCGCCACCGAGGACAAGTCCCCGAGTTCCGACGCCTCCACCACCGTCCCATCCAGCGATGCCACTCCCGCCGCTCCTCCAGAGGGTCCGGATGCGAATCCCGGTGTCGGCGGCGGAGAGGAAGCCAAAGGCCGGTTTCGCGTGGTGAACTTCGCGGATCCGAGTGAAGCGGAGAGCGCGGCCTCTCCGGAGACGCCGGCTGAGGGGCTGCAGAACGGGGACACGGTGATGAGCGAGACCAGCTTGCATTCATCCACGGGGGGCCAGCATCACTACCACTACGACACCCACACCCACACCTACTACATGAGGACTTTTGGCCACAACACCATCGACGCCGTGCCCAACATCGATTTTTACCGGCAGACAGCGGCGCCACTGGGGGAGAAGCTCATCAGACCCACCCTGTCGGAGCTGCACGACGAGCTGGACAAGGTAAGCCCCACACCGGCTGGACAGGGGCGGGCACGGCGCTGGCTTCCCCGCGCGTAGTGATTGAATTATGACGGTTAATAAAAAACTTTCAGTCTTAATTATGACGAGTGATGCGCACCATGACGTCCAGAGGACTGAATGGAATGAAGTACTACAGACCCCGTCGTTACATTCCAGGAGACCGGGTCTCGTGCACATATTGTCGGTCTGTGCACATGTGCAGACAGCAACATCACGTGCTTTTCCTTGAGCGCTCCTTCTCGGTCACAGCAAGCCTGCACCGCTGCTCCTTTTGTGTAGCATTTACATATTCCTGTGTTAAGACGGAAGCCATGGCCGATGGTGGAGGAGGAAGTGCCTCATCAGTGCAGCTGATGTTTCTATGGTGCTGCTCTGTGCTTTAGTTTACTCCATGAACAATACACGGCAGCTTTCAGCCAGCTGTAGTCATCAGACTGAGACTACTCGATACATGTTCCATGTAAGTGCATTAGTGAGGCCGACCTCCACAGGTCTGCCCCACAGTCGGCCTTGTAGTTCATCCCAGAGGTGATGGATGGGGTGCGTTCAGGGCTCTGTGCAGACCAAACCATCTCCTGGTGGAGCTGGCTCTGTGCATGAGGGCTCTGGGATGTGGAAACCTCCCCAAACTGTTGCCACAAAGTTTAAAGAACTCCGTGGTCTAACATATATCATTGTTCACCCGAGCATTATGGCGTCACCTCAGTGGAACAAGGAACCTAGTCCACAGCAGGCATCCGGCCAAAAGTACAGTATAGTGACCTGGGTGTCCACATACTTTTGGCCATGTAGCGCCAGCGGTGACCTTTGGCTGTTCTTCCACCAAAGTGCCTCCAGCAAACGTATCATTTTGAAATGTATCCAAAAATCCTGTTTGTACAACAGAAGCACCCGTTCTTATCTGTCCACCAGTTTAAGTCATGTCCCCTCTTACGAGGGGCTTAAGAGTAACTTCTGCTGCACTGTGTTTATCTGACCCTGAGTTGCCTTTTTAATTGTCAAGGTTACGTTTTGATAAACATCAAAGTGACTGTTGGCAGGAGTAGCCCGGCTAATCCACCACAGCCCTGATTAATTTGCACTGGTTACTCACTCAGGAATAGAGAGCTGTTCCAAAGTCTGCACTGTAAACATCTCCACTATGAATAGAAGACATTCATGAAATGCATTACGTGAGCTGTAGCACTCTTTTTAAAAATGACTTATATCCCCAAGTGCCCTTTCTGAATCAGAGATGGAGTTCTTTGATGCAGCTCAAGCAGATAATTCTGATAAATGTGGATAACAGCATGAATCAGAGGGGCTTTGTGGATGTTGCTGCGTTTTATATAGTTTTTATTTATTTTTACATAAATTAACATCTTTGTGAAGAATCCCTTACATTTTGTAAAAGAGTTGATATGTAGTGAGCGTAGCATTTTACAATATCAAATTAGTTAAAAAGGACACTGTCACTAAAGGACCTCGTTGGCATTTCTGTTATAATCATATCAATATCAAACCAGCATCGGTATATGTCCAATATAATTTTTGTGACGATGGATTTCTATCAGAGTCACT
This sequence comes from Ophiodon elongatus, assembly GCA_016806645.1. Lineage (NCBI taxonomy): Eukaryota > Metazoa > Chordata > Actinopteri > Perciformes > Hexagrammidae > Ophiodon > Ophiodon elongatus. The sequence continues at coordinate 944,736 of JACSYO010001746.1, read as the reverse complement.
AGGGATTGTGCCACATTGTATTTAATAGAATACCTATCTGACGTCAGTACTTTTTTGGGTATCCGTAGCAACAACCTGAAAGCTGGTCCAGAGTGGTATTTCTGAGTTGTTGTTGAGCAGCTTGTTTTTCAGAAGTGGCTTCTTTTGTTCGCCTTAGTTGAAAAAAGGTATTCTGAAAACTCATGTTTTTATTTCTGAAAGGAAGGTATTAAAAAGTATTGTGTTGGTACAAAGATTAATCGATTTAGTTGTCAACTATTTTGATAATTTATTAATTGGTTTGAGTTATTTTTATTTATTTTAAAGAAAAAAAAGTCAGAATTGTCTGATTCTTGGTTCCTGGGTGTGGACACGTTGTGGTTTTTGTAATCCTCTTGGACAGTGACCCGTACTTTGAGTTGAGGGCAGAACCAGACCCTTTGAGGACGTCGTCTGGGGCTTTGGGTAACCTTGACGGCTATATCTCACCACCGTACCATTAGCGTGGGCCCTCAGCCCTCGTTGGCCTGATTGAAGATAGAACTCTTTGCAACTTGTAAACGCTGCCTATGTTCAGGTCTCGGTTGTACCCCGCGGTGGTTTAGGTGCACAACCAGAGTCATTACAGACGTCCTGTGCTGGCCTGGTGTTGAGTAACTTCCTTTTGCCACGTCTTGGTGCCGCTACAAGTTGAAAGCTTGTTGCGCATGAATAACATAACTTGCACTTCCTGCTACGGTGACGACTGCCTCTAACTGGTATTTGAGCTCTCTTCCTTGTCAACGCGTCCTCAGTGCTGTTCTCTGTCTAGAGCCAAGAGGTTTGTCAGCATGTTGAGGTGATTCAGAAGAGCCATTACTAGCCAACGGGAGAAGTGGTTATTGTTAGTAAATCATGGGCAGCATATTTACTTAGTAGGGGTACTTGATTTAGTCAAGTAGCAATGGAGCCACTTCCTTTGCTTTCACTTTATCAAATTAGTGAGCTGAAATATCAGGCTGTTCAAGGGGAAGGCCATCATGTGGAATTCCATGTTTACATTCCAGAGTGAGTCAGTTGGTCATAATCATAATTAAAAATGTTTGATGCCAGAACAGTTTCTCAATAGACTTTCCAGAAATGTTCTATATCATGATTAAAAAAAAAAAAAAGAAAAAGCCAGTGGTGGAAGTTTTTTTTCCATATTGCCCGATACTATTTCATACAGAGTAAAATGTCCTGTTGCCCTTCATATTTTTGTCATAAATCGTGTGTGTGTGTGTGTGTGTGTGTGTGTGTGTGTGTGTGTGTGTGTGTGTGTGTGTGTGTGTGTGTGTGTGTGTGTGTGTGTGTGTGTGTGTGTGTGTAAAATTGGGCTCAAAGTTCCCAGTATTGGTTGGGCTCTACTTGGTCTAAGTGGTGCCATAGATGCAGACTTGCATATAAATGGTTACCATCAGGCAGACGGGGGTCACAGATGATTTGTTCCTACCAGTTTTGCCCCGCTGAACACACTGAAACAAAAACCACTGAACCTCTGTTTAAAGGTGCTGCGCCTAAAGGATACGTGGTGAATAGGTCTCTGTGGATGTTGCTGTCTGTTTATTATTTCTGCTCCGCTTGCTTTGGGGCACATGATGAAGTTGTGAAAGCACTAACCAACATCAGTCTCTCTAAATGTCGAAAGACATTTACGGCCCCGAGCCATTCTGTTACTACTGGAAATGGTGTGACCATTTAGCCCGTCGATACACAGGATGTGATGCGGCGCCCGATGGCTCATGCACGCGGCGGCTGTGTTGACGGTAGTAAAGCACCGCCAGCAGCACTCGTGCGTTCCTGTCTTGTGCAGATAACTCGGTCAGCCTTCGCCCTGGAACAAGTTTGATCTTGAGATGTGAAGGTCAAGGACAACATCAGCCTCCTCCACAGCTTCTGATATGCTGCGTATGGTTTTATGAGCACGAGCCGGTCAACCCAGCACTGTAGGAGGCGGGGAGCCGGGCTCGGCTCACGTTCTGGGGCCAGTAGACGCAGAAAACAAAAGTTGGAACAAAGACTGTTGATTTACGGTTCTACGGCCAGTCACAACCTGAGGCTGAAACCCAAACCCGGCCTTGCCCTGATATCCACTTATATACTGTACTTACTGTAATTTCTATATTTCTAATGTCATAGCAGAGAAGTGAGAAATGAAGCCTGATTTCATGACATTCAGGAATAATCATTTCAGAAAGAACACTCTTTATTTATTTATCATAAACTTTATGATTTATGATGACCTTGTTTCAAATTCTTTGTTTTTCACTAAAAATGATTAAATATATAAATATTAATAAAGGTCGGTTTGTATAGCTTTGTTTCTTGGGTCAAGTAGGGGTCTCTAATTGGGCCGTAGGGTTCAGTGGGGTTGGGTCTTGAAGACGTGGGTACGAGCTGGGTCTTGAAGACCTGGGTACGAGCTGGGTCTTGAAGACCTGGGTACGAGCTGGGTCTTGAAGACCTGGGTACGAGCTGGGTTCTGGATCGACCAGAGCTTCTCCACCGTGTCCCTCGACGTCAGCAGGACGCTTCTCGTCCAGGATCACTTCCTGTGGTCAGTCGCATAGCCTAATGAAAAAATGTTGAAAAGCCACCTCCCTTTCCCCGTTCATTAATCTCTGAAGCAGCTGATGAGCCCCCACCCCCCCTTCCCCCCGTATCCATCCTCAAGTAGTTTGTGATGAAAAGCTGGTCTCCTTCTTTTTTCCCTCAAGGTTGTGAAAGAGGGCTCCTATTGTGTTCCACAGTCGGAGGACATCGGGTCTCCATGGCGAGTGCGTGGTTGGGTATCAGGAGGCGAGCCCGTTTCATCACCACTAAATTACTGCTGCTCCCAGATACGCACGGCCAGCCGCTAGACGCTGGCTTTAATTAGCCTCACAAGGCTCATAGAGGCAGCACTGTTTGGCTCAATATCCGGGAAATGGCTTTTGGACTATGAAATTGGGGGTGGTGGTTTGAAGGTCGTGGTGACCCTGGTGTGTCCACTGTATCCGCTCTAACGGTGGAGCGTTTCCCCCTCTTTGTACCGCGCGTCCAGATCGAAATGTGCAATGGAAATTCCACTGTACCAATTGACCGTTGCCCATGGACTTTTTTTTTCACAGCAATCAATGAGTCGGTCAGTGTGCTGTCAGGCCGTTAAAGACTCTGAGTGCTGCTGCATTTCCCCAATGGCCGACAAACACTTTGGGTTCTTCACGCCCCTCCCCCTCCCCCCATAGGGACCGGGACCGTGAACTGGGCTTATTTGGTGGGATGGGACACTACAAGCGGGGACGGGCCGGAGTGTCTCGCTGCCTGTCCTGGTGTAACTGGCCCTGGATCAGGCAGCAGTAGCCCGCAGCAGTGTGCTGTAGGTCTATATTGACCCGTCAAAGAGGGGAGTGGTGACAGGGCAGGTTTATTCAGTCCGGAGCGGCCGAGCAGAACCGCGCCGTGCTTAAACGTTGACGCCACCTCGGTGCTGCTGCGGTGCGACAGCTCCACGGCGCCTGACGCTGCGCTCGGCTCTCGTCATTTCTGGTTACTTTGTTGAGCAATGTCAACCCCTCCCTCCCAGCCAGCGGTCCATCGGTTCCTTTTTATCTAGTCAGCCGGTTCAACATAAGAAGAAAACGCTCAAATTGTACATCTCCTGGAATGATCGTACCGGGGCTTTATTAACTCTGCTCGTCAAAGCATTCTTTCAAATCAGTTGAGTTTATTTTACTTCTTGAACTGACAAAGACAACAAAGATCCATCATATATAATAACGCATTCACATACAAAGCTAGGACATTGAGTAAGAGCCTAGATACCCAATTGGCTTTGGCCGTGGGCCACTTTTGCTCTTTTGGGGCCAGTTAATAAACTCACGCATTCAGGGTTTAGCCTGGACCTCTATCGGGCATTTCTTTTTATTTTCCATGTGAAGTGGATGAAAGCCTCAGGCGTCTTCCATTCCTCCCGCGGTGCAAGCACTCCGATTGGTCAGGTATCACACACGCTGCACCAATCAGAACAATGGCTCCCCGTCTGGAACTAAACCAGACTTCATCTGAGTTATGATCAGAGTCACCAGCTGGACTCGATGCGGAAATTAATCAATGCTTTCCTCCTTTGACACACACACACACACACACACACACACACACACACACACACACTATCTGCTCCATCTTCCCACAGTTCCGTGTGGCGCATGTGGGTTACCTTTGAGTGTGTGTATGGGCCTCATGGGATGTGTGTTACTCTTAACTACATCACTGACGTTGGCAGTAATTGGCCGCGATGGAGTTCATTAGTTTTGACATGAATTAGTTTCTGTCTATGACGAGGAGGTCGAGTTGTACTGAATGTCATTTGTTTTTTTGTTTCATGAACACAAGCTGTGGGATAAACATGAATTATTTTTTAATTTACTATTACTATGACTATTACAGGACAAATTGTAAGTAGTACTGAAACTCTGAAATCTTTCAATAGCAGTACAGAAAACGTACGTAAGGATTCCCAGTCAGTCCGATTGGTTCAGTCGAAGTAAGTATCTGATTCTCAGATAAGCTGTAAAAACATGGTACACTGTAGATGCACCTCTAATTTGAACTGTACTATTAGCTGGATGAAGTCCTGAACTCTGCATGACTTGCTTTAGTCTATTCAGGACGTTCTGTGCTGCTCTTCTGTATACAATGTAATAAATCCAAGGTGTGTTTGAGTATCTCATTGTAGTTCTCGGAGGGCGTACTGCTGAACAATGTGTCTAGTGTTTAGGCTTACACCCTTGTCACCCCCATGAATTTTGGCATTTGTGAAATTTAAAGGTGAGAAAAATCAGACGGAACAGGGAAAAACAAGGTGCCAGCTGCTCTGAGTACATGTTGCCCGACACACAGCGAGGTACAGCTGTTGAGTTGTGCGGCTCTTTACAGGAGATGTTGTGAGCTCTTGCACAATGGACGCGTTGTCAGAGTGTTGCGTGTTATGTGTTTTTTTTTTTTTTTTTTTTTTTTTTTTAAGCATTCCCCCCCGTTTGTACGCTGCTCCCCCTGCTCTTTGTTTTGCTGCACAGATTGTACACAGAAACAGGAAGCAAAGGACGCCCTGGGCTTCTGGTGTGGCCTTTGACAGGAGAGGGAGGCCTTTTGTCTCAGCATCAGCCATGGCTGATGGCCTTACAGCTGTTGTAACACACGCATGCACGCACACACGCGCACGCACACGCACACGCACACACACGCACTAGCTTTTTGGCAACAGCTCGTAAACCTCTGTGCGGGTTAGTGTGCTTTATGGACCCGGCCTCCTCCTTACATCCAAGTGCGTCACACGGGACCTGATGTCAGAAATAGCGCAGTAACCCCCCCCCCCCTCTCCTGAGACTATTTGTACCAGCTCACATGTACAGTAATTAAACTGTGAGTACATGGTTTGTTTCCCCCTAACCTTAAAATGAGGTGAAGAGTGTTACGACCATAGACCAAACATGCAACTCCTCAATGCCAGTAAATTACAATATTACCGATGAAGGATTATGAAAATCAGACCCAGGAATTATCCCATGCTTAAAATTGTTAAAAAAAAAAAAGTATCTATATGTTTATCTGCTAGAGTTGGACGATGGCTCCATTTCTGACTGATGGGCTGTTGGTGGTTTTACCTTTTAGCTTTAGTTGTAACTGGTTGGGGGTTAGGAGCCTTGCTCAAGGGCACCTCAGTGGAGTTGGTGAGGGAGGGGCTAACGCTGGTCTTTCGTAGCCCGAAAATCCTAAGTAAGTTTTGTCAAGCCTGTTGAATGAAATGGAGATTTGTTTAATACCATCTAGAGACCTGATGGACTACATATCTCCAAACTGCTAACTGTTCCCTTGACATTCGTTGTCCACGTCTGGATTAGAAGCAGGAGCCCAGAATGTCCGGACTTGTTGGAACCTGGAAAACCTCGCCGGTGAAAAGCGGCTTAGCTGACTTGTGGAATGCAGCTTTATTGTGTCACGCTACTAAGAACGCGAGAATCTTTAGAAACCCTGTGTTCAGTTTGCCGTCGGCCCCCGGATGTCACAAAACCAGGTCCTCGCCGCAGCCTGAAGGGAGTCCTGCTCGGCCAGTACGGCCACCCCTGTGGGGGCTAGTGGGGAGCACAGAGGGCAGGTTAGACCCTACCTGTTGATTGTGTCCGTGCTTCAGGCAGAGCAGGGGGTGTGAGGCGCAGCAGTGAAAGGGGATCAGCTCCTGTCGGATGTACTCTACTTTGCAAACACTGTGCTTGTATTGACTAAACCAAACAAGCCAGGGATTAAAAATACTGGTTGGCCTGAGGCCAGTAGAAAAGGCCCACTGGGACCGCCGAGTGTCCCGACTGGACCGGTGCTGAGAAATGAATAAAACCTCGAGAACATATTTAGCCCACATTAATGTCTCTTCTAACCAGGTAGGAGACCTTAACGCGTGCACACATGCTCGCCTATCATGCCACAGCACTTTCCCTGAAATTGTGCTCATAATTGTACAACAATATAGCAAAAAAAAAAAGGGAGAAGCCGTCGGTATGCAGCCACACAGGCTCTGATACGGCCCTTTATGAGCGTTGCAGTGGAAAACCTCGCGTTGGTTCTAAGGAGTCCGTTTCACTGCGAAACATTTGATATATGCGAGATCCAAATGAAACACTTGGGTTAAACATCTGGAAAACGTTGGGTTACAATAATATTTTCCAACATGGAAACGCACAGAAAATTCCCTCCTCTGGAATTTTGTCCCGTTGTAGGAACACAACAGCGCCGACCTTAGTGCTCACGTTTCCTGTCGCCTGCGCGGGCCGCTCTGCTAAACTCAGCACTTCACAAGAGCACATGCACTATTTCCACTTTGGGGCTCAGTTGGTCTCATGTGGTGGGGGGGTAAGGGGGGTGAATGTTGACATCACTTTCTCACATGACAGCCCCCCCGCCCCCCCACCCCTGTGGAGTGGCGTAACAAACTGGCTGCGGCTGCTATGAATGGGCAGGACTGATGCTGGAAGAAAAACAAAGAAATACGGCAAAAAACAAGCTAAACAACTGTCGAGCCGACAGAACCGACTGCGTTCTGCACGACTTACTGCAACAAACAGCGAACTGTGGACATAAAGATGATGAAAATAATAATAGTAATAATAATCTTTATTTATATAGCACATTTCATGCAGACTATGTAGCTCAAAGTGATGTACATTTAACAATAAATAAAAACTGAGCCATCCTTTTACAGATAAATGAATTAAAAGTGGTGGGAAGAAATAATGCATTTTGCAAAGACAGATGTGGGACATAACGTGCAGTTTAAAATAAATATGTTCTTAAGTGATGCTTGTCAACAGAGGCTGCCTCTAATGGTTTTGGGTCGGCTGTTCCACAGTTTGGGAACATAAGTGATGATGTATGCGTATTAATCAAAGGTCTAAAAATGCCTCGGATTAATGTGTAGTCTTCACTTATGATTAAAAACAGAAACGTTCTGATCAAAGAATATGTTTTTCTGTTTTTTAAACTGTGCTTTATTCGGGCAAAGTACTCTGAGCCAAAGAAACCATGGAAAAGGTTCTTAGAAAAATGGTGTCTTTGTTCCCCGTAGTTAGGTATTGAGAAATCTGTGTACCAAAACCCGTGTCTCGTACTGACGCTAGTATCAAAAGCTTTCAAACTGTCTCTCCACTAAATAAATAATAAAAATGCACAGTAAAAGACAGTGTACACTTTGTGTCATTCTTCCCTTGGTTTAAGTTCGCCTCGCCTCTAAAAAGGGAAATGAGAAGAGAAAGAAAAGTCACGGTTCCCAGTTGCTAATTATTCACCTTGAACTCAGGACGCTTGGACAATGAGAGCTTTTGTCTTATTTACGTACCACATGTCTGCAGAGCTGACGGGCGCACGGTGTCCGGCAGGAAGCCGCCAGACGAACCAGTCAAAGATGTTTAGAGGTCAACTTCCTGTGAGCGCGTATGTAGAGTCATGGAAAATTGTCAAACATCCTTTTACGTATATAAGTGTTTACAAGCTGCCACATGTGTGCTTGTCTGTACACATGTGAGCCGTATGGCAGGATGTGTCCACAGCCCGCTCAATGGCAGAGTCCTTCTTGGTGGCCCGCTTCTATAAACGCCCGCTTCTATAAACGTACATGTGACGTAACGTTGGAAGTCAACGGGGCTCGGGAGCAAATGTGGCGGAGCGGGAAGTGCCAGTGGTTTGTAAGGAGCTCAATGTAACCGTAACCATGGACCATCAACTCTATTATTTTGACCACCAATATGAGTGGACATGAAAAATTATGTCGCACTGACCCTGTGCTGCATTTAAAGTCATTTCTAGTCGATGTTTAGTCAATGTCCAAAGTCTCATCATTTGGTTCACTGTAGTGTTTGTTAGGTTTGATCAAATCCACGGCACGGTGGGAAGCCATGTTGTTATCCTTCAGCGCTAATAGTATTATTTAGAGTAACTTTGATAGAATATGATGTTGTGCTTTACCTTGATGCTTATGGCTTGAAAGCCTGAAGTCGTCACATCCCTCCATTCATTCCAGGGCCACTCAGACCCGCCAGCTAAAGCCATGTACAGTAGATACATACTGAAGCCAATACGGGGCCCGTCTCTGCTTCCAATGCCAAACACATGCACCATTCCACCCGGACTAAGAACCGATCACCGTTCCCAAACCTCCCTCTCCATCCGGGTCCGCTCACAGATGCCGAGCAACAAAGCTCCTCACTGTTTTCCCGGGGCCTCACTCGTCGCCTCTTTCACACTCCTGCCAGAGTCAAACAGTAACTCGACACAATCCATAAACAGAAGTCTCTGCAGTGTCGGGCCGGGCCATTTTGGTTCTATCAACAGGCCTCAGTGGGCTGCAGGGAATCCAACTCTGGGAGAGTTTCAGTGTAGTAAAAGAATAATGAAGTGAGTGGTGGGAGGTTTTTCAAACAATGGTGAGATGTCTGAGACGGTGGACATCTGATCGTTCCCCTCAGTCACTGACGGAGTCACGCAGGGAGGACGGGGGCCTGAAATAGGTATCTGAGAACCCATCAGCATCCGCCTGGCTCCAAAGATGCTTACCACTGCAATGTAAACTAATCCGTACATCGGACGCAGTGTACCAAGGGACGGGGAGATGTTAGCAAATACTAAAAGTCTAGCAGGCCATGCTAACAGCCCACAGAGGCTGCTACTCTCATTGCACTTCAAAAGCCAACCACACACACACACACACACACACACACACACACACACACACACACACACACACACACACACACACACACACACACACACACACACACAAAAAAATGATAATTCAGAACCGGTTCCTAGTCGTCAGATCGGTGAATCATATGCCCATGTGACTATCAATTTCTGCTCTCAATGTTTTCCGACAGTTGCGCATGCACAATGACGCTGTCATATCTTTGTTTGGACCGCAGCCAGAGACGAGAGGGAAAATGAGGCTAAAAGGTCATTTAGAATTTTTTACAGTTCATAGTGACTTTGAGATGGTTGAAATAATATTTTGTAACGGTGGTGAAAAAAGTTGAAATATAGTCTGCCTGTATGTAGTCTTTTTCCACCCAACAATTGATCAGGAATCAATAAGAGGCGTCCATAATGGAATCGGATTGATAAAATCTTCTTTAATATTATTTCACATCCTCAGCTGCAACCACAGAATGTTTGGTATTTTTGCTTCATCAATAACTTAAACAATGAATCAATTATTAAAGTAGTTGATGTCTAACTTCCTGTTCATCAAGCAGTCAGTTGCTGAACAAAGCTCTTCAGAGCTACGTATGATGTGTTGCTGGAGGTGATCGCACTTCTACTGGGCTTCCCGAAAATGAGCCCCCCCCTCCCACCCTCCCATTCCTATTTAAAGTGCCTGCTCTTCCAGTTTCCATGTCATCAGAAACCTTGGCTCACATGTTTTGAGGAATATTGAAATGCCAGATTTATAATAAATACTAATTTGTCAATGGCACAGCTGTTTGTCGGTTCATTCCCTGAAGCCCAGCAGCCCACTGGTCCTACTGCTGAGGAAGCAGAGGTCACACTACGTATGTACCTACTACTCTCTTTAAACGTGGGGTAAATAACCTCCAGCTTGTGGCTTTTATTTCCAAAATGTTCAACTCTTACACAAGCCAACACAATACTCTCCTCAGGAACACCAAGTGGCTGCAGTGATGTCTGTTTTTCCGTTTTAATGAGGGTCTAGCGGGCAGCTCCACCCACATAACAGGAGCCGTATTTGTTTTTTGATTAGGTATGTTGCGTCAGTCCTGATAATTCATGATTATTCATTAGTACGTAGTTGGCAGAACATGCCAGTGTTTCCAGGAAATGTTCTGTCCTTCCTTCATATGTTGTCAAGTTGCACAGGATGTGTATTGGCTCTTGAAAAGTTACTCAAAACCTCACTTGACTTTGAGACGGTCTTTGTCCAAGGTTAAAGTATGTGAAATCCAATTGCCTCATAGTTTTTTTTTTTTTTGTGTGGTAACGATGGCCGTGCGAGTCGCGGTACAGTTTGCCCTGGCGTGCTCAGCCCTCGCTGCTCTGTCATTGTTGTGCAAAGCCAGGCTTTGTGTTGCTTCAGCCATGTAGATGATGATGACCGGCTCATCCTGTGGCGTCTGCACTGTGCTCTCAGCAGCGAGAGCTCTCAGTCACACCAGATACACTTATCGGGTCGAGTCCCTCAAGCATGTAGCGCTGCTGTTGCACAAGAAGAATGGCAAAGCCGTGGAGCCGACTTCAACAGCTGATGGCTCCAACCTGTTCCTCACATGGAGCAAGCAAGTGAACTCAGGAAGTAATTGTCCTCATTGTCCTCCTCTGAAATGTAATCCTTTTGGTGTCTGCTGAGGCGGGGAGACATCATTATAACAAATCAGGACATCAGAACCTTCTCCACACGAAAGATGTCACTGAAACAGAGGCACCGACATATGTATATAAGAAGTGGACGTAGTCATTGTGACATCACTCGTTGGTTTGTGGAGCCTCAAGTTCGACAATTTTGCCGTCGCCATCTTGGATTACGGTCGTTGCCATGTTGTTTCTTGCAGCCAATGAACGGAAGTGACCATGTTTGGACTGAGGAGCGACGTAGAGACGCTGTATATGTCTCTGGTAGAGAGAGCTGTCAATCACCTTGTAGCCCCGCCCTAAAGCATCCCCTGCTTTATGGTCTGTTTGACTCTAAATGGACCATAATTTACTAAATGAACATCATGCTGTATTGAAGAAGACTTGAAACTAGAGATTGAGACATAAACTCATGTTTACAATGTTTACTGAGGGAATAAATCAAGAGAGAAGTAGAGTCATTTCTATAGACTTCTATACAACCAGAGGAGTCGCCCCCTGGTGGTCAGGAGAGAGAATGCAGCTTTAACACATGAAGCTTTTGCGTCCCTCTGCAGAACCGGAGGTTGCCTCCTGCTTTGGTCACAGTAAAAAAATGGCATTGGTGTCTTTTTCAATTTTAATACACACAAATAGTTCTTTCTACAGATGACATGATTTAAACAATACGGTTTTCAGGATACTATTAGACCGCAAAACAAAGATAGAAAAGACAAATCTCTGTTATTGAGTGGGTATTGCTGGCTGTAATCTTATTTAAATCTTCTCAGAAGAAACACTGTGACGAGCCTCTTTACAGCTTTCATCTCTCCAGTGTTCCTGCTCCTCTGTGTTTCTGTTGCAAATGAAGCCAATGGACTGCATGTATCAAAACCCCTTTATGGATTTGTGTCTCTTATGGAATGCTTGATCATGATGCATAACACAGAGAACTTAGCCAGTGTTTCCACATTCCTGAGCTTCAACTACCTTAGTGGGTAACACTTTATGACTAAATGGTAAACTTTAAATACTTTATTTTACTGTAATTCTTTGTTTACTAATTATTAATAATGCTATTATTTATGTAACAATGTATTGATATGTAGTCAATTAGGTATCTGTTAATTGTTAACAAATAATTTGTAAACCTTTTAAGAAACCTATAAAGATGATTTATAATACAATGGTTAATAATTAGTTTCTGATCCATCTATCTGTAATATTTATAGATGTTTTTAAGGGTTACAAATTATTTGGTAATCAACACATCCTTAATGTATTACATAAACTGTGCAACAATAAACAGTTTATTAGATCAGAATGTAATTGTTCTTTTATCTGCTATGATGGAATATATTATTTAATAACTTTCTTATAACACAAACTGATACAATAACATAGCATTACTTACTAGTCGTTAGTAATCATTATTAATTAGCATTTCATTACTCGTTTGCAGTAAAATAACTATTAAATAGTTTTAACTATCAATTGACTCTGCTAATTTCCGCCCCTTGAATGCAGACTGTCCTAGCCTAGCGTAGCGTAGCATAGCGTAGCATCGGCCTCCTCTGACCAGGGTCCGTCCGCTCTGCTCCAGACTCCTCAGTGGTTTCATATGTTCCTCGTGTTCAGGCTGGTTTATGGATCTGGAGCTCATCGTGGTTAAACGTTGTGTAACAGAGATACTCGTTACCCGGAGAGCTTGGAAGGAGATGTATAGGTTTCTGAAAACGTTCCGTTTCTCCGTATACAAACGTGGAGCTAAGGTTAGCAGAGAACGTTGGCACATCGTTAACTAGCATTAGCACTTCAATGCTAAGCTAGGGACTGAAGGTATACTAAACACATGCTGCTTTTTGTTTTTAATGATTGTAACAGTGACTAAAGACCTACCCGTCTTCACAGGAACACTGCTGTTCCTTCTGTCTTCTGTCTGGGTCTCCAGGTCAAGTGGTGGTTGACTTTTACACTGAGCTTCTATCTTTATCTTTTCATCCTGTTTGATATCCTGAATGAGTCCTCTAGAAGCATATTGTAGACCCTTCTGTCTGCTGCTCTCTGAAATGTGACGATTCTTATTCAGTCATTAACTGTGTGAGCTCCATGGTAGCTCTGGCTGCTCAATGGCGGAGCTTATCGAACTGTGAAATTACCATTTATTAATGATGGTGGTTCAAAAGTATCAGCCGCTTGGGTCATAAAGATAAATCAGTCAAATGTGTTAAATTATTATTATTATTATTATTATTATTTAGTTATTCCTCCAATCATCTGGAGAAGAAAATATACCAGACTAGTACATAGGTACGTACGGTAAGGACACTGTTGGTCACCGTTGTCGATGACGTGAAGAAATGTCTGGCATGAAGTCTGACCCCTTCTCCAAATGAACCAAACAGATGCTCCCTGGGCGACCGTGTCCCTAATGCCACACAAGGGCAGCGGACCTTGAGTTCAGCGTTGCATAATGACATTAGTGGCGTGACCTGACATCCCTCTTGGATAAGAATGGGTCCCATTGCCCAGCTGTTTCAATAACTTGTGCCAGAAGCTGATTTAATTATCTTTTTGAATTGTCAAGCCAACCTACATACTTATGCTGGTGCTCAGTATGCTTTCCAAACTGTTCAAAAGCCACAGACATTTTGATGAACTCCAATAAATCCTCCATGACCAAACCAGGCCTGGTTATGGTTTAGGGCTTGGTGTGGAAACTCTGTTTTTTTGGTACGTAGTATCAAAAACAGTAAAGTAAAAAGGCCTGTCAGATCTATGGCCTTATTTGCTTTCTTTCATCAGGTAGTTCCTGTTTGGAATCACAGTTTTTCCAATTTTTTTTAAACCGTTTGTACATCTGGTTCTCATTCACAGACCTCTAATGAAGTGATTGCTTCTCAGGCCAGTTTAAAAGAACGTTCTAGTTTTCATTAGCTGGGTGTAATCCTAAAATCATGGGGAGATTGTTGTAGGTTATTTAGAGAGTAAACCTCAGCATCTAAGAACTCAACATTTAAGCTTATCCCACCGAGCGACCAACCTTCAGAGCGCCACAGCTTCCATCAATTGTACAGTGGGCGCTAAATGTACACTACTACTATTAAGATAGTCAGTCCAAAGTCTACTCAGGTTCTCTGAACACAGGTCTACTGCACGCCTCAAGCTTTTCTCTTGGACCTTCCCTCTGTATCTGCTGGAGCCCGTTAACGGAGACTCTGCGTCATCGTTACTCAGAGCTGGATGATGTCATTGCTTGACTTTCAGCGGGTCACTGCTCTCCAGGCTTCGGGCTCATGTGGGCTTTCTAACGAAGAACAATGGGTCAGACAGCAAATACACCCCCGTCCTTTCACTTGAAGTGAGTCATGTAGCGTCTCGTAGTGAGAGAAAGGCGTGAGGCTATTCTTTTGATTTCTTGCTTGGTGCGTCTGTGTAGACTGGATATCTTTTGGACCGATCCCAAGAATTTTCTTTTTACATTGTTTGCACTGTCAGCCGGTCCCTGAGTGTGCCTTAGGGCTAGGCGATGGTGTATATCCTCCAATTGTCTGAGGGTCTCCATTAGTCGGCGTCCCAGAGGGATGGGATGGTGGGGACTAATGCAGGTACCTCATTTAATCTGTAAAATACACCCGATCTCCTCTAACTCAACTACCACAACAGATAGACACTTTTCATTGATTCCCAGCCTGGAATTACTCAAAAAGAAAAAGAAGTTCTCTGCTTCAACTGGGTTTGTCAAGCATCTTGCTGATAACTGGAACCATAGCAGGGTACATTTAATTTGTTTTGATAACTGTGCTAAATTAGTATACCAAACCGATTGTGTACATTTAAACAATTTTTTTTTTTTTTTTTAAATAAGTTCGCAAATGCATCCTTAATTTAATTTGTTTTCTTCACTCCATTCAGTCATTCAGGAACTTTTTTTAGATCCATTTAATTAATTATTATTCAGGAAATCACCAAACTTTATTCCAACTTCCAGTACTTGATGATACGTCAATTTAATATTCAGCCATAATTGGAACCTGCACTACCAGTAGAGCCAGAAGTTGTGTATTGAGAGCGATGTCCTGTCCCACTTCCACACTAGCTTCTATTCCACAATGCACTTTTTCACCAATTGTTTTTTTTTTTTTTTATACGTATCATTCTGAGACTAAATCAAATGAATGCTTTATGCAATAAAAAGTCCCCAGATTGTTTTTGTCAGCAAAGAAATGCCTTTCACACATAACATTGCAGCTATATCAGGAAACCACGGTTACTTAAATGTTAATGTAATAATTGCTACATCTTTGTTTTGGTTTTGTAAGTTCCGAGTTCAGTTGTTTCCTCTTGAACTATCCTAACATTTTGTGATGACTTTGGAGAAGAATAAAACCCTTAAAGAGGAACTAAAGTGTCCAGAGCCCGTTGGTACAGAAGACGTGGAGAAGAGTCCTGGGTCCCTGCAGCCCGTCGCGATGCAGGGCCAGATTGTGGCAGTGTTGCTGAGTCATTGAGGGGACACGGGCAGGTGTTCATGTTGACAGATGGCCCAGGTGAAGTGATGAGCGATGCTCAGGCCCCCCTCCTCCCCCCCGCGGCTCAGCTCTATACATGCCAGAGGCCCAGCACTCTTGGATAATTTATTACACCTATGTATGCGGCAATTGTAACAGAGCCTCTGTGCTGAGAGATGTTCATTCATTTGCTTTCATGTTTCCTCTCCATCTTACCATGCACACTGGCCGGGGTTCCATTCAAGTCTATCGCGGGTATCAGTCGAACTTTGGAAAAATCGTCGAAAGAAAAATGCAAATGATTGCTCGTTTCCATCCGCTTTCGTCATACGATATTCATGAGTTGGTCCGTGGAGATAAGCAGCACCAGTTCTGCAGGGAAAATCATTCTAACATTAGGGAAGAACGGGAGGCAACCAGATGAGAAAAACCCAACTGGTTGAAAGATATGCCGTTTAGTTTGAAGTGTTTAATGTGAGGACGGTTACATCAGGTCTTTGTGCAGAGATGAGGAGACTCTTTAGTCTTCAGCGAAGTCACAGGCTTCACCTACGGGATCATCTGCTAAGTCAGTTTCCTTTGCACTATGTCGCATTTTGCTTTTGTTCATAAACGTTTCCACCTCAGCCGAGATGGAAAACTTTTGCGCAATATTTCACATTTTCTTTTTTTTGCCGTACTCCGTTTTTTTGTGAGCGCAAATTGAAAATGGGTGCCAGCCAGCCAGCCCACCCTTTGAGAAGTGTAACATTATTTTGGGTTCATTATGAAACTGTGGCGGGACAAAATAGACCGTGGCGGGCCGCCAGAGTCTGGGTAATTAATATGCATCAATGAAAAGTGTCAATTTGTACAATTAGTCAGTGTTTGCCACTATTAGGATATGCACATTACTGTCCTCATCAGGGGACATGCATCCTGAGGGCATGCGCAGATCAATGGGCCTCACAGCAGGCCAGAACTATATAACCACACTTCCTCTCCCACTGGATCCATAACCCCAAGGTCATCCATATCCAAAGAAAACGGTCTGATTATGAAACGACACCAATATAATAAAGGGACACTTACAAATTGGAATGTAAATTCTACATTCACTGAATATCGAACCAGAAGTCTTTAGTAACCCTAAGACCGGGGATGTCTGCTGGTTTTGGTCCCTAACGGACTGGAGGGTGGGCGCTACGCTTCCGTAACGGGCCTCGACCACCGCGGGTCGAGGGGCGGGGTCAACAGCGGTACATACGGCTTCCATATCGAATGCAGTGCTCTGTTGACATCACTCTTAGGGTACTGGTGTCGTCATTCTTTAAACATTACCCAGCCCTAACTCGGGAGCGTTTTGTTTATCTCGTGCACTCTCATGAGGACGCACGTGCACACAATCCTTCCATCGGTGTGGCTCTATTCCACTGGTCTGCAGGCGGCGTAACACAGAGGTACGCTGCAATGTGGCGTAAAAATGCATGAAGAATGGAATGTTTATGATAAATAAAATGCTCTGAGTTTTTTAGACCTCAAGGAAACACCCAATGTGTTTTAGTGAGAAACACTGAATTTGGTTTGTTTACAAGAAAACTCTGCAGAACCTGTGTAAAATTAGCAGTGGGTGTTCATTGTCCCCAAGGATGAGCCACAAGTGGTTTTGGTGGACCAATGGCCTTCCCTTAGCACCACCCTTAAACCCAACTTGAACAAAGAATATTACATAATATCATCGACTGATTGCATTGAGATTTGCTAAACACAATCGTGGTCGTCAGAGGATTAAAATAATGGGGTTAAACATAATTCTTTTATTTCTAAGCAGCATCCTCTGAGGACGGCAACATGGTCTGTCCTTTAGTTCAAACCCTCACTTCTCTTGTGGCTTACAGTAAGCACAGCAGCAGGCTAATTACATGCCACATAACGTTATGCCATGGAGATGATGGGGATGACTCACTCTGGTTCAGCAGGATGTCAGACTGTCTGAAGTCATGCTGTTAGGCTTATTTTTATCTGACACTTTTTTCATGCGCAATCTTCCTGGGCGGGGGGGCGAGGGGGTGGGGCTATGAAAGCGTCAGAATAAGATTGGTGTGCAGACATACTGAGCTCGTTACGATGCTGTAAATGCAGGAAGGGCGGGATGCTGTAAACCCAAAGTCCCAGCTGTGTCTGTGTGTGAGGGAGGCTTCCTGTGTTTGACCCGCTCGTAGTACCACAAGGACGGAGGTGCTCCGTCACTCTGCTTTTTAACGAGCCGGCATCGGCCATCTGTCGGACACTGGGTTTCCTCACATTCACATTACATGATTATCTTTGCCTCCTAATTTTTAATTTTATTTGTCATTTTGTGGTGTTTATTGAAAGTAGCCCAGCTGTACTTTGTCCTAAATTGCCTTTTTATTTTAAATGTCAGTCTTTTGAGCGCTACACAGGTCAGTCTTTATTCTGTGACAAGGTCAGAGTCTAACCTTGAGAAGACTCAAGTGTGTGGCGTTTCCCCCGCAGCATGTACAGTGAAACCAAACTCTCAACCAGCCCTCGTGGGACTTGCAGTCCAAATGACTGAAGTATCGATGGAGGAAACGTTTCAGTTGGAGTGTTTCTACAATTTGTAGTTTATTTAGAGTTTATTTTCACTTGTACTTGATCTTCAAAATGATCGGTCTGTTCAAGAGATATTAAGGCAGAAAGGGAAGTGATTTTTGGGGCTCGGTTGCAGGATTGACATTGGTCCCATCGTACTCCACCATTGGGATTGCTTCCTTGCCCCACCAGAGCCACACACAGGATCCCCCCCCACCATATTTGAATGCTGTGGCTCTCAGGCTCCCATGAGGAGTAATGGTCTCACCAGCGAGCTGTAAATGACATCGGCAGTGTCTCCTCCAAACCTAAACATGATTCTGTTTCTTTGTGTTTTTAGGAGCCCTTTGAGGATGGGTTTGCCAACGGGGATGAGCTCACCCCACCCGAGGAGGCCGCTGCTAAGGAATCAGCCGACTCCAAAGGAGTGGTCAAGTTTGGCTGGGTGAAGGGGGTGCTGGTGAGTCACTTTACAACCCTGCTTTCTTTTGTACTCATTAAATCTGTTCCATTTCAACATATCAAGACCTACTAACAGTCCAAAGGTGGCCTGTTACACTCTGATGTATTTGCTAAAGTAAAACTCAGCCAGTAGCCAGTGTAACGTAGCAAAACTGAGTTCCAGAATATTTTGACTAAAAACTGAAACTAAATGTTTCTTTAGTTTGCAATTTGCCTACTGAAAGAGAAATGGCTTTGCTGTTTGTCCACTTCATCGGTTCCAGTTGAACTCAATGAAGTGGAACTCAGGTGATAAGTGTGCCACCCGTATCATTTGAGCTGGAGGTGCAAGTAGACGACACTCTGTTGATGATTTTGGATCATGAGTGTGAAAGCCTGTGGCTCAGACGGTGGTCGGCTGGCGGTTCCTGGAGCAGGTTCTCCCACCAGGTTCTCCCACCAGGTTCTCCCACCAGGTTCTCCCACCAGGTTCTCCCACCAGGCTGAGTGATGAGGTTCACCATGAGGTCTGTTTGACACAAAGTACCGTCAGCAGTCTGGATATTATCATCCTGCTTTTATTTTGACATGAGAAGTATGTACTTCCTCTCTAATACAAACCTCGCACTAAGCCTCATGTCTCTTGGTTTATAAAGGCTTTTATTCAGGAGTGGAGGCTATTTCAAACACTTCCTGTTGTAGTTTGGTTCAGAATTGATTTTGTTTCCATTCCTTTTTATTATTTAATTTTTTTGATGAGTTTGGTTCCAACAAAAATAAAAAGGGTCAGGAGAATAAAGTCATAAGTCGACGAGATAAAAGTTGTAGAAATAAAGTTGTAATTCTTTGGATCAGAAATTAAGAGAATGAAGTTGAATTTTTACGTTAAAAAGTCATATATCAATATTATGATAAAACGTTATTTTTTAGATAGATTTTATTTTTTTTGACTTTTCACTTGATTCTCCTTTTTTTTTTATTACGGGTTAGGTACATTCCAACTTTAATTCTTTTTTTTTTTTTTTTTTAAATTATGACTTGATTCTCATAACTGCAACTTTTTTCACATAAAAATCCAGGATTTTCCTCCCAAATTGTCAGTGTATGTAATGAAGTCTGAAGCAGGTGAGATCAATGTTGCAGCTCAGTGAAGACACACACACACACACACACACACACACACACACACACACACACACACACACACACACACACACACACACAGGTGGTGCATTGCATCAGTACGGTGCAGCGTTACCCTGATCTGTGGGACTGCATTGAGACAAATCTATACTCTCCAGCATTCCACCTTTTGCTCTCATCCGTTTGCTGTTTTTCACGACGGATGGCGACCTCACGGGACATCGACGTGGTGCATTGGTTGTGTGGAGGGCCTCTCACTGACATGAGCCACGTGCAGCTTCAAGTTTATCCAGATATTAATATCAAATAACGGTGGGAGCCTTGGCTGGTAAAAACCCAGCAGTCACGCGCCGACAGTAACCGCCCTCCTCTCTGCAGGTCCGCTGCATGCTGAACATTTGGGGTGTGATGCTCTTCATCCGCATGTCATGGATCGTGGGTCAGGCTGGAATTGGTAAGCAGAGATCACCTGTTTAGGTGTGTGTGTGTGTGTGTGTGTGTGTGTGTGTGTGTGTGTGTGTGTGTGTGTGTGTGTGTGTGTGTGTGTGTGTGTGTGTGTGTGTGTGTGTGTTGTTCATTGTAATAAAGGCAGTGTGTTTTGAATCTGCAGACACATTTTTTATGTTTTGAAATGACAAAATGCTGTTAGTATGTAGATATAATATTGTAATATCTATATAGCTCTCCTATCTGCATGGAAATATACTGCTGGAGAGAAGTGAGAAAAGATGTTTGTTTGGCTTTAATCACTCAGTTCCTCTCCCCGTGTTACTTTGAATTCTTGAGAAACTTTTCTCTGTTTCTCCCGTGTGCCTCCAATGAGGAATAAAACAAAGTTTTCTTCAGGAGGTCAAGGTAATACGGGGTAGTAGATATACAACCGCTCATTTTAGGGGGAGGTTTCCTTTCCTGGCCCATTTATTTTCCTTTTGATACGCCCCTTCTCACTGGCGTTGACCCCGGCTCCAGAGAACCAGTCGGCGGGTCGGGAGCCCGCTTGATACGCAGCCAATGTTTTACTTTGATGTGACAAAGACTGCACGTAACTGACAAATTCAAATGTTGCCGTGCTGTAAAGTTGGCGAGTCAGTGTGGCACGCAGCCGTATTTATTGACATTCTGCAGCTCGCTGGGTGGCCGTTTGTGACCCCGTGTTCAACACTCCGTCTCAGTTATTTTCTCTCTTCACACACAACACAACTTTCAACTGTCCCTGAACCTCCTCCCCCCCACACCACAGCACTTGTTGTTAATTCTCCGCTTTGATGTGAAATACCACCACAAAGTGACACATGTGGCCCTCTTCGCTGCAGTAGCTCGGCTTCGGGGCCGTGCCGTTACTTTTCACGGAGCGCTCTGAGGTTTTGGAAGGCCGGCTAGAAAACTATTAACAGTGTTGCACATTCTTTTCATTCAGGCAATTCATAAAGGTCATACCGCGTTTTTCCACTTTTCTTTTTTTTCCCTTCTCTACAGCTCTTGCCTGTTTGATCGTTGCCATGGCCACCGTAGTGACGACCATCACCGGCCTCTCCACGTCGGCCATCGCCACCAACGGATTTGTACGAGGAGGTACGCATCTCTTTCTGTGGGACTGCCCAGGCTCTGCCTGCTGCTTGCTGTGGCCCAGGTGTGGTTTCAGCTGTCAGTCACCCACCACGGTGGAGCGTTGTCTGTGACGCTGACAGGCGGCTTAAACTCTCTCCCAGACGACCGTGATGGAGTTTCCAGATTGCAACACTGAAGTGAATTGAAGCAAAAAGAAAAGGAACAGGCGATTCCTTTTGTTCTGTTAGAACAGCCAGTGGTCGAGCTGTGACTCCTTTAGCTTTATCCAGAGCTTTCATCCATTTCACATGGTCCCATGGAGTTTACTCTCAAACCTCACATATCAACAGATGTATCGCCATGACGATGTGATGTGGCTGAAAACTAAAGGGAAAAGAGTTGTGGTTGTTTGCTTCTGCTTCTCAAATGTATGAAGTCCCTGGTGCTCGGGTACTGGTGAGAACATGGAACAGGAATCCGAACCCTGGGATTCTGATTTGACTAATGGCCCCATTGAGGGTTTGTCAGGTAGTTTATGAATATGAGAAAGTTATTGTGCATCTCAAGTATTTTATCCTCCATCTTCCCGATTTGAGGTGAATGGTAGAGTTACCCTGGTCCCTCTGCAAAGTAATCTACCAGCTTTTGCAACTTGCACACATTCACTGGCCCACAATGCCTTGCTGGATGACGTCACATCGCTTTGCAGCCAAAATTGAGCCTGGTTCGACTTTTTTACTTTGCTACTGTTTTTGTTTTGATGCGGTGATCACATGTTACTTGTGCTGCATTATGCTCGCTCCTTTAAGTCACACATGTTAGCGCCCGATTGCAACTGTCTTTTCGGGGAAGGCCTGCATGCACAGTGACTTCATTTTAGAGTAGCGGTGTCACAATTCTGATTCTAAATCTAAAAGCGATTGAACTGAGCTTTTGATTTCGACCGAAGTCAAAAGCAGGATCGGCGACTCTCCCAGTATACGTTTTTTTTTCTCCTCTTGCCTGCGTCCAAATATGAATACGGCTTAATGGGATAGTTTGGATTTGTTCCGAGAAATCGTGGTATGGGTTACTCACCAGTAATCTCATTACATCGTGATGGGGGTCCTCTGATCAGGTATTTGTTACCCCTTGGGGACTTGTCAGACCTAGTGGAGCTCCATTTGTGCACGGGGACATCAAACTAATTATTCACCATCAGTGTACCAATGACACCCATCTACTCTACAGATTCCTCCTGGTAACTCTAAGCTCTTTGTTGCAGGCAGGTAGCAGTTGATTGGCAGTGTGACATGTGATCCTAAAGCTAAAGTAACCTTGATGTGGAGCATGTGATGCCTTGGAGACCCCTCCCAACTGTTGGCTTTGTGTGGCTGTGGTGTTCCTTAACACGTCACTCACTGAGAGGATAGAGCTGTCATTGATGAGTGTGCTAACGGAAGCCTCTGACGGCCCTTTTTGTCCCAGACCACAAACAAGTCTGAGGAGGGTGTGTAAGTAGATGAATCAGGCTCTGACTCTGGTCAACTCACTGGGCCCTGATCTTAGAGGTGGGTTGGGGTAGGCCGTCATGATAATCACGCAATCGACTTCTTGTATGATATAAAAACATGATCTTGATAATTTTTTACGTTCTCGTCTTATCGTACGATGTATGGACATGACCTCGATCATTTTTACGTTCATGACTTATTATATAATCTATGGACTTAACGTCACTAGTTTTACGTTACAGGCTTATCGTATGATACATGGACATAACATCATTTTTACGTTATCGTTGCATTGGACATTTTTGTTAATAGAGTCTTAGAGTCCATTTTAGATATAGTTTTGGTAGTGTGGTTTTATTTAGTGGATGTTTTATTTATTCAGGATATGTTAATATTTTTCTCACATTCCAATGTACAATGTTTTTAAGAATTACAAGTTTATTGCTCTTTGAAAGGATGAACTTGCATTGTCATGCCATTATATTATAAAAAAATATATAAATGTTTTTTTATATTTTTTATTTAAATGATATTGTTTATTACAATTACTTCTGGGACAATATTGTATCCAATGTATTGTTTATGCATGCTGACTGCATGCATAAACAATACAGTTTACAGTCAATAAAATAATAATTGACACAATAGTTACTTTTACCAACGTCTTGTCCATGACCTGTTTCCAGGTGGAGCATATTACCTGATTTCGAGGAGTCTCGGCCCAGAGTTCGGAGGTTCCATTGGGCTGATCTTTGCCTTTGCCAATGCCGTGGCTGTAGCCATGTATGTGGTGGGCTTTGCCGAAACCGTTGTGGAACTTCTTGCCGTAAGTCTCTTTGTACCGCATGGTGCTTTCACACTGTTACTTAGACAGATTTTACTCTAATCCTTCCTGCTGTTTGTCCACAGTCTGTGTTCAAATGTCACCTGACTATCGGGTAAAGACACTTACAATTTGTTGCCATCTTACCATTTGGCTGTCAGTGAAATTGAATGTAAGTGCTCTGTGGAGATCTTCAAACTATTACAATAAATATTCCTGTTTAAGCTAGAGGTCTGTGACAAAATGTCCCAACATTGACTTTTACTAAACTATTACTACTTACTAGAATCAGAAACAACTTTTAAAAAAAAACAACAGTTTTTAAGAAACTGTATGTGGTGTGAGGTCTCCTCCTGCCAGAGGGACGGGACTCCAACACTTTGTCTCCAGGGGGAGAGCGGTCGGCTACAATCTTTCTTGCCCGCCTCAGAGTCCTGGAGGCGAACAAGTCATGGAGGGACGGCAGATTGCAGCCAGTCACCTCTCAGCAGAGAGAATGATACGCTGTAGTCTGCCCTTGTCCTCGGCAGTGGCTGCAGAGTACCAGATGGTGATGGAGGAGCAGAGGATGGACTCAAGTTCTATAACTATTTAACGACTCCTTGTATTGTCTCTCAGGGTGTAGATGCCCTTATGACGGATCAAGTCAACGATATCCGTATCATCGGCACCATCACAGTAATCCTTCTCCTGGGCATCTCCTTGGCGGGAATGGAATGGGAGGCCAAGGTAGGACCGGGATCCCGTCTTGATACACAGCTAACACAAACTGCCTAGTAGCTAGAAGGGCTCAAGGCTAAGCCTCTGATCAAAATTCCCAGAACAGGCTTTAAGAAAACCTCTATCAGACTCCGGACACACACACACACACACACACACACACACACACACACACACACACACACACACACAATGGTTGATTCATACATTGGTTTAAGAGATCTGTTGTGACTAGTGATTGGTCCATTGTCTTCCCTCACAGGCCCAGATATTCTTGCTCTTCGTCCTCATCACAGCCATCTTCAACTACTTCATCGGAAGTTTCATTCCTCTCAAGGCAAAGGAATCTGTGGGCTTCTTCGGCTACGACGGTACGACCTCACGCTGGTTTCTCAAGTGAAGCTTCTTTTAAGGCAGAATTACCATCTGCACCACCTCATAATAGGGCTGTCCTCCACCAAAGACATTCGTAGTCAACTCGCACTCTGTGAGCATTTTGTGGACTAATCGATTACTTGATTTAATCCGATCTGTAAAACTGAGTTTCTCCACAAAAGCGCCACTTTTAATATTTTGTGTACCGCAGATGTGTTCTTATTTGTCTTGGAAATAAGTCATTCATCATGAAGAAAAGGACTAAAGCTGTGTTAGTGTTGGTGCCGTAGCGCGAGCTCCGAGCATATACTGAAGCGTTTGTAGTCTAGTCACAAACCGACATCTAAACAATTTGATCTAAAAGCAAATTGTCCGTCTTTGTAAAATCCCTCAACATGTAAATGGTGCTTTTATCTGTGAACTATTTGTGACAGTCGCACCAAGTTAGAAACATTCTCAGGTGCACGACCAAGCACCGTGACCTCTAGTGGAGACGCCAATTTGTGGCACGCGCCGGCTTAAGTAGGTCTAAGTATGAACTAAGAGTAATCGACTAAGACCAAAAGGACCGGTTAGTAGACTGATGGACCAGGGGGGCCTACTCGTGACCCTGCTCAGGGCTGCTGGCTTCAGGACTTCGTCAGCTGCTGTTTTGGTGTTTAAAACACTTCTTCACTGGTTACTTCCGCGATTGTTCTTGCTGTCCTGGTGCTACCACAGGAATGAGCCCCGATTGACATCAGGACAGCAGAAAGTCTCTACATCTTCCGCCGCAAACTAAAAACGCATCTCTTCCGACTATACCTGGAATGAAAAAGAAAAAAAATTATGTGTCTCTCTTAGTACTCTAGTAGCACTTAAATGGCACTTATTCATAGCACTTTAGTAGTTAGGCTTTCTTGAGGAATTGTACTTTCTTGATTCTTGTTGTTCTGGGTTTGAACTCCCATGGTTGAATGCACTTATTGTAAGTCGCTTTGGATAAAAGCGTCTGCTAAATGAAATGTAATGTAATGTAAAACTCGTATTCCCCCGTCAGGTACAATCATGTGGGAAAACATGGGTCCCGACTTCCGGGGGACCGAGACCTTCTTCTCCGTCTTCGCCATCTTCTTCCCTGCTGCCACCGGTATTCTGGCTGGAGCCAACATTTCAGGAGACCTCGCTGTAAGTCGACTTTAATCATGACTAAGATCCTGAAGGGGCTTAATCTGATGTCCTAGATTGGACTAAAGCTGTGTAGATTAAGCTTCCACGGGCTAACTCTGTTGGAAAATAGTGCCAAAAGCAACAGTGACTCAGTGAGTGAGCTGGTGATCTTCAGTGTGGCAGTCAGAGGGTCGATGACATCATCTAAAAGCCCTGTATTGATGAGGACTAAAAGGTTTGTGATGGACGGATCGCTTGTTATCTTGAGTGAGTTGTGGTTGTTTGTTGCAGGACCCACAGCTGGCCATCCCCAGAGGAACCCTGCTGGCCATATTGATCACAGGCATCGTCTACCTGGGTGTCGCTATTTCGACAGGTGCAGTGCTTCTATGTGCCATTCTGCTTTGCTCCGCAGACGTCGATCCCATTTCTCAACAACGTTTTCACGAGTGTACTGTTTCACACCAGGCTCCTGCATCGTGAGAGACGCCACCGGCAACGTGAACGACACCGTCAGTTCTCAGTTCATGACCAACTGCACCGACGCCGCCTGCAAATTCGGCTACGATTTCTCCTCGTGCGAGAAAGGCGGCTGCAGCTACGGACTGCAGAACGACTTCCAGGTACGAAGCGGCTCCACCTCCAGATGAGGTTTGAAGGTTGTTAGGGACCTCGTGATGCAAGTTCAGAACATGCACTATAGAAATGCACGACTGTTTTTGTTCCGTTTTGTTTCTCGATGCTTTTTCTTGTGTTGCAAACGGGCCAAAGCTGCATTTTATTGTGCAACCCCGTGTTGCATAATGACAATTAATGATCTTTGAATTCTTTCAGAGGTCGAAATAACAAAGTGTTGGTTGTTTGGTGCAAAAGTCAAACCGTTCAATTTGCATTTATTCTTTGGTTCAGGTGATGAGTATGGTTTCTGGTTTCGGGCCAGTCATCACCGCTGGAATCTTCTCTGCCACTCTGTCCTCCGCGCTGGCCTCTTTAGTCAGCGCACCCAAAGTCTTTCAGGTAAGAACCAACATCAAGGTATCAGACGAATTACACTAATCACCAGTGAGCAGCTTACTTGTAGATTTTAATTGTTGTTAAATTTGTCATTTTAAACTATCATGTTACATAATGATTTCCATTTCCATTAGGGCTGTGTTTTTTATTTTTATTTTATTATTTATTTATTTAGCGATTTTCTTTTTTTTATCCAAGTAAAACTTTCATAGTATAATGATCACACTGCTATATGCATACAATCTGAGTTTAAATTGAATTATTTTTTTTCATGCAATCAGATCAGTCAGCATTTGCATTCATCACTCTAACATCCAACATCACATCTGAGCCACAGTCTGCCACCAATCTTTGCATTTAAAGTATTCATTAAAAATCAATATTGCTTTTAAAAAAATCAATAAAGTCTTGTAATGTCGTGATACTCAGGCATATAGATATTTTCTAACCCCCCATCCCATTTTCCACAGGCTTTATGTAAGGACAACATCTACCCCGGCCTGGCCATGTTCGCTAAAGGCTACGGCAAGAACAACGAGCCCCTCCGAGGCTACATCCTGACCTTCGTCATCGCTCTGGCCTTCATCCTCATCGGTACGACTGCACACACCGCTCACTTGTACTCCGACAATAAACCATTGTTATTGTATGACATCACAATAAACACAACGTAAGCAAGACTAAAAGCATTGAAAATAACCTAATAATAATATATTTTTGCAGATCTGTAATGTCGCAGTAATTTCCAAGAAGTCGCCTGGAAAAGATCAATGTAATTTGGTACTAACTATAGGGAATATAAAGACTGTGTTCAATTGGGGCATTCCCAATGAATTTAATATATTTTTACATAAATTAAAGGTAAAGTTTCCAATAATGAATGAATAATTTATTTATTTTTTACTTTGCATTGAATAAACCAATCATCTCAAACATATTCCTATTTTGCCCATAATTAGTACCAAATGACATGTTATTTCCTGACCGTCCTGGTCATTAGGACTATTGATTGATATGACAGATTGTTTGATGGTCTAACGATCATTCTGTAGCTCACTCATTAGAGTGCTCTCTTTGCTCTAGCTGAAAGCCTAGAGGACATGCCCGTTGAGTTCTGGCCCACTCAAAGTTGACTGTTTTTCTCTTTTCTTCTTGCAGCGGAGTTGAACATAATTGCCCCCATCATCTCCAACTTCTTCTTGGCGTCCTATGCCTTGATCAACTTTTCTGTGTTCCACGCCTCACTGGCTAACTCGCCAGGTAAGAATTAAAATATGCTCGATCCAGAAGTTCAGGCTACAGAGGAACTTATTATAAGAGACGTCCCCTGTCTGATTGTGAATACGAGCGGCTCATCATCCACTATGACCGGGTCACGGGTCATACGGTGCTTAATGGGGTCCGGGGTTTCAGAAGGAATTACTTTGAGGCGCTCTACAGCTCAGGACACGTCTAACTGCTCTAAAAGCTTAGAGCTACAACTCACAAGACAGTTCCTATTATAAGCCCCTTTTTAAACACGCACTGCAACCCTGAACCGATGTCGACATCAGCCAGAGGAGCCGAATGTGAGAACACAACTGTCTGAATCCGTTGGACCAGACGTTAAACAGACGTTCCCCCGACAGCTTCCCGGTACAAAGTCTGTGTTCTATCCAATCGAGCCCACGTGTGAATAGAGCCGCTCCTTGTCTAGAGAATTCACAGCAGGCGTTTGTCATGTCATTTACGCAAAGACGGCGAAGAAAACGGCAATCTGGGACTTCAGTCGGTATGGGCCGACGGCAAAATAGTCAAATTCAAGAAACGGCAGGAGACTCAGCTTGACTGTTCCCTGGATCTTTAGTGAACACAGTTTGATCAATAGACGTACCTGCTTCTAGGCTGTGATAGCGTCTCTGCTTTTAGACCTGCCGGCCTTTAGTTACCTCAGAGGTCAGCGCCGTGAAGACACTTTGCTATTCAACAACAGTGTCAAAGTTCCCTGAAGTTAACCTCAGGCTGAAGACTGACATGGATTCAGTCAGCATGCTCGTGCCATAGGTCGTGCTCATTCCATTCAAATCTAGTGGTTTAAAATGCTGGTCGGAGCGGGACATTGCTTATTATGGTATGGTATCATATATTTATATAGTAGTAATGTAGGATATTCCACAAATAACCTTTGGGTCTAATAATTTTAGGTTGTAAACACGCACGCACACGTATACAAGGTCTTTATCAAAATTCAGATTTTGTAGTTTTGAAAAAGCTGACAAAATAAGACAATCTTGTCCACTTGCTTACTCGTTCCATAAACCAACCTTTTATGAAATAGTTTAAAAAAAAAAAAGGTAATTCTTGATGGTACATAAGCCTTGTTAAAAGTCAAATACAGGAGTTTGTGAAGTAGCTTTCCAATGAATGGTTGTGTATTTTCGGTCCATTCAAGTTCTGTTTGGAGTCGTCCCTCCGTCCTTATTACTGTGTTGTGGCTAGATCAGATTGTTGTCTACCGTAATATCCTTGGTTGATCATAGCACTGAGATTTCACGTCATGTTCAGTTAGTCATATCTTTATGAAAGTGTATCAAGATGATGTTTCATATATGCTCCAACCTTTCCTCCAATCACTGTATTGTTGCATTGTGTGGGTCACTGTTACTTCCAGAGTCCTTTGATGTGGCGGGTAAGGATTATGAGTGGCAGTGGCGGCCTTTTTAAATGTAGAGTACATCATTTGACAGTTAGCCAGAGCTAACAGTTAGCCAGAGCTAACAGTTAGCCAGAGCTAACAGTTAGCCAGAGCTAACAGTTAGCCAGAGCTAACAGTTAGCCAGAGCTAACAGTTAGCCAGAGCTAACAGTTAGCCAGAGCTAACAGTTAGCCAGAGCTAACAGTTAGCCAGAGCTAACAGTTAGCCAGAGCTAACAGTTAGCCAGAGCTAACAGTTAGCCAGAGCTAACAGTTAGCCAGAGCTCACAGTTAGCCAGAGCTCACAGTTAGCCAGAGCTCACAGTTAGCCAGAGCTCACAGTTAGCCAGAGCTCACAGTTAGCCAGAGCTAACCCTTCTGGGACAACACAGGTAGCATCACTTGTCTCTTGGCTGGACAAAGTGGTGGAGAGACTGCTCTCTGCTCACGTAGCGCTGCGTGAAGATGTCTGAACGTGTCAGTAGCTTGTTCAGGAGGTGATGTTGTACAGATACACTATGTATTTGTTCTTAAAGGGTAACTTCTGTATGTTTCGACCTGAACCCAGTTTTCCTCATGTTTTTGTCTGAGCGACCAATGGGGACCGTTTTTGGTCCAGTATTGAAGGAGAACGCTTCAGCCACCAAACGAGCTGCGAGGGCCACTGAGCAGTCGGTGAGCGGTGACGTCCACTAAAGGTGCTTGTCTTTGGCCGCCGACAGGCTCAGATTGTTAAGTGTCTGACCAACATTATAGAAATAACCCTCCAGAGAAATGAAGCCGGTGTCTTTACCCTTGGCTTGATCCGGTCTATTTGTCATTGGGTCGGAGTCTGGCTCCAGGACACGTCTCGTTGTGAGATCTGAATATCAGATGCTCTCCAGAGCATTCTTCCTCCGTTGTCTCCCGGCAACACAACACCTTACGAGATTTCAGAACAAGACTTCTCCTTGAGCCAGACTCTTTCCCTAACGCTTCCCTTACCCAGACACTGGTTAGAATAACAATCAAAGCCTGTGACTGTCGGTGGCAAAATCAAGCACTTTTTTTTTTTAGTGGACGTACTTTGAAGGTGGCGTTTGTCCCGATATTATTACATAGTTCTCCCTCAATGCTGCACCAATTCTAGAAAATGTTGTCCCTATTAATCAGATGGACACAAACACGTGGGAAATGGGGTCCTGGTTGAAAAATACCAAAGTTGCCATTTAAAGGGCGAGTTCACCAACAGAAAAGTATTCTCAGTACCTCCAGTGGTATTCGTAGTTGCAGATAGCTTTGTTTTTTATTTCTCCAGGTTGTGAGATATCTTTCTCTGCCTCCAATCCAATGGGATTTAGTTTGTGATGCATACAGGATTGGGGAAAGAAACTTTCCAGAAACAGTGTTACTCCTTGTTAATAGCAAAGAGGAATGTACACTACATCGAGGTAACATTAGCAGGCCTCATTTGCAGCAGTTGAAAGGATTAGCTTTGTTCCATCAAGTCACCTGACAAAAAGCCCAAAATGAAACTTTGCTGTTGTTGTTCATGTGCTCTCTGCAAGCCTGGATCACCGGGGGTCATGTGAGCGATTAGAAGCATGGGTATGTAAAGGAGCTCCATGATTGTTAATAGACTGTGTTTTTGCAGAGCCAGAATCTCCCAGTTTCATGTATATCATAATATTAGGTAAAATGCTATTGAACCCTCCCTTTAATTAAAACTGTTGTTGGAAACGTTGGGCCTCATGCAAGAACCACTCGTAAACACAGATTAGATCTTAAATAAATGTTAATGTTCTTGCATGCGGTCAAATGTTTCTGGAGAGAGATTGGGAGAATCTGGGTGGAGGCTGAAACCTCGGATCCAGATATATAACTGTCTGCATGGTTGCATACCACTGTAGGCAGGTGAGATGATATTTACATTTTTTGGGAGTTTGGGTGAGCTGGCTTTTTAGACTGTAGCTGAATGAAATGCATATACAACAGCTTCCTTATATTGAGTTCTGTGCTTTTTCCCCCTTCAATACCAAAGCTCTAGCAGAACTCCAGGTACAGATTCTCAGTCTGCTTCTCATTCCTCCAAGCAGGTCATATAATTACATGGACGTAAATGGTACATGACTGAATTAGAGGCCAGCAGTAATACACACATTGACTGGGATGTAGTTTACTGCCTCTGCAACCACAAACTATTACGTCCCCCATTTGGTGTTCTGGCCTCTTCAGGGCCAATCTCTCCCCACTCTCTGGGACACATAAAACCCCTGAATGGGGCTGCGAGGACCAGCACCGTCAATGTACCCTTTATGTCCTGTGGTTTGTTTTAGACGCTGTCATTGTGTAACCACACACAGTCTGACTGTGTCCCATCACTAAAATCCTACTAGCCTAGTTTCTGTGGTACCCAGTAAACAAACATGGTCTCTAATAGCTGGTATAACCTTCTGGTCTCCAGTCTAACAGGCTGCTAACTCCCATTCTTTAACCCAAGCACATGTCCAACTTAACGTTATCCATCCTCTTTAACAGCAGCATTTGCTATTATAAGACCATGTTAATGATGATTATTGTAAAATGTTCATGGAGGATGATTTTAGTCTTTTGAATTGCAGGTCTGACTTAACTTGGTCCCAGTTTAAAAAGTTTTTAACAAATCTGACTTCCACCCAACCTTAACATGAAGTGCATTTCCTCAGTTTAGCATAAATATGACTTTAGCAAACATTGTGATAGATATATATGAGGAGTGGTTTGAGTCGTTTTGGTGTTTTTGAATATCGTTCCCCTTTTTGTTGCAATGTGGTGACTTGTTTTCATCGGTGCTGCAGGATGGCGTCCCAGCTTCAAATACTACAACATGTGGGTCTCCCTGGCCGGAGCGATACTGTGCTGTGTGGTGATGTTCGTCATCAACTGGTGGGCTGCTCTCATGACCAACGTCATCGTTCTGGGTCTGTTCATCTACGTCAGCTACAAGAAGCCAGGTCAGTTACCCAGTTTGAGTCCTTCTTCACACCATGGTGCAAACGGACATTTATACCCACAGAATGATCGATTTTTTTTATTTTTATGCTGTAATTACGAGAACAGTATACAATAGTGGCGTTAATATGACAATCTATGATAGTTGACAAAAATTATTAGTTTCTTCAAACATCCTGTTAGAGTAATTTTGCCTCAGTAGCCTGCACTCTTCATAAGAGGTGAGGGTAAAACTGCTAGCCTAGCCTAGCTTAACCTAAAGTGAATAACGTACACTGTCCAACAAGATGCATGATTATCATGACTTCATGAAGAAGATTATGAGGATAGTTTATTGTGCTTTTAAAGAGATGACTATGGTTTAAGGTGTTTTAGGTAAATAACCATGTATTCCTTGGCCTAGCAGCTCTATGCTCATAAGTAGCATAAGTCAGTCAGCGTAGCATTGCTGACCTAGCATATTCCTCTTCAGAACAAAGGATTGATAGCAAACGTTAGCTACTGTAGATAAACAGAAATGTGAGCATAAAAGGCTAAAGATGTGCTGTGAAATATTTTGATAAGCCTGATGTCTATGTGTGGTTTTATACACACAATACTCTATCTAAGTAAGCTAGGGTTAGCTAGCTTTGTACCAACCTATGCTAAACCAAGGAAGTAGTGAGTCTAACTTGACAAACTTACTTTTAATAGTGTAGATAGTGTAGTGTAGATGAACCACAACATTAACGTAATATGCTGAAGGGGTGTTATCATTTATGTTTTTCTTTATTTCATCCCAACAATCTGCTGTTTCTGTTGTAGCGTTTTGCTCTTGTGCTAAAATTGCCATGAAATCACGATGTCTTGTTTATTTCTACACGTGTTAATGGACATATAGAATGGACACATAACATACTAAACATGACCTGGACAATTTCCAAACATTTTGGTCTGTTCACTTTACAAAAATCTAAACTGTAAGCAATGTTTGAATTAAGAAATCCCACTGCTACACGACACTGATCTGTCAAGTTGTTCCGCCCCCCCAACACACATCTGTGCACATCCTCAAACACAAAGCTATCCTCGCAGCTCTGAACACACACCTGTGTGCACACTCAGTTTGACATGCAGCTACACACACATACGAGGCCTTCCCATTGCCTGTAGCACCACATGGGTCAGCCGGCCTCTGGTCCAGCAGGACGACCCGTAAACACACTTCCCAACTGCACTGTTTGTTTCTGCCTGCATGCGTCCTCCCCACCAGATGTGAACTGGGGCTCATCGACCCAGGCTCTGACCTACCACCAGGCCCTGACCCACACTCTGCACCTCAGCGGAGTGGAGGACCACATCAAGAACTTCAGGTACTAAACACAAAGAAGCACCCCACTAAACACGCCTGTAGTTACTATCAAGACGGTGGTGGTGCTGGGCAATATGGCCAAAGTCTTTTATCCCGATGGAGCTCATCTCATATCTGGATAATCTTAAATATCACGATATAGCATAGTGTCTGGTAATTCAATAAATAAATAGTCTATATGAAATAACCACATGGTTTTGTACACTCTTAACGCGTAAGCTACTCCCATCATCAGCTCTGGAAAATCCGATCATTGTGTCCAGTTTAGATATCGTAATCGGTATCATAAAGTACAAAATGGTATTCTGTTGATGATCCATGAACTTGAAATACCCCCAAGTACCTAAAGCAGGTAGTATTACTATTCTGTATCCCCATGTTACGTGTGTTCTTTCTCTGAATGCTTGCACATGTGGTGTGTTTGAGGGCATATTGGTGCTTATGTGCCTTTGGGCTGTTCCCATGGCAGCGAACCAAGCAGGAGATTAAAAGGCATCTGATGGTGTCTTCAGTGGGTTCCTCTGAGCTCTCGCTTGTCACTTCTCACTGCCTCCATTAAATCCCTTGGTGCTTAACATATTTGCTTTGATGTGCGCTACTCCGCTCCTGTTTTTCTTTCCTTCTTTTTTCTGTCCCGTGCTAAGATGGCTGGAGGCCACTGAAGGTCAGAAGAAAAAGGGTCTGCAGATTTAAAAGCTAGTCGTGCTGTAAAGGCCACTTCAAATATGAAAACTATGAAAGAGTTATGTAATAAATATATAGATGGATGTATAGTAGAAACGAGGTTAATGTTTTCCCTTGGATGTGTCTGCCTGTAGACCCCAGTGTTTGGTGATGACTGGTTACCCCAACTCTCGACCAGCTCTTCTGGATCTGGTCCACTCCTTCACCAAGAACGTAGGCCTGATGATCTGTGGTCATATTCGCACGGTGAGTCGGAACTCTGTTGTTGTTGTTCTTTTTCTTCTTCTTCGGGGCGAGTAGAGTAGGGTCGTCCTTCAATCAGAGGATTGGTGGTTTAGTGATGAAAGCATTAAAAGAAATGTCTTTTGACTATATGATGTCAACATGTTGACTTCAAGTCACACAGTCACGAGTAATTAACGTCATCATTGGGTATGTTGGTTTGAATTGGAACTAAAGAAACTGTCTCTCCCTCAAAGGCATGTCATCGGCCAGCAGCCCAACTGAAAGAGGCTCAGCTAGGGACGTATTTCCAATATGGAATATTTCCAGGAGAAGTTAAGCTTGAGGATTTTGGAGTTTGTCCATAATTTCAATAGTGAGCCTTTTTATTTTTTTAAGTGAGATACACATAAAAAAGCAATGCTAGGTCTTATGGCATGTTTAGGCTGAAAGTATGGCCATTTCATTGGAGTGTTACCATGTGCTGCATTCAGAAGCTCTTTTCCATCACGCGTACAGATCATTTACCAGCATCCCATTAAATAGGAATTGAGGAAAATGACAACCCTCTGCATGCCCAGTGCACTCCCCATCACGTGTGCAGCCCACACTACTGCTGCTGTCTGAGCCAAAGCACGACATGCTTTCAGGAGGGTCTAGATTGTTTTGTATGATAGCCTAAAGTAAATCACACAGTGCAAGTTTCTGCTAGCTAGCTATTGTTCTGGTGAAAGCTAAGTTTCTATCTATTTTCCAACCCTTGGCTTATCTACATTTTGTGGGCCCAGCGATTGGGTTACCCCAACCATATGTAAATCATAACATTATGAGGCTGTAAGGTCCTCACTTTGCTCTTAAATTGGTGTCGTGATTCAATAAATGAAGTTGCACCACCAAAACATTAGAACTATCTTAGCACCTGCAGAGCTTAGCGACTCGTTTGTAGCGCTGTCGAAATCCTGGTTGTATTTAATCTGAGCTAGTTTAAAATCTGAGTAAGGTTACTCTATTGAGTTTACACCAATGTCCAGTCAGATAAGGCGTCCATGTTCTATCACCTACTCCACCTACTCCACCTACTCCACTCTGGTCCTACGTTCATCCTGTTTCTGGCTCTCATTCAGTCAACCCGCAGTATTACACACATTAAGTAACTATTGCAGCTCGAGTAATACTGAAGTTTTGAGGGGTTAATACCAATATAGAAGAATAAAAAAAAAAAAGAGAAAAATCTACCAACAATATATTGGCTGATATTAATTTATTTAATGTGAACACATAGCATAATGAATATTTGAGTTGACCAGGAAGCAGAATCTATTGAGCATGATGTTCTAGTTCCACTAAACAAGGTCCACTAAACAAGGTGGACAAACTGTGTGCTGGAGAACATATCTCTGACATCTCCCTACTGGCATTTCTTCTGACCAATCAGCTGACAGTATGAAGCATATAGCATGAATATAAGTTATTATACTGACTCTGGCCTCCAGATCCTTTTTAGGAGTGTATCTGGGCTTTTTTGAGCCCACGTTAAACTTGGGAAAGTTCATCTACTGATCAATATTTTCTTGCTCCACGTAAATTCATTGTTTATTAATTTTCCCCTTTTATAACCTCATCATCACGGTTGTTATTTCTTACCTGTCTTTGCTCTGCGTAACTCTCAGAAATGAGCTCATCAGTGGTGATACGAGTGACGCGTTTGTTCCACTCCTGTGTCCACGGCGTAAAGAGCCTTTTACAAACCCCCTGCCAGGCAGAAGTGCTTCACAATGGAACGGCCCTGTGAGCGGATGAATGAGGCTCTGTGCAGTGCAGCGGCTCCCTGGCTCCAGGGAACACACCGTCCTCCACAAGTGGCCTCTGAACACCCCCCCCCCACCCCCCTCCTGCCTGCTTCTATTGCTTCCAAGTTAAATGATGTAAAGCTTCTCAGCTAATGGCATTACATACAGTTTCCTGGCTGAAGAGCAGCTTTTCTTCTGAAATAAACAAAAGTCCCCGATGAGGAGATTCAGGGCGCCACTTTGTTCTGCAGGTTGAATTCTCCCATCTGTGATCTGATTAAATGAAGCATTCTGTGACGTCCGACCTCGTTAATGTGGAGCTGTAGGGCTTTGGGGTTGGTTATATTAGTGTGTGTGTGTGTGTGTCCACAGGGCTACAGAAGGCCAAACTTCAAAGAACTGGCCACAGACCAGGCCCGGTACCAGCGCTGGCTACTGAAGAACGAGACCAAGGCCTTCTACTCGCCGGTGTTCGCCGAGGACATGAGGCAGGGTGCCCAGTACCTGCTCCAGGTATGAGAAGCGCTCCACCTCAGACGCATGATGTCACTTAGTAAAGGGCTCTGCGTTGTTCAGGCCTGGAGCACGGCGAGTGCCAACAGCTAACAGCAGCCAGCTTGTTGGCTCTGTGCTCCTGTTGGTTGGTGCTCATAAGCACATGCTTCTAAAGCCACGCTTTCTCACAGTTGTTCAAAAACCGTTGCCAACGAGAAACGTTTGAAGTTGTTTCTCCAGGGAGAGGACTGATGCATTCTTTGTGTGAGAGGCCATAAACTTTACTGACTTTGGACCACGTATGTCCTCAAATTGTCTCAAATGATCTAAGATCACGGTCATGTTGTTTTCATAACCCAGTATCACACATGTGGTCTCATTAGGCTGCGTGTGAACGTATAAAAATGGTTTCCAAGTAAAAGGAAGATGGAATTTAAAATAAAATTAAAAAAATAAGAATGGAATTATTTAATATTTTTTATAATCGCATACAGCTCTCCTAAAAAGGCCCACACCAACTATGTGTTTCTCTCAACACTGCCTAATATGGGCTCCAAGCCCACTCATACTCAAGATGTAAATCTTAAGATCACATATTTAGTTTCCTTTTTTTTTTAAAGGCTCAGTATTTTTTATTATCAAACTAACAAAATAGTGAAAAAGTTTTTTCTGGTGAGAAATGGTAACTATTTCTTTCATTTTCAGATTTTATACTTTTTTTGGTGAATATATTGTTTTTATTTTAATTTGAATGGAAACAATGAACCTATGAGCTCGAGGTAGAGCTCGTAGTGCTCACAGAGTTGAGTCCTACTCAGAGTTTCCACCTCAGATGTTACAAAGTGTCCGTGACGGGCAGCCTGAGAGCGTCTCTAGTCAGAGCAGGCACCTGGGACGGGCTGAACACTGCACCGGAATGCCCTCACTTTTCATTTCCTGCTCCAGAATGAACAGTGATGGCTAGGAATGAGTCCAGCCTTGGAGTGAATTTGTTTTCCATTCTTCTCCCTCTCAAGGCGGCGGGCCTGGGTCGCCTCAAGCCAAACACCCTGGTGCTGGGCTTCAAGAACGACTGGAGGGACGGAGACATGATGAACGTGGAGACCTACATCAGTATGATCCAGTAAGTGGGAGCTCCTTCTAAGAGACTGGCTTCATGCGATGTCTCACACCAGCACCATGGATGGGTAGCAACTCACACTTTGAAAAGCAATGCGATAGAAAGGGAGGTCATCTGGACACACACACACACACACACACACACACACACACACACACACACACACACACACACACACACACACACACACAGAGGCCCATAGGCATGTCTCCTCACACACTATGTATTAGTTCTGTTTCCTTACTCTCGATGTCAGGCGGTTAAAGGGTTGTCTACAATTTGCTGGTATTAAAATTGCTGACATCATTCAGCATGCTGGCAGCTTATTTAATTTTGTTCTAGAATAGGGCTGCAGCTATTGGTTAGTTTAGTAATCCACTGTTCTCCCAATCATTCAAATGGTAAATGGTCTGTACTTGTATAGATCTTTTCTAGTCTTCTGACCACTCAAAGCTCTTCAACACTACATGACATCATTCATACACTGATGGGAGGAGCTACCATGCAAAGTGCCAGAAATACGTTTGCACAACACACAAAAGAGAAAATAAGAAGGAACAACTAATTTCTATATACCTTTTTTTCATTTCATTCATCTTAAATTGCATTCCATAACATCATCTTTCTGCACTAAACCCATTTAGTGCAGAAAAGTGCCAAACTGCATTCTGGGTTTCAAGGCTCCAGACTAGATGGTCAACATTTACCTTGTTATTGTCAGCTATAGTGGTTATCTGCACAATTCAAACTATTAGTAAATTAATGATCTATTTATTGTATAAATGATTTATTATTGTTTATGTATTTTTAATTCAATATTTTATTGTATTAAAAATCAATCTTGGCATGAGGAGTTTTAATGATGTCTTATAATCTGCTTAGAGCTGGTGTTAAGAAGTTAAACAGCTCATAATTCATCTCTAATATCTATTTATTTTAATGCGATGACTTCTCCTTCAAACTACTGGAAGTTTCTCACCGGCCTATTTTATTTTACAATATACTTTATTTGTAGATGAATTATCAGAAAACATTTTCAATGAATTACTTGATTCACTAAAATAAATGACCACACGTTAGAACCCGAACCCACCGGGCCCCATGAGGGTCCGGGGCCCCTAAGCAGCCTGCAGCCGGTATCCTCATCTGAAACCGTAGTAGAGCCTAGTATTGGAAGTATCCCTGGTAGTACTACACACACTCAGGAGAGCAGTGCTGGTGAAACCCTGTTTCCAGTCATGTGAGGGCGTGAGTGAAGGACTTAAGCTGAATGAGTTCCTGATTGTAAAGTGTGGGATTATGTTATTAGAGCCGAAGGTCAGAGATGGTTCAGCCCGACAATATTAAAACCATAGCTAATACGCTCAGCAATGCGCCTTTTACTTTCCATCCAGCGGTGTTCACCCTTCTCAGGTTTGAACCTGCGGCTTGCTGTGTGCAGTCCTCCCAGCGCTGCTCATCGGCCTTCTGTTTAAAATGTCTTCTCTGGCCTCGGTGCAGTTGAGCACATCTTCATCCTGTCCGCCGCTGATAGCCAACCTCCTCCTCTTCTTCACAGCGAGTCCTTTGACTTCCAGTTCGGTGCCGTCATCCTGCGCCTGAAGGAGGGACTGGATGTGTCCCACATCCAGGGACAAGGTAACACACACACACACACACACACACACACACACACACACACACACACACACACACGGTTCCAGAGAAGGGGTTGTCTCCAGAACCTCATAGAAAATAATCTAAATCATAATCAACACGGTTTATAATGATCCCATGAACAACTAAAAACCACCCTTCAGCTGTTGAGTGTCACACGCCTATGAATGACGGTTGGGGAGTCATGACTGACGGGTTTTAAAATAAAAACGGCAGAGGTCGGTAGAGGTCAAGCTCCGAAAATGCTGGATCCTACGTTTCCCATTGTGCAACTTGACAGTATTTCTTGCTGACTTCATCAGTAAAGGCTCAGACCAGGCTTAAACACATTTATGCCGTAATGGCAAAAAATACATAAAAAATGAATGTCATTTTAAAGTTCTTTGAGTGCGAGGACTCCAAGGAGGACAAGATCACCTCTCCACTATCCTTCAAAATACCCTTTGACAAACTCTCACATAACTTATTACAAAGTTACCTTTTAATTCAAAAGAGATGCTTTTTATTTCCGTCACTTGCGGTTCCCTTTGTGCTAAATCTGATCTCTACCCGTCTGGTCTGAACTGCTCCCTTGTTTGTTTGTCTTTCTCTCACCCCTGCACTCACTCCATGTACTTCCCACCATCTTATTTCCTCCCAGATGACCTGCTGTCCTCCCAGGACAAGTCCTCCGGGATGAAGGATGTGATCGTGTCCATAGACACCAGCAAAGACTCTGACGCAGACTCATCCAAGCCGTCGTCCAAGGCCACGAGCCTCCAGAACAGTCCGGCTATGCAGAAAGGTCAGCCTGCCTCAGTGTGCACACACACACACACACACACACACACACACACACACACACACAGAAATATATGTATAATATCATTTTATAAAATAATAAAGCACTCGTATACCATGTGTTCATGTCACTCAAACACCTGTTCAGGTCATGACAGAGGAAGTAGAGTCGGGCAACATGTAGACATTTTTCCATCGATTGCCAAAGTATTCATGCGGGTGGTTTGGGTCCTGGTTAGTCTCTCCTGTGTTTCCACAACAATCACCAACGCTGGTTTAGTCACCCCCACCCCCCCTTATCCAGGATATCACTTTAACACCATTCTCAGAGACCCCTCTTAATCCATCAATGGCTTCCTTTATTGTGCCCACACACACACACACACACACACACACACACACACACACACACACACACACACACACACACACTGCCCTGACAGGAAGTCGCCTCAGTGACCCATGACTCCAGTCGTCCCACTGGGCCCAGTTTGTTAGTCCACACACACAGAGAGAGAGAGAGAGAGAGAGAGAGAGAGAGAGATGCACAACTCTGATCAAGCAAACAAAGCAAGTGTTCCCAGATTGGAGCTCCAGGCGTCATCCGGTATAGATTCCGTTAAATGATTTGTTGATGTTTCTAGCTTATAAAGCGTTTCACATGTGAACAACAAAGCCCTGTGCTACTGCATGCTCCCTATGTGGTCTTCTTGTAGGATGGGCTACGTGGACACAGGCCCAAATGAAACAAGTACCTTTTGAGGTCAAAGTTTAGGCCCCAATATTAAACCTTTAAAACAAACCGCCCTCATGGAATACCGTCCTGAGCACATGTCGCCCAGTTCTGCTCGCCCATTAAGGGATCATGTCTCTCATCACAGTATCAACTGAGACTTGTTTTTATAATGCAGCCAAGTTTGTGTTTGGCTCTCAGCACCCATCCCATAAATACCACAACATCCCTGTGTCAGTTGAACAGAAATACCCATTCTAATTGCTTCTGTGTGTTTTTTGATGACGTCACCATCATGCTGCACCGGGGGGGGAGGGGGGGGATCAATGAAGGGCCCACACACATTGTGAACATGCCGGACTGATGAAGGCACAAGAGGCCGCGAAGTGAAGATGAATGCCTTGATTTGGGTAATCCTCTTAGTCCCAGCCTGAGCTCCGACTGTACCTGAGCACTCATTAAGTGCCCCTCGTCGTTCGGCCTCTCCTCACTGTGGGATTTTCACTCTGATCCAAGCCCAGTGTCTGTGGAGTCGTCCAGCTCTGAGAACCAGAACTGATTCATGTGGATTTGATACCCTTCACATGTCTGAGTGCTTACCAGATGGCCAGTTAGATTCATCTGGAGGGTCCAGACATAAGAGAGAACCACATGAACCTCGGTGTGTGTTAGCATGACGCATCATAACTGTAAACCTTCTGCTGTGCTCAACTCCATGTGGATTCATGACCGGGAAACCTCGGTTGTAAGCCGACGGCCCGTCAAATCAACATTTCACCCCAATTCTTCGTTGTTGTTTTCTCTCTCTCTCCTTTTGTCTCACGTTTCCCAGATGACGAAGAGGACGGCAAAGCTACGACCCAGCCCCTGTTGAGAAAAGGCAGGAGATCCACTTTATTGCGTTGCCTTAAAACCTCTCTCTTTCTCTGCTTTTGTTTTTTTAAATCTTCACCCGTCCATCCGTCTTTCTATCACCTCATTTCTCACTGTGTAGAAGGTCTCTTGTATTAACACCGCGCCCCGCTCCCTGCTGTCTCTCGTCTGGTCCGTGTCTCTGGCTTCGTGGGCTTTTGGGGAATAACGTTTAGTCTTTCCCTCTCTTTCTCCTGCTCTCCTGTCAACAGCCGCCAGCTTGTAGCTCAGCCCGGCCTCTGAAGCTGTAGTGTGTGATAGTGCCTTTAACTCGATCCAAGTCTCCAGTATTTAATGTTGTGAGCGTGTGCCAACGTTTCTCTTTCCTCCTCCTGTCTTCAGTGTCTCTCGCCTGCTGCTTCTCGCTCTGGAGGGGACAGTTTGTCTGTGGCTTTCTTTTCCAGGATGAAAACTGCTCTCCTGTTTTCATGTCTCCAGCCCCGTCCGGCTGACCCCTGATCTGCTCTCCCTCTCCCTTATTGATGGTGTTTCCCCTGTGTTCATGAAGCTACACCTCACAGAAATCTCATATATAATATAATAATAATACTATCATAGGTTCCAATATCAAAAATGCAAA
Organism: Ophiodon elongatus; assembly: GCA_016806645.1. NCBI lineage: Eukaryota > Metazoa > Chordata > Actinopteri > Perciformes > Hexagrammidae > Ophiodon > Ophiodon elongatus. The sequence goes on along the minus strand of JACSYO010001746.1, from coordinate 902,116 downwards.
ATACTCGCCTGCGAATAACATCGTAATAATAATACGTTATAGGGCTTCTTTTTTGTTGTTGAAAGGTAAAAACGGAAGAAGTAGATCTGGTCTGGGCTTCCTTTGTCAACTGTGTATAAGAAGTGGACGTAGTCATCATTACATCACTCATTGGTTTTGAATCCTCAGGTTTGGCGATTTTGCCGTCGCCATGTTGTTCTTTGGCAACCAATGAACAAAAGTGGCCATATTTAGAATGTGGAGAAGTGACATAGAGACGACGTATACGGCTCTGATAGAGGAAGAGACCTGTCAATCACCTTGTAGCCCCGCCCTAAAGCATCCCCTGTTTATGGTCTGTTTGACTCTAAATGGCCATAATTTACTAAATGAACATCATGCTGTATTGAAGAAGACTTGAAACTAGAGATCGAGACATAAACTCATGTTTACAATGTTTACTGAGGGAATAAATCAAGAGAGAAGTAGAGTCATTTTCTATAGACTTCTATACAACCAGAGGAGTCGCCCCCTGGTGGTCAGGAGAGATAATGCAGGCTTTAATCTTCAGAACCGGGGGTCACCGCCTGGTTTAAAGCGGTAATTCAGTTTGTTTTACTACGGCGACGCTCTGTTATTTTTCATGAATAACAACGCCGCACAACGTGATTGGTTCTTTTATCCACGGTGTGAAAGCTCAGCAAAATCAACCTCGTTCTGACTTTATTTCAGGCTTCTAAACAAAAACCCATTGACTTCCAGACAAGGGAACCTTTTTTAGGACTGATTCCTGCAGCACTCTGTTCTGCTGCAATGTACCATTCAAAAGAAGTTGTTGTTCTATGTTGTACAATGGAATTAAGACACAGCATCAGTTTTCCTCTTCCAAATGAAAAGTTCCATTCATAAACCATAAAAGTCCCCCTTGCTATATTCAATACACTTACAGATGAGACGGTTTGACGAGTAGCCTCTGGTGGCTAATGTTGGTTAAAGTTAGCAGACTTCAAGTGGATGGATATCACAGAGTAACCGACATTACTGAGTCTTCACATAAAGACACCGTTAGTGACACAATCAGTGTTCTTGCATATTTAAGTGCATTTTGATTTAGCTTCTCATTTTCCAAAGCATACTCTTCATTTTCGGTTTTCTAACTTGGAGGCAGCCGTTGTGGTCCGCTCATCTCAGTGTGAACTGGTACTGAGACTATGAGACTAAACATTTACTTATTGATCGCAGCTGCTGCATTCTCTCTGTAAACAGTTAGTCATTGTAGATCGATCCATCGTATTGAGCTCTGGAAAATCTGCTTTCTCACCTTTTTATATATATTTCATTCAGTTCATGAAAAAACAATATCCTCAAGTTAAAAGCAGTGACAAGTCTACATCTGATCATCTGTTTAATACCAGAAAGATACAACCCTACAATCCGATTAGTTTATCATACTGCAGGACTTGTGGCTGCCTGGAAGCTGGGGAATCACTCTAAAAACCTCCTCTATGAAATGTGTTTGACTGATTCATAAAACTGAAAATGAACAGATCGCTTCAGAGTCATGAATCTGTGACTTCCTCCTCCTTACCGCTTTGGAAAATGTGACGTGTTGTGCCGAAACAAGCATAATATGTATAACTCCATAGGAATTAACAACTCCAAAATCCATACTTCTAAAAATATACATCTGCAGGGGAAACACCAGGCGCAACTGTGGAGCTGAGGTTTGATGACCTGCCGTATAGTTTTAATAACATTGTGTGATTTGTTGTACGTGCCTAACATCTCTACCAATAGCCTGACTTTCATTCAAACACAAGGCAACGTAGTCACACACACACACACACACACACACACACACACACACACACACACACACCAAACAGTTGAAGGTCCATAAACTACACACAGTTTGTCCACTTGAGATGTTTGCTTACTGTTCCACTCTCAGGACTCCTAACAGGCCAGCACAGTCCATAGAGTCACTACAGCGTTCTCTTGCCATCTAAATGTGCTTTTGCTGTGTGTGTGTGTGTGTGTGTGTGTACAGACAAGAAGAGCCCAACTGTCCCACTCAATGTGTCCGACCAGAGGCTGCTGGAGGCCAGCCAGCAGTTCCAGAAGAAGCAAGGGAAGGGCACCGTGGACGTCTGGTGGCTGTTTGACGACGGAGGTGAGTCTGTGAGATCAGTCCCATGGCGAAGGTCATCAAGGTATCTCTTTAGACCCAGTAGACGGCGAAGGTCATCAAGGTATCTCTTTAGACCCAGTAGACGGCGAAGGTCATCAAGGTATCTCTTTAGACCCAGTAGCGAACCGTTATGAGAGGCAACGCAGTAGTCTCCTCTGCATGAGGACCACAGGATGTTTTGTTCTTACTACCCAGACTCCACAGCTTGTTTCCCAGGCTGGCAGCCCTGCTTCACCTCTTCACTGCTTTGTTCATAGTCCCAACATAAATGTGGTGTACAACCAGAAAAGCAGTTATTATGACTTGGCAACTCATAATTATGTGATCTGTATCCATAGAAACAAATACTAAAAAGGCTAACTCAATTTGTATTGGGGGAGGGGAGAAATAGGTGGGGTAGCCGGGGTAGCCAGGCAAATGCTTCAGCCATAAATGCACAACAGACTTTTATGCTTTAGATGGTTATCATTTAAATAAAACGATCTCCAATGCATTATCTGGTGATGGGGAAATGTTTCTAAAGCTTAGCAGTTGTTGGGTTCGGCTGAGCAGACCGGCACGTCAGCTGATTCATCTGCTTTTCTTCCTCCAAACTACCGTTATTATATTTCTATATCATTTACAAAGCCGCTATCAGTCGAGCTCTATTTGGACGGCCGCTGTCAACAGGTCACCCCAGAGGCACGGAGCTCTGGATGCAGTGAAGACGGCCAATCAGTCCCCAGCTGTTCCAAAGATCAAATCTATTAGGGAGGTGTTGATCGGTGGAGCTGACGGAGCCAATATGTTGACGTGACTCATTCTTTACTGGCAGAATGCTTCTGGCCGTCTGTCAGCCCAGCGGGGTGTAAAGATGTGAACAAGACCAGAGGCATGACTCATGTGTTCAAGACACCGCGGCATGTGACACTTCCAATCTGGCTCCTCGCCGTCATGTCGGCCGCTTCACTGCTGACAGCAGAGACTCGACACGCTCTTAAGAAGCTGTCGCTCTAGAGCACAATTTCTATATTCTCTATTAAACTTCCACCAAGTGAGACCCAGCAGGTGCTCAGTGTTGAGGTGACGGCCGCTCTGTGCTGAGAAGCCTTCTGTTGTGTCCCGTCCAGGTCTCACCCTGCTGATCCCCTACCTGCTGACCAATAAGAAGAGGTGGAAGGACTGCAAGATCCGCGTCTTCATTGGAGGAAAGATCAACAGGATCGATCACGACCGCCGAGCGTAAGTACTGTGACTCCTCCCCCTCCGCTATGGCCAGGCTGAAGATAATATAATATTCCAAAAGCAATATGTAGCTCACCTGCTGGCAAACATTATCTCTTTTACTGAGACTATTACATAAACCCTTTGATCGCTGCAAAAGAAAAGAAATACTACAATAACTGCCACTGCTGCGCCATATTATGATGATGATATAATAGTAATAATATTAATTCTAAAAGTAATAATAACTAATACTTATATGAATAATAATAAGTATTAGTATTATGGTAATTGTTCAAATATATTAAATATTATTATTATTTAACATTAAAAATAATCTTTTCTTTGGTTTCCCTGGTGCGTAAATGATAGATTAGTCTATACACATGCTTTCCTTTCAGCACCACTCTCCTCTGTGTTTGTCTGCAGAGCTACAGAAGCTGCATGTTCTGCCATAAGTCTTATGAATGCACATATTCCCTGGAAAAACATCTCATATTTGAAATGTGGTGCAAGTGTCCATCTCACTGTGCACGGGGAAACGTGAGCATTTCATGTCACGCCAAAACAATTAAGATTCCCGCTTTTATCCTGACGATCATCAAAATATGCTTAAAAATATATTAAAATGGCAATCTGGACTCTTACATTTTGTTAAGAGACAAATATGTTTTATTGCATCACAGATGGGACAAAGATTTTTTTCAATCATCCTATTTAGTAAAAAAAGAAACAAGCAATCTTAAGTTAGGTAAATCATAGTAATTTTTGGCCGCTCCAGGTACCGGTACCGTAACAAAACGAACAGAAACATGCACTGAATGTTCAGCTGGCGAGTTCCAGGTCTCAGCTCACTGAGTTGAATAGTGGATCGAAGTGAACTAAAACTACTCGTCTGCATTCACAGTAGTTGTGGAAAGTGGTGAAAACCCAGCAAACCTCCCAGTATGCTCCTTTTAAAGGAGGCTGCAAACGAGAGTAAGTAGTGGAGCCATCTGTTTGGACCAGAACGCATCAAGTGAACATCCTGTCTGCTTTGTGCTCGTGTTCCCCCTGGGGGGGGGGGGGGGCAGCAGCATGTGTATGACCACAAGATGTAATTTCCTTGTTATTGTGGGGAGAAGCTTTTCCCATCATCTCATTACTGTTAATGAAGCACGGTTGCTGATATGAAGGCATGTAGAGTTTATTTAGGAGAAGTTCAGCCTTTTAGAAAGAGCTTGCTTTCCTCCAGTGAATAAGAATAGTGAAGTGGTTAGCTTAGCTTAGCATAAAGACTGTGAGCAGAGGGAAACGGCTGGTTCAAATCACAGAAGCCTCCCAACACTGAAGCTCACTGATTAACACGCACCGTCTTGTTCGTTTAACCCGTCAGCAGAAATGTCAAAGCTACAATTTGTGGTTGTAGGCCGAGTTACTAGCCGGAACTAGTTGTTGACCCACAACAGTGTATCCATCCGCCCGGTATTTCTGTGCAGCGTCTTCAGCTATAGCATGAGTTACCAGATACATAGGCACAGTGGTTCCAAACCAGACCACCTCACTATGAGGACCTCAGGAAGCTGCACACACCTGGCTGCTGGTCACCAAGAAATAGGTCCATCAAAACCCACAAATGTCAGTCTGCTTTAGAGGAGTTGATGGGTACCGAACTATAAAGCAAGGAATCCTTCATGTCTGTCTGCATGTGGGCGTGTCCTTCGCACATCTGTTTCACGCCCGCCGGAGGTATTGCTGGAACTCAAGGTGTTGAATGAGGTGCAATTTGGAAACGCAACACGTTCAATATTAATGAAGTTTGAATAAACAATAGAACGTTTGTACTTTGTTGAGCTAATGTTAGCCAGCAATATCTCTATGGAGACGCGCTCATTAATATGGAGATCAACCCGTTAGCGTTGGTGAGAAATGATCCTCGTGAAGCCGTAACAGAAAGGAGCTGCAGGTGTCTGTGCTGAGAGCCATTAATACATTGGTCATGGTGTAGTTGTGGTCTTGTCAGTGACGATGGGCTGGGCCTGCTGCGTTTGGTTCTGTATCATGATGTAGCCATCTGACAGAGATATGATCTGTTTGGAGAACAATTACAAGGAAAACCAACCCATGTTCAGATCAAAAATATGTGGAAGCATTTTTTCAGTCAAAGGTGCAACAACACAGATATGATGGTTTGTAGTGGGACTCTCCATGGCCGCCTCATTAACCTCAGAAGAACTGCTCCCAAAGTCTGGCACCGACGCGGAGTTGAGCGCCGTCTCGATGATGTATGACCCACCCACCCCCCCCTTCTTAATAGCTTAATATCCATAATCTCATCCGACTCCTTGAAAAGAAAGCAAGTGAGCTTATTCACATTTAATAGGATGTCATTTTTCCAGTAGGCATGTCTCCTCTCTCCCCCCCCCCCCCACCTCCTCTGTGTCTCTCATTGTCCCCTACAGCTGCCTCCTGCCTCCTGTTGTTGGATAAAATTAGCTTGGCGCTAGCAGCCGGGCCTTTTATCTGTGAGCCACAGCTCTACGTGCACTTTAATATCCCCTTTGTGTTTGTTTACTGTAAACCCACAACTTGAATAAATACCACTTCAAGATTTCCCTGTCAGACTTGACACATTACAGCATTGTTGTTTTACCAATAGGAAAGTAGTTGCAGTATATATTTGATAAAAATCTACTTTTATAATTGTACCCCTCATGATTTGTGATTGTACAGGAGCCTGTACTTCAAAGGGTCACTTCACCTAAATTTCACCCCAAAACCATAATTTATCCTCTGCACACAACTCACTTTCAATACTTTTCATAGCGAATGGGGGAAAAAAATGATATATATATATTTTATTTGGCTGAAAATCACACACTTGACGTCGACCGTGTGATCAGCTTCTTTGAAGTTGAAGCTGAAGGAAATGAATCACATAGAAAGAATGCCACAGTGCTCCAGTAAAGCCAGTCTCACCTGCCCCCCCTCCCAGAAACCCCCGTGTTCAAAGGGAGTTCTTTAAAGCGGCGTGCCCTGCAGGAGGACTCGGCCGTTATCTCTGCCCACAGCACCTTGGATTGAGCAGGTCTTGCATTTTTCTCAAAGCTCTTTTTGTTGTTGTTGCTGTGCAGGATGGCCACTCTGCTGAGCAAGTTCAGGATCGACTTCTCAGACATCACCGTGCTGGGAGACATAAACACCAAGCCCAAGAAGGAGCAGTAAGTCTTCCTCCATTTTCACCATCATTCCTCAGGAATACCGGTTTTACTGGACATGCAACCTTTAAGTAACACCAGAGCGTTTCAAACAGCTGCAGAGTGGAAGACACTGGAGATGATTAGGGAGTAACCTTCTTTCAGAGGGAGAGAGTATGACATGATTAGTGCTGTGGACCTGAACCTCAAATTATGAAAGAAGTGTATCAAGGTGCGGTGAAGGCTGCTTCTCTGTGCTGTTGACCCCTGACCTCTAGAACAAACCTGCTCGGCTTACACAACCTCCCCAGTTCCATTTGGAAGTGAAAACAAATGGAAACATACATTAAATGTCCGTTATCATTTTCCATCACGGTGTAAAACCTACGTTAAGTATGGGAGGTCAAAGTTGAACCTGGAAGTAGCTATTTTTAGAACACAGTTAATATCGTTTCATTTTGTTTGTTCGAAAGCTTCTTTGTCGTTAGCCGTATTTCCATTCCCACGTTTAGGAGTATTTTGAGGTGTCTCATTAGAAAAGCTGTTTGGACAAAAACAGTTGAAACCAGTTCCTGAAGACCTCCATTTGGTGTTGGATGGTGAGCAGGCGACTTGTTCTGTTCCAGGTTCAGAACCGCTTCCTCTTCTGCTGCGTGTCCTGAACGAGGACCGCCACGTGTCGCTTAGAGCGCCACCTCTGACCAAACCACGCCGTGGCGCAGGTTGTTTGCTCGAAATCAGTCGATGCAACGCGTTTAATTCATTTATTTTTTTAAGCCATTTGAAGAATTCCCTTTTTAAATAAGCTCTGTAGTTGAATGGCAACACGCTGTGGAGCACCACGTCCGTAGCAGCGGAGAAGTGGGATTGTAACCAATGAAGACTGTGACCACTACAAATCAGACCCGAGTTTTAAAAGAAAGTTTCCTTTAATAATCACGTTACCACATTACTTATCGCTTGAATTACACAAACTGTCATGAAACCGAATCTGTTGGTTCCAGGATCATATCAATGTTCTGCAGCAGCTTAAAGGAGAGGAGAAATCCATCTATAAATCATTATCATAACACTTGTTTCTCTTGAAAGACAATTGACATAAAAAGCAATAAATACCATTGTTGATTTATTAGATGTTTTCTATATTAATATGCAGAAATGAGTGGTGGCAGGTTGAGTCTACCTCATGGCCGGACTGAGTCTTTGCTGCCCCCGTGTGTTTGTGTGGAGACATGACATCAGACGTTGTGTCTGTTTGCTTTGAACAGAACATGATCATATTCAGATGATATGAGAACGGGTTTGCTGACCAATAACTGGTTGTCTGGTATTCTCCACGTTGATCCAGAACCGTTGGGTTTCGTCTTTTCGCCGTAACTTAAGTATCATTGAAGCTAATTACAATTAATTTGCAATGAGGGATTATTTGCCAACATTTCAGCTCCTTCAGTCTAACCTTAAAGTAAAGGGGTTTGGCCTTGACCTGACGGATGTCTTTAGTATTGATGACGGCGTCATGATTGATGGAAACGAAGGACAAAACTACAGAAATAGGACTCAAGTTAGAGTTCTGCCTTCAGACAAAGTGCCACCACTGAGCCCCGTTGGGTTGCGTCTCCACCTTCTGTCGTCCCGTGAGTGTTCTGTAAGGCTGCATGTTGCTGCTGCCCGGCTTGAACTAACATGAAGCTGTCGTTGTGCAGCGTGTCGGCCTTCGAGGAGATGATCGAGCCGTATCGGCTGAAGGAAGACGATATGGAGCAGGAGGCGGCCGAGAGGCTGAAGGACAGCGAGCCCTGGAGGATCACCGACAACGAGCTGGAGCTCTACCGCGCCAAGGTCAGCACGCCGCCTCCGTTTCCTGCTCCGCTCTGGTTCTGTTCCTTTCAGGAGTCTGGAGACTGTCGATGATGACGTGATCTCACAAAAGCATTGACCATTTAAATGTCTGCGCAGTATAGCAATGACGAGGCCTCTGCTGAGCCAGAAAGAAGCAGAGAAGCTTGTCCGTGCTCGTGTTTGTGTCGTTGCATGACTACCGTACCACTTTGTCTAGCGGCCTACCAAAGATCAGACCAGACCCAATGCTGCTGCCACGGTGTTATTAAGAGAGATGATAGAGCCTAGAATGGCTCCATGTATCTTTTACACTTGATTTTAAAGTCCTTCTCTCAGTTTTTAATGCACTAAATGGCCACGCCCCCTTTTATATCACAGACTCCCCATCATTTTATGATTCTCCACGAACCCTTAAGGTCTTCACAGCTGTCCTTTAAACTGTCCCCAAGGTCACCACAAAAACCTCTGGGATGCTACGTCCAGCCGCTCCACCCTAAATATAATATAGGACTTGCTGACACACTGGACCGTTTAACAACAACTCATAACGCAACGTTTTAATATTGCCTATTAATATAATCTTCTATGTTTATTTTTGGTAATCCTATAAGATTTAGATTTTCTCCCTTCCTCATGTGTATGTGTTATTTGCTGCTGAATTGTAAAGCATGTGTCCTGCATCCTGTGCCTGAAAGGTGTGTCTCATTCATTCATACTAATGCACTGCAGCCCGATGCTGCTGGCTCTACAGAGTGGCGCCCGTCCACTGGCTCTGAGAGCGGCGCTGCAGCGGCTTGTGATGGTTATCTGGTAAGCTGAAACCGGAATGTTTCAACCCGCATCTCTGTTTGTTTTGTCCTCAGACTAATCGTCAGATCAGACTCAACGAGCTGCTGAAGGAGCACTCGAGCACAGCCAACCTCATCGTCATGTAAGTCTCTCTCTCGCTCGCTCTCTCTCTCGCTCTCTCTTGCTCTCTGTGTGTGTGTCAGAACAAATGAGTGCGACGCCATGAATGTCCTCCTGAAAGCCTCCACCAGCATCCCCACAATAACCATCAGTGTGTCTCGCCTCACCCCGCCCCCTCTTGTGTGGCCGGTCAGACAGCTTTGCCTTGCAAAGTCCCCTCAATCATTTTAATGACACCACTGCATTTGCACAAAAGGCCTCTACAAAAAAACCTGCCTCTACTATTGCCCTAAGCACAGCTGCCAGCTGGTGGATCACCGTGTCTCATTCTCGGGGTTTTACCTGGTAAAATGAAAGGATTGTGACCATGATAACGTTCCAGATAAGTAATTTCCTGTCTTATAATAAGACCTCCCATTACAGTACTGGGTCCAGTAAAAACAGCTGCTCAGATATGTAGGCGTGCTTTCACACCTGTACCACTGTACCTCACTGTGGTCAAAGGGTGTTTGTGGTCAAAGCTGTTCATCAGCGGTTAAGCACTCTGCTGCCCCCTTCTGTCCACAGTCATCAAGTGCACCAACACTTTTACTGACAAAGGGAAACAATTATCCGTTGTTGCTTTCTGGCTCCGGTCCGGTTCCTGTTCACACTGACTTCTTATCAACGCACCAAGAGGAGTAAACGTGAGGTCATACAGACTGACGGGAGACTCGTCGTCCTGCACCATCAGGACCGATGTGTGGACATCAAATGACTGACAGAAGTTTATGCAGCACTTTAATGCTCCTGATTTATGTTCTTTGGTGTCTCACGAAAATATCACTGCTTATAAGCATTATTAGTATTATTGGACTGCAAATCAACCATGTGATGATGATTATGATGATTAATGATGGGCTGAGACGAGACGCCGGGGAGCGCACGGTCTCATGATTGAGACGTCCTGTACAGTATTGACTCGTGGCTTATTACTGTGGGATTTCTGTCACACACTTTTTAATGGACAGATACACCACAGCGTTTGACCTATGAATCAGGGAAAATAGCCACGCTGACATGTGTACGTGTTGATTTGCATAAATAGGTTCTACACATGGCCTTACACAATCAATTATAAGATCTCTTCCTGAACAGTTTTCACGATCAGCAGATGGATTTATGACTAGTTTAGCTTTTGAAATCATCTTTAAAAACACATCTCCAATCATAAAATCCTGTGGTTGGTTCATGTGCTTTCAAACCACAAACGAACAGCACCTGAGTCCGCATGGAAGCAGACCCAGATCCACCTTTTTCAAGTGGACGTGTTTCGGTTGGTTGCTCCACACCAGGGTTTGATTGACAGCTTCCACACCAGCTCAAATGATCCGAACTAACCAAACCCAACAGGTCAGGTGTGGAAGCACCCTGAGAAAAGGTGACAGCCCCAATGCCAACTGAAACGCACTAAGTATCAAGGACCGTCTTGTGTTGATTGAAGAATGGAATGAAATGTCTGGTTGGAATCATAATCTTTGATCAGATAAAGCCTGACTTTGGAGACATTTTTAAAGTTTTTTTTTTTTTTTAAAGCTATAATTTGTGATGAGGGATCTTAAATAGACATTACTTAATTTCTAGGGTCTTAAGCCGAAGGGTTGGGAACCATTGTTGGGACAACCTTCTCTTGAAAACATTCACTCAAAACTTCTTGACATGCTTAGAACAAACTAGTTTGTAGGAACATGTAGAAGAGGTAGGTGTCTAGATGGTTACCCACAAGTTGCGAGAACCTTTGGAGGTCAATGCCTAACTACCAACAACCAACTTATCCATTGGAGGTCAATGCCTAACTTTATCCATTGGAGGTCAATGCCTAACTTTATCCATTGGAGGTCAATGCCTAACTTTATCCATTGGAGGTCAATGCCTAACCTCATCCATTGGAGGTCAATGCCTAACCTTGACCCTTGAAGGTCAATGCCTAACCTTGACCCTTGGAGGTCAATGCCAAACCTCAACCCTTGGAGGTCAATGCCAAACCTACTGGTACCAATGAATTAAAACAAAAGCAGCCCTGCTAACAATCGTCCCTCTTTGTCTTACAGGAGTCTGCCGCTGGCCAGGAAGGGCGCGGTGTCCAGTGCTCTGTACATGGCCTGGCTGGAGGTGTTGTCCAAGGAACTGCCTCCCATCCTCCTGGTGCGCGGCAACCACCAGAGTGTCCTCACCTTCTACTCTTAAAGTCACACGGGAAAACAAAAGTTTTTAAGTCTCGCATCCACTTCTGCCTCTGGGAGCACAAACACACACACACACACACACACACACACACACACACACACACACACACACACACACCCCAGTTCCAGTTCCAGTTCCAGTTCCAGTTCCAGTTCCAGTCCAGACCTAAGGTGCACCACAAACACTCCAGAGACGGTAGAAAACACAGCCACTGATGGAAACAACGCTGGTAATGTGAATAAAGATGAAGGAAGTAATATTGGTTGAGATGTGTAAAAGCCCTTCAAGTGATAGGAGGGTGGGGGGTTGTAAGGTTGCCCACTCTGCTCCTTTCTTTCTATTTATTCCAAGATGTCCGGGTTTTTTCTCTTGTAGCTCTAGTTTCTTCTAATTTCCTCATGACAGTTTTTTCATTTTTTACAAAGTTGATTGCTCTCAGGCTCCAAAGCAGTCGCGCACAATGTTCTCATTGTCGGTCTCACAATATGGAGTATCTTGATGTCATACTCGTCACGTTAATTGGACCAGTTTCTTTTCTTTTTTTTTGTGATGCAGCAATAATCACCCTGTTGTTATCCTTAAACTTTGGGAGAGAACCATGCAGAATGCTTTGCAACACCCTCTAAAGCCTTATGGATGTGCCTTCCAGTTGAATCAGATAAAATAATTATAATCTATCCAGATTGACAATATTACCTATTATATTAGTGGATACTAGTTAGTTTTATTGAGTTTTAAATGTGATTCCTTCTTAGTTGGAGCATTTATGCGAGTGGATTGCATGGATTTAATGAAGGCTGTCCACTTGGTTGCATGAAGACTTTCTGTCATTTCTTTCTTTCACTTTTTACCCCAATCAATATGTTTATTTCAGGCCATAGTGTTTTTTTTAATTCACCTTTTGAGTCTTCCCTTTTTAAGCTGTTGAATATTTGCGATAGCCTCATCTAGTCGACACATGACGCAGTTTATCTTTTGGGCGCCGTGCCTGAAAATGTTTTTATGGGTCTTAAATTTAAGATCTTGTTTGTCAGAAAAGAAATGAACGTAGTTTTTCCACTCGCCTCGGCAGGTGGAGCGACTCCGCCGGTTGACTGAATGAAGTCTTTCTTTCAACAACTTGTGTGTTTGTGTCCACATGTATGGTTCTTCCCCTGAGAAAGAAACTGCTCTACCCAGTAAGCTAGCTAAAACCTTGCCTTAACGCTAGAACTAACGATTGTCACGAGTTCCTTTTCTCTTATAAGCCATACTGGCTGGACAGTTTGTGGGTAAATGCAGAAAGCTGGTTACATGTCATGAGAAGTGTTTCAGCACAGTTCTTCTTTACTGTATATGCATCTTTTTTTTTTTTTTTCTTCCCATAGTCCACCTGCATTAGTCTGTTACATCGCTTTCTGTGTGTTGCTGGCGAAGTGGTCCATCAACAGTACCGGGCCCACTTTGCCGGAGTCAGTACCCCAGTAGACTTGTTGCTTGTTTGCCATCTGCTGGTCTCCCGTTCCTACGAAGCCTTTGCTGGGCAGAGAGAGCGACCGACACACGAGCGTCACACTGGAAGACTTGCTGGCAGGGAGAATGTGACTTTAGAATGTGTCATGGCTGAGTGAACATATACCTCTATGCATATGAGCTTGTGTTGCGAAAGTACTTGTAATAAAAGTCCATGTCCATGTGAACGGATCTACTCGCCTCAGTTCATGTAAAGGGCACGTTAGCCACCGGCTTGTAGACTTCTTGAGGGCACCATGGCTCCTAGAAAAGCCATGTGTCGACCATCTCACTACTATACATAGGTCAAATGTGTCTCCCTGGTCTACCGTGGTCATATAGAGTTTATTGATTTGGCCAGTTGGTGTGGATTATTTTCAGATGACCACACAGCTCTGACGTCGTCCCAAATTAAAACTGGTTTCTGCTGTTACAAGACAAGAAGCGCTACTTTTTGGAGCGCTAAAGTTGTATTTATTCCAAAGGTGCGTTCAGAATGAATGCAAAGTGAAATTCAGAAGTCCCACCATTGTTTATAAAATGATTTTAAATGAGCACCAGAGGCGTATGCGGCGTCTCTACATCACTCCTCACTTTCGTTCACTAGTTGCGAAAAACCAAGATGGTGACTGACTCAAGGCTTCAAATCCGTAGTCCCTAAAGCAATGACTGAGGTCACTACGTCCACTTTGTCTATGGCAAAGAAACATCGGAGTGAAAGAAATAATTCATGCTTATTCCAAAGAGTTTCAATTCATGAAAATATAGACAAGTCAGAAACAAGTTTAAACTTTAGAAAATAAAGAATGAACAGGAAGTTGCTGTTTTGTTTTGAAACCAGATTTGCCAGCCAGCTCACATTGAACGGCTGTGCAGTCATTAAGGACAGTAAACGGACATCAGATCATTTATATAATTTGTGTTATTTAACTATTTGTTTTCAGTCTGAACACACCTTAAGGTCGCCGTCAGTGGTGCACACACAAATGTTCTATAAGAGTGTAGCCCTGCAAAATGAATAATTCCATTTGATTGTCTAACAGTCCATGGTATAATCAGGAAAAAAAAAACTTTTTTTTTTTTTTTTTAAAGAAAGAAAGAAAGGTAACTGCACAGCTCATTGTCATGAGCGTACCGTGGAACACTTCCACGGTACGCTACTGTCAGCAGCTAACAGCAGAGTAAACTTGGACCAGAAGAAAAGCTCCATCATGGTTCTGAGTTAGAAACTGCCACATAACTAATGGAATAAAACAGGGTTCTATTTACTTCTTTTTCTGCGTTTCTCCCCAAAAAAGGCAGATTTTAGCATTTAGCGTGTTACTCTCATGTACTCTGTCCTTTACCGTATGCAATTTCAAAAGAGGAGTGTGAACACAATGCTTAGGTTAGCTGAATGTACTGTATAATAATGAACACTACCGCTCGGAGTTAGCATCCGTAGTCTCCTCCTGGTCCTTCCTGTATATTCCTGCATCGGAGCGGTGCGCCGTGGGTCTGCTTCATGGTGCTGTTAGCCTTCATGCAGCTGCATCCCATCATCGCTCTGTGCTTCACCTGCACAGTGTGCAGGCCGGGACTTTGACCTGCGTACATACGTATGTATGCATGTGTGTGATAGTTAGTAGTACGTAAACACTAACTGTATGTCACGCTCACCAGTGTATTGAATACATTCTTGAGTACTTTGCAGGTATGTGAAAAGCATGTACTGGGTGAGGAGCGGTCAGACGACCCCTGCTGGAGTTGTATTGTTTAATAGCATCCCCCAGAACCTCCTCAGCTCACTGCTGCTGTCGGTACAGGTCTTTGGATTGGTTAGGGACTAAAAGTCAAGACAGCTCTACCTCTGCTGCCTTGAGTTTGTCCTTTTACAAAATTAAAAAATCTGTTTCTTACAAGTGAGCCGACTTTATGAAAGTTTGCCAACTTTGCATCATTTCCAAAATGGTGAAGTCCATTGAGCTCTTGTGTGATAACGACTAAAACAAGATTCTGACCTTTGGGGGGCGCTATTGTGCACTATGACAAAGTCCAGGAGTGTGTCTTTAACCTCCATTCATTTCAGTCCTGCTGTGAAGCACTCATTCTCCCTTACTGTTACATAGCAACAATATTACAAACAAGAACACGGGTTATTCTATATTTGTACATTAAAGAATCTATATATGCCTATATATACACGTATAAATGTATTAGTCTGACCTGGAGGGGATCTTTTGTCTTTGATATGTCATTTAATGAAACAAAAAGACCTCCTGTCACATTTTACAACCAAATAATATTGTTTGTGACTTCATTTATCTCCCGATAGATTTTGAAACCTGTCTGACGATGCTACTGTTCTAGTGAACAAACCAAATGTCACCTGTACTCACATTGTCAGCCACCATGTCATCATTTGATATCTCCTCATCATCCCATGTATTTTCTGCCAAAGCCCCTCCCCCTCCCCCATCCCCCCTCCCCCTCCCCCTCCCCTCCTCTCCTCCAGTCCCCATCTGTCGCATGTCGAGCCATGATGATGGATGATGTTGTACACACTGCGAACATAAACTAACCTGTAAATAAACTTCGTAGTCTAAAGGCATAAATTACGAGAGTGGAATAATTATGTCGAATTTCAATATGGAGAAAGATATTTATTTTAGTTCAGGATTTTCTCCACATTCTCTTTTTTTCTTTTTGCTGTATTTTCGGTTTTGGTTGTAAGTTAATTTGCATGTTGATTTCTTTTTTTTATCGTTTTGTTGCCTTTTGATTATAGCAACTTGTGTCTTTTTTTTCTCTTTTTTTGAGTCTGTATTTCTATCTTTTCAATGCCTTTTGAAGAAAAGACATGACGTAAAAAAAAAACGAAACAAAGCAGATCAAACCTGTTTTCACCTGCTTTCACACAAACGTGGAGGGAACCGACCCAGCCGGTTGAAGCAGCAATGTTTTGATACACTGTACTGTTAACAGTCACAGATATGCTTTTTCTAACATTTTAACATTTATGATTACCAATACTTTGTACATCTTTATTGCAATAAATAAATCAAATGAAATCAGTTACATCCGTGGTGTCCTTTTGTGCTCTGTAATATTTCTGCTGAATAGAAAGGGTACAGAGTGGGGGGGGGGGGGGTTACAATATGTTGTGGCCCCTTAGTGGCTGTGGTTTGTTTCTGCCATCGTAAAGATCCCGTGTCAAATATGTCATTATCTTGCTTATCAAATGACAAATAAAAATTAAAATATTTACTGCAACGTCGACCACTTTTAAAGGTCCAGTGTTTAGGATTTAGTGACCTCTAGTGGTGAGGTTGCAGATTGAAACCTATTGAATACAGCTCCGCTCACTCCTCTTTCCAATGCACGTAGAGAAGCTACGGTGGCCTTAAGGTAACATAAAAAAATGCAAAAGGCTCTCTTTAGTTTGGTTTGTCCGTTCTGGGCTACTGTAGAAACATGATCCTGGTCCAACATGGCGTACTGTGTGAGAAGGACCCTCCCTATGTAGGTATGAAGGGCTCATTCTTAGCTTACGGAATACAATGATTCTTAGTTCTTAGTCCTGATTACAGCCTAATAAAAACAGTTATATATTCAATTTTTGCCAATAGAGCCCCCCACCCCCTGAAATCCTACACACTGTACCTTTAAGGCTTAAAGATGACTTTGCATTATTTCATATCTGCTGGAATGTCAGTCGGTTACTGGCTATTTAAGCCGAAGTGTGAAGCCACTGGAGCTCTGGTGTGGTTGGATCATCTTTCAAATGATTTTCAGGAGTGTGCCTGCTGCACTATGACTCTGCAAGTCACCGTGGTGGTTGCTGCTTGTTCTGCCCTCCAACTATAGGCTCCACCGTCTATGTTCAAATGTAGATTATCTGGCACAGTAAGCAGTCAAGCCAGATCCAAGCTCCAGGGGCATCCCTTTATCGACCTACTGGTGACGTTCTGGATGCCACGCCCATGTTTTTAACATCCTGTGTATCTGACTTTTTCCACAACATGGGAGTCAGTGTAGTGGGTAAAATTTCAAGGTCGAAAGAAAAGTGTCTTTAAGGTCTAAACGGCCCTCAACAGCTACCCTTTTTCTCCACTGGTTACTTCCAGGATGTTGGTGCAGAGCTAGATGTTTCAGCAACTACCTGCCAGGTTACCATAGAATATGCTGTGGATATTCATGGTCCCCAGCCGTGTAGCCAAAACATGTCCATCATCACTTTTCTAGTCCTCCGTCAGAAAATAATGCGAACAGAACTATTTATTACCACCGCTTCACGAAGAAGTGGTAGTAATAGTTGCACGATACTGTACAATGGCAACGTCCTCATCCATCAGTTTTGCTTCTGTAGAACCACAACTGGCACTATGATTACAATAAGTACGGCACACACAGACAAAACGATTACAGACATGATTTTACAAAGTCTTTTTCTCTTGTGTTCCGCTTCTTTCTTCTTCAGTAAAGAGTCAAATCCCGGTGTGTAGAGATCCTCGAGCCAGAAGTCCAGGTCTCTGGGACTCTTCTCTTCCTCCTGCAAAGAAAGAAAATAGGCATCGCCATAAGTTGTTCATACCTACACTGATGTACCTTGCTTGGGACTTTTGGGGCCCCTAGGGGTCAGTTGGTGTGAAGGCACCATCAACAATATGAAATGAATTAAACAATCTACAAAGTGTATCCCTTTATCTATTCAGCTGTCCTCCATTCTGACTTTTTGTGTTTTACACCCATCCGTCCTGTCAACCATCCTCAGCCTCTGCTCCGCTCCACAAGTCACCTTTAAATATTCGGCGAGGTTCCCGTGGATTGTCTGTGTGTCGTACTCCCTGACGGTCCAGGAGGGCTTGGACTTCTTGTTGTCCACCGCTTCCATTGCTCTCGTGTCCATGAACAGAGGGTTCCTTTTAATGTTGGACTTCAGAGTGGCTGGTGTGATGTGCTTCTCCAGGTACCTGTTCTCAAACGCCACGGGACTGGCCTCTGGGGATGGAGGAGACCAGCTCCTAGTCTTTACCCTTTGCCCCCTCTGTGGAGACATCGAGGCAGCAATTTGAATTCTCACCACACCCACCACACTTCAGTGGTGAAGTGTACAACCTTTTCCTCCGTTTTCTCTGGCCATTGGGAACCAATTTTGACTATAACTGCACATTTCTACTATATAAGTGACCTATTTTAAGAAATTCCTGTTTTCTTTTTGCTGCTCTTTGTTTTGGCAGAAGAAACATATTACTTTTAACTTTTTCAGTGTATCACATATGGATGGATTACTGAACGTGACTACCGGGCACAGGCCCAGGGGCCAAAAGTGTCAGGGCCCCCCCTGGCCCTCACCTACAAAATGTCACTCAAAGGGACACGTACCAACCAGGAGGAGACTCAGTGACCTCAAAGAAACAAAAGAACGACGATGACGAGTCACAAAGACACCAAAGAGACCAAAACAACTCAACAAGATGAAATACATCTGCAACGAGACACAAAAAGCCTCGACAACGACTATGAAAAGGGACAAAACAACCACAAAGACACAGATAGATACAAAACAACTACAAAGAGACTCTAAATGACTACAAAGAGACTCTAAATGACTACAAATAGACTGTAAATGACTACAAAGAGATACAAAATGACTACAAAGAGAAGCTAAATAACTAAAAAGCCTGTGTGTCTCGCTCCTGTGTAGGAGAGGTGGTAGGGTCTGTGCCCAGGGGCCCAGTGTGTCATAATCCACCCATCCATATTCATAATAGTTTGTAGACTTATTACTTGTCTTACTTCTATTATTATATATTTTATATTGTTTACATTTCACATCGTTGAATATCACTTTTTGCTTTTGCAATTTTCCAGCATATATCACCGTTTGATATCTCATCTCATATTAGACACGCATTTACGGTTCTGATGTTTATTAAGAATCATTTTCACATGAACGCACTTGTAGCTTCATAAACCCAGAGTCAGCAGTCAGTTGATAAGCAGCTTCATGATGGCGGTTATCCAGGATCTCTGATCTGAGTATAACTTTGTGATACAGGCCCCTGGTGTAAAAGTGACTCTAGTTAATGTTGGACTTTAGTGGTGAAAATTCCCTGACACATATACAAAAATCAAACGACCAGGGTCTAAGGATGGATGGTGTGGTATGTTGTACGGACAAACTTTTAGAGTTTGGACCCCTCACTTCACTTACTTTACCACTCTAAGGGCGACCCTCCCACTGTTTCCTGTTCACCAGATGGCCTTTGGATCAATACTGAATGCAGCACTGTCCTGCTCTCTTGTTTCAAGCCCACTATCTCCACGCCGCTCCAGGTGGGGATCATGATCTCTGCTAGAAGATCATTCATGAGGACGGAACGCCCGACATGAATCATGTCTTTGTGTTGGGTTGTCATGTGGAATCTTTTTTTAAGGAACCAAATACAGCTGTCCGTGTCAAAGGGGAGAAACGAGAGACAGAGAGACGACACTGTGACATTTAGTCCATACCTGGGAGTAGACTCTGTTCTGCCAGTGTTTCTGACTGGTCATGACGGCCCCGACCTGGAACATGCCGTGTGTGGCCGGCAGCATTCCGACGTCCAGCTGGAGGAACTTCTCCGGGTGGTTGTTGTTGGGCAGAACAGAGATGTCCATCTCGGCTGTGTTGCTCCGTCCACACTGAGCCTGGCTGGATGCACATGCAACTACAAGTCGCCAGCTCTGTCATAATTCATGAGAGCAAGATATTCATGAGCCTGTATCACTTGCAGGTGTGTGTAACTCAAACCTGACCATTAAGAGCCTGACGATGAGAACCAACAGTGTCAGTGGAGAGAGAGAGAGAGAGAGAGAGAGAGAGAGAGGGAGGTGGAGGTGGAGGTGGAGGCCCAGTGCCTGAGTTCACATGAGCATCATCTCTGTCAGTCATCTGAAGACTCAACCAGTGGTTGAAAGTAACTAAGGAAATTGACTCAAGTACTGCAGTTAAAGCTAGGGTTGGTAATCTTGAGAATCTAGCAAGAATACGCTAGATTTAAAAAAATGTATCCAACCTAAATATCCAGCCTAGTGAACTATTTTCCAGTGAAAGTAGTGAGCAGCACTAGCTCCAAAAGTTGCTAAATCTAGGTAGGCAATCATTTATTCGGCCTCATGAAATAATAAGACGGGCTTATTACAGTCCTGCGACAGCCAAAGATGCCAGATTTTTTTCTTTTTATGTCAGAGCATTTAATTAATTGATAACTGTCCGGATAGTATGAGAATTTCCAAAAAATATATAAAAAATGTTTTTGAGGAAGATTAACCTGCCTTTAAGTTCTAATTTGAAGTGTTTGCTTTACCTGATTTTTTTCTTTTCATGCATACTTTATACCTCTACTCCACAACAATACAAAGGGAAATATTGTACTTTATACTCCACTATAATTATTTGACAGCTTTAGTAATCAGTGATAAGCTTTTCATTTTGAATTGACAGAAAAAGTTTATTTCGATTATGGTTTAAGTAATTTTTCATGCAAAAATGCCAAATATTTCATGGTTCCAGCTTCTAAGTATGAATATTTGCTGCATTGGCTGAAAGCTCAACTGAAACTGTGGTGTTTATTATTATGTATGAATATTCTTTAGGGGCTAAAGGTGCTCAAAAACTCACCAAACCTGGCACACTCTTCAGACCTGTAGAAAGATTTGTCTTGGGCTTGGGTGCATCAACATGACTCAATAGCGCCCCCTACTTGTTAGAAATAAGTAGCTCCCGCAGTAAGTTTCACCTAGATCTATGAAATCTGGAAGGTATGAGTAACATGTGGAGACGTACAAAAAAAGCCTCTCCATAAACCCATCAGGAAAAAGCTATTTTGAATTAAATTTGCAATTTTGGCCATTTTTGCTGAAATTTAATGAACTCCTACAGAATTAATCAGATCAACTTCAAATGTGTTCATTACAATCTAAAGACCACAATGGAAAGTTATCAAAATCCACAATTTACTGTGGATCAGCACTTGCTCATGACATAGTTTGGACCCCGGTATCATCAGTCAATCCATAAAGTAAATAGTCTTTTAAAAACGCATTAAAAAAACAGACATGCCACGTTTTTTACGTGTTTTGGTTTTAAACCGGATATTTAATTTGTTCAAATTTAATCTCGTAACTCATCGATCTGACCACGAAGACATCTTCATTCATATGCAGAAATCTGTTTATGGAAATGACTAAAAGTGTGACATCAGAGACCGAGCATCTTTGGAAACATTAGACAAGCTATGTTTTTATAACTGGAGCCAGGAGTATAGAAGCAGAAGGATCGGATGATACAAAGACCTTCAGGTGAAATCTGATGCTGATTATTTTCATAACCAATCAAATAATCGTTTGGTCTATAAAACAATCACAAACCCAAATATAGTCATGGAAGACGAAGACGACTTTTGCTTTAAAATGACTTCAATAAATTATCAAAACCATTCTGATTCATTATCTGCCGATTAATCCCCCACAACATGCAAAACACACACAATCCTGACGGCGGCGCTAAGGGCAAGGTCACGGAGGGCCACCACATCTGTAAACCTGCACATCTGTTTCTGCCTGATAGCAGAATAAATGCGCACAACAGATTTCCCTCATGGAAATATGTTCGTCACAGTCAAACAGATGGAGGACGGAGGCAATCACAGCCTCCTTGGCCGAGCTCGTGTCAGTGCTGCAGGCGATGGAGAGGGAGAGAGGGAGGGGGAGAGGGGGAGAGGGGGAGAGAGGGAGAGAAAGAGAGAGGTGGAGAGAGAGAGGGAGGGAGGGAGAGAAAGAGAGAGGGAGAGAGGGAGAGAGGGAGAGCGAGAGAGGGAGAGAGGGAGAGCGAGAGGGGGAGGGAGGGAGAGAAAGAGAGAGGGAGAGAGAGAGAGGGAGAGCGAGAGAGGGAGAGAGGGAGAGAGGGAGAGCGAGAGGGGGAGGGAGGGAGAGAAAGAGAGAGGGGGAGAGAGAGGGGGGGTGAGAGGGAGAGAGGGAGAGCGAGAGGGGGAGAGAGAGAGAGAGAGAGAGAGAGAGAGAGAGAGAGAGAGATGGGAGGGTGTGTGTGTGAGTGTGGAGGGTGGAGGGTGGAGGGGGAGGGGGGGGTTGTGGTTACGGCCACGTAGATGTGGATGGTGCAGCGGGGTTGCGCAGAAATCCACCAACGATGTAGCGTAAAGGCAGAGGAGGAGAGGAAACAGCTCCGGGGATCTGACCAATAAGGCGGATATTGCAGCTCTCCCGTTGCACATGTCCGATGTCGTCATTGGGAAACCACTATGCTCTGCCTCGCATCGCGCCCTGACGGGGGACAGAGCGGGATCCGCGGAGGCAGCAGTCCGGACCGATGCGGTAAGACACGGGGCTTTTGATGCCGCGACTCCAGCTCCATGCACTCCACCTCCACCTCCACCTCCACTCACTGCGACCGCGCTCATCTCTAGCTCAGCTGGCGTCGCTGCGATGGTGATGGTGATACAGATGCATCACCGGATGGATTGTGCATATCTATTTTCGCATCTGTGCACGTATTAAAATATGCATTTAACCATTCGGAGCTTCTGCAAAAAAAGAGCATGACGTTGTGTTCGTGGTCGCGTGTTCTGAGCTCATCGCCGTCCGGTGTTGGACAAACGTGTTCCCAATCCTGGAACGCTGACATCATCGTCATCAGGATGCTGGCTCCAGATCCGGCTCCGGCTCCGGCTCCGGCTCCAGGCGGCAGCAGCAGCTCCATCAGCTCCATCAGCTCCAGCTCCAGCAGCAGGGCACTACGCAGTGTTTGCCAGCTCAGCGCGTCAATGCGACGTTCGGTCGGACTTGATGCATTGCTCTGCGACCCGGTTCCTCTCGTGTCCGAGCGCAGACGGGCCTCTCTGCGCCGCATCGCTGCGGTGTTACGGAGCTTGTTCGGATTCTGTCGCGAGGAGAGCGGCAGAAAAACCTAAAGCCAGATGTTGCAGAGTTGTACAGAGGCCGCAGTACGTGTGCAGATAGACAGACAGACAGACAGACGGATAGATGGATAGATGGAATAAATTACTATTTCTATTTTTGTGCAACTAAAATACTAACCTTATATGTATTTACATTTGTAGCTTAATTGTATAACTTTGGAGGAATTTTAAGAACTTCTTAAATAAATCTGGCCATATGCCATATACTTTAATTATTGACGTGTTATCCCATTAATTGACTAATCATTTAGCTGTACTGTGTCGAAAACTGCTGACCAATCATCGTCACATACCAATCCAATTGCTCAGTTTATAATGATATAAAATATAGAAAAGCATCAAACCATCAAGCTGGAACACATCTTTGGTGTTTTTAGTACGGAAGAATTTCACTTGGTGCTTTTGCCCCAATTGGTTATAAAATGAGATTAAAACTCATCATTTCAGTACTATCTTTTTGTAATTCATTCAATACAGTGAGACCAATAGAGAGGGGCTCTCTTTCAGCTGGCAGTAGGGGCCCAATATGGGTATGTCCTCCGAAGCTGCAGCAGAAACCCAACACAAACCTAATATCTGACACAAACCTAATGCCTAAATTAGAATGAATCAATTAGTGATTCAGTCAATTGTGATTTTGTCCGTTTTTACAGTTAATTTTCTTAAGGTTTAAAAAAATGAAGACCCACTGAAGGTGGTGCCATGGTTTAGAAAGTCAAAAAATATGAACTTGAAAGTGTAATTGGCGTTGCGGTGGTGGGACAGGAAGTTTAAAGAGTAACTGCACACTGTAACATGCTTTGTATGCCACAGACTAAATGGTATGTCTGTACTTCATCAGTGCTGCTGCTCATTTTGACATTTCTTACCAAATTCATAACAATCACCATTTCATGTTTGAAGATAGCTCCAAACAGCGTCTACTTTTTTAAATCGGCCTCAATCCCGCAAGGCCAATAGTGACATAGAGTCGACCCGTTGGGACTAATATACGTCATGAAATAAAAGAACGGTAACGTCCTCTAATCAGAACCCCCTCCTCGTCTCTCCCCACGGCGTCTATCCATTTGACCTTTTCGTTAACCACCGTGCATTACAATCACAGCACGGCTCATTTAGCGGCTGGCTAGTTAGCTAGCTAACGTTGGCTTCCCACCATGTTGTCATGCTAACATTACACTGGCTACAGAAAATGAGCGGAACAGCGGGTTGGTGGCCGTCGGCTGCTCTGGTTCCCTGCTCCTCGCCGCTAGGAGACTACAGCCGTGAGGAGAGCGGAGGAGGTGCGAGGGTTTGCAATGGCTGAATTGGAGTTACTTCAGCAGCGACAGTCCGTATCCAAATTCCGGCTCCATGCTATATTGCTATTTTTCATGCTATTGTAGCTAGCTGTCATCAGCTCTGGCCGCCACGTTTGTCGACGCTATCTTCCAGTTAGGGCTGTGAGATTCAGGGAATAACTGACATTGCGATATTTTATTTTATGTGATATATAATGCTGTATGAAAAAAAAAAAAGAATATTCACCCTAAATGTTTTACATTAGTTTTTAGTTAAGTTAAATGCATCAATCATTGGCTGTATAGATATGAATGATGATAACAGAGCAAAAATGTCAAACGTAGGTTGAAACCCCGGACAGACTGCGTGAGAAGTGTAAAAATGTATTCAGTTCCTTATGACCACTGTGGGTCGTTATTGGGAAACACGAGATCAGTCATCGAAATGAAGAACCGTGCGAGTCTTCTTTTTCTATCAAGCAGCTTGGTGTGTTGGGGTTCATTTGCCGACGTTGCACATCCTGCAGTGGGACTACACACATGAGCACTTAGCAATGTCCATGCTGAAACGATACGCCGCGCAGCCACACTTCCAGTGGTTGAGCTTTGTGTGATGCTGCAGGCACAAGCGTACTTTGAGCTGAATGCTAATATTAGCATGCTAACATGCTCGTGATGACAGTGTTAATGTATTGATATTTAGCTCTTTACCACGTTCTCTATCTTAGTTTAGCACGTTAGCATGCAAACATTTGCTTATTAGGACTAAACACAGATAGAGCTGAGGCTGAAGGGAATGTGAGCAGATATTTCATCCTCATAAACCAAAGTACTGGACTAAATCTAAGTCAAAGGATCACCAACGTTATTGCAATGCATCCTGACCAGTAACATGAAAGGCTGAACCAACCAACTATAGTGCCGAGTGGCAAGGTGACATAGTAAAACAACGCTCCAAAGGTAGCATCCGCCCATGATTCACTGCTGCGAAAATAGATTCATCCATGCACACTAGTGAGTGCACGCAGTGCTTTCTTGTCTTTGATCACATTTTGGATGTTTACAGCGAACATTGAGTAAGCTGGGTATTTATATCTTCTTAGACTTCAGTTAGCCTTTTCAGGGTTCTGATCAGTCTGCTGACTGCACAGATGTGTCTCTGAGTCTTCCACACACCTGCCATTCTCAGTCACTTCTCTAGCCCTTTGAGGAGCTGCGGATTATAGCGGCCTCGACACTGCTGCATTCAAACCCTGTCTGCAGGGTTTGGCTTCTTCGTCTCATCAACAGTAATGAATAATTAGAGCATGGTGCATATTCTCTATTTTTGTCAGAATACCAACTCATAGATCATTACATCTTAGTTCTTTTCCCCCTGATGATGCATATTTAGGCTTCTCAAAACCAAGATAAGGGCTTACCATGTTCCTGAAGCTTTAACAGGATTCTTCATATGTTACACTGTGGTTGTAGGCCTACTTGAAGAAGGTTGATACATCCTATGAAGTGTAAAAACAGAATGAAATGAGCAATTTAGTCCTGGAGGGGCCCCCTCTTTGGAGAAGGAATATCTACAGTTAGTTGTACTTGTGCAGAGGAGAAATTATTGCAGATATTAGTTGCTGGTGTATTAGGCCTCTGTTAAGCAACTGTTGCCACTGGAGAAAAAACAGTTGACAGTAGCTGTCTCTGTATTTTGTTTTCTAGAAGTCTAGTATGTATGTTGGAGCAGTGGCGTCGTCAGCATTGGGCGCGCGCGCGCGTGTGTGTGTGTGTGTGTGTGTGTGTGTGTGTGTGTGTGTGTGTGTGTGGCTGCAGAGAGACTAAGGGAGTGGGCGGGGCTGGTTAATGCCCTTTTGTATGCGTGCTCAGTCATTCCATCAGTCCTGCTCGGCTGTCGGGCTCGCGGCCCACTAGCGTCAACGTGCTAGTTAGCGTAGGGTAATAGCGTTGCCTGGATATGATCATTGGCCAGCTAGCTAATGTTATAGCTGCTGTAAAGTGTTTAAGGCGGCCTATGTAATGCTACATTTGTTTGATAGTTGGTCAATGTAATTTGCTTTTTAAAAGAACATGGATTTTGATTTTGATTTTGCTAGTAAGGGCAGGAGGAAGACAGTACTTTATTATTTTTACTAGTTTATAGTCATATGTAGTTTAACACAGGGTCAATAGTACAGGAGAATGTGTTGGATAAGTAAACAGGCCAGCTCAGCAATAAGAGCACTTATTTATAAAACTGTGGAAACGGCTTTCAGTGATCACAGCTGCCAAGGGTCAAATTGATCTCTATAAGAGGATGATTATCATAACCAATTTATTTTTGTTGCTTTTCCTCATTTCTCATGCAGATTATGCCATCTTATCGTCAATTATATATTCATTACTTGAATACAAATAATTGAAATGGACAGCTTCACTTTTTCTGGCTTGCTGACAATTCTTCTGTCTTTTTCCTCTCCACGGTCTTGCTTGAGGTGAGGCTTTGCCGTTTATGTGTCGCTGCAGGGTGGGGGGTAAAAATATTTCCAATACTTTGTCATGTACTAAAATACCCCAAATCAACACTGCAAGCAAACATGTTGATTGAACTGAGCAAAATTAAATTAAATCTAGACAAAATAGCAGAAATCACCCCAAAAAAGATTTGGCACTCTGATCTCAGTCCCAGATAGTCTGGACTCAGCCCCAAACCTGGTCAGCTCTTATGTGCTGGAGTTTGCATACACATTATGATGAGATGTACTACTTCTTTTCACAACTCATTTGTCCTATAAACAAGATTTTATTTTTTTATTTTTTTTTTTTCACTTTGTAAATAATATTTGTACTGGACATGTCATCTTTTATTTCTACATGAAAATAATCGTTAGGTGTGGGGCAAAGAATACCACATTAACCAGCCCAGTACCCCTAAAGATCCTGTTCATAGGGGGGGATTCTGTGGGACAGGCTTCATGTGCAGTTCAGTCCTGTTGGAGGAAAGAGTCTTTTATGGAGCCCCTCCCTCCACACCTCTGGGTGGTAGACGAGCTTGTAGTACATCTGACTTTCATGAGGGAAACCCAGATCCTGGCACAATCCATTCACCTTGCACGGCAGCTGGATTCTCACAGTATCACGAGATCTCTCAAGAACCACGGGAGCACCGAACGAGAGAAAACAGCACTGAAGGCTTTTCTCGATGGGAAAGATGTTTTTGCTCATCTCCAGACTGGCTTCAGCAGGAGTTTGATTGACAGATGGTTCATTCTCTGCCAAGTATTTTTTTCTTTTTTAAAGTGACTGCCCTTTTCCAAACAGTTTCCAATGACGGCTTCTCAGATGGTTCTGTGTAACAAACCATCTGGTGGGTCTGGTTAACAAGCCATTGCAATTTATTAAACCACAATCAACCAAGTGTTTTAGTTGCCTGACCAGAACCGCACCAAGTTTTTTTTGTGCAGATATAGTTTAAAATTCGGTTATTGAACATGTTCAATATCAACGTTCTGCCTAGCGATATGGTTACATTGGCCAAACTATTTAAAGCAGAGACAGGCATATGCTTCCAACTTTAATATTTTTAATTCAGGAGGCGGGAGTAAGTGCTCCGTCACAAATCACAAGCACAATCTGAAATTCAATGCCACAGCGAGATAAAGATCTTGTAATGAGATCTCATACAATATGTAATTTGCAAGGGAATATGAAGGAGAATTGCCTAAAAACCTTCCACGGTTTTCTCAATGCAGCATATCATAGTGAATAATTACAGTAATATAATATTCACAATTTGTTTCTATCTATCTATCATTTTAGACACAGACATAGTTTATGGGGTGTTCAGGTCTCTCCTGACATCATTGTTGAGGGAGATCCATGCATGACGAAGAAAAAGAAGGGCAGCTGTCACTCAAAAGCAAGAGATGTTTATGCTTTCACACTGAACTTGTGTTTCTGGCCAACATTACGTGTGAAATAGCACTGATTTAGTAGAGAACACAATGCAGCTGAAGCATGAAGCTTCTTGGGTTAGTGAACTACAGTGGCCACGACATCAGAAGCATTGGAAATGGTTGCAGGAAATGGAGCAGGACACATAATTTATAGAGCTGAAGAGTCAGCTAGTCAAGAGGCTGAGCCGTGTGACACCAGAGGCTACTCCAGTGGAATCAGGAACAATCGTGAAACCAAAGCAAACAGATGGAGAGCATGCTAACCTGTGTATCACTGATGTACAACCCTATGTGCTTAGAAGGGATGAGAAACCCTCGTCTTTGTGTGGACATGTGATACTTTTCATGTGGTCCTGTATATCAAAGTCTTTGGGATGGTCATAGAGACAATATACTGTATATGAGGAATATGAGACGATATCTAGTATTTACCTTAAGTCCAAACAACCAGCCAAGAATAAATGGTAAATGGACTGTAGTTGTATATCTCTTTTCTAGTCTTCTGACCACTTAAAAAGCTCTTCAACACTACATGATATCATCCACCCATTCACACACTGATGGGAGAAGCTAAGGTTCCACCTGCCCATCAGGAGTAGCTAACATTCATACAACTAAGACACAGCTATGGGAGCAGTATTGGGGTTAAGTATCTTGCCCAAGGACACATCGACATGGACTAGTGGAGCCGGGGATTGAACCACCTATCATCTGATTGAAGGACGACCTGCTCTACTACTGAGCCACAACAGCCAAAAGCTCATGTTGTACCCTGGGTCCCTATCAGACCTGTCTATAAAGGAAATATCTTCTTAGTGGAACAACAACTTTTATAGACAGTCACCATTAGAATCTGAAGAATCAGTTTAGGGCCAACATCTACTGGCATCAAGACAAAACAAATTATGGAGCACAAATCCATTGGGTTCTGCTTTGGCGTGGTGGACACACACACGCACACACACACGCACGCACACACACACACACACACACACACACACACTAACCTGGATTAATATAATTGGTTACATTTTTATTAATTTATAGATAACCTTTTGTCTATGTGCTATATTATATTTGGTTTACTTTTGCACCAAAGCTGAACTGGTGTGACGTGTTGTGGTCATGTAAAGAGATGTAAAGACATTCTAGCGCTTCAGAATGGGTAAGATTGAAGCAAACTTACACTCTACTGGCCTGCTGTTGAAGGGACTTTAATAAGGCAATTTCATATCCTCTCAAGCTTGAAAGGCCCAATTATTATTTGACCCTCAACTAACAGCTTCTTTATCTGCAGCGCTATGGGCGACAGAACACTAACAAAGCATAGCTCACTGACTGAATTATAATGGAGGTTGCTACCGGTTCTTAGCATGTTGCTAAGTATCACTGCCTTTCTTTTTGACACAGGGTGCATAGAAACTCGCCTGACTTACTGTGCCAGCTGTATGAGCAGGAGAATGACATATGACCTAATTTGTGATAGGAGCAACAACATAGTGGAAAATGTTTTTTCTTTCCCTTTCTCTGACCGTGCTGTTCTTTGGCATACATCTTCTTAATATACCTTTATGCAAGCATTGCATGGTCTTGGTACACCTCATGCAAGGTTTTTGCCGTCTTGCCACAACTCATTTCAAGCGTTACTTCCTCTTGATATACCTCACTGCAAGTGTTACTTCCTCTTGATATACCTCACTGCATGCGTTACTTCCTCTTGATACACCTCACTGCATGCGTTACTTCCTCTTGATATACCTCACTGCATGCGTTACTTCCTCTTGATATACCTCACTGCAAGCGTTACTTCCTCTTGATACACCTCACTGCAAGCGTTACTTCCTCTTGATACACGTCACTGCATGCGTTACTTCCTCTTGATACACCTCACTGCAAGTGTTACTTCCTCTTGATACACCTCACTGCAAGTGTTACTTCCTCTTAATACACCTCACTGCAAGTGTTACTTCCTCTTGATACACCTCACTGCAAGTGTTACTTCCTCTTAATACACCTCACTGTATGCGTTACTTCCTCTTGATATACCTCACTGCAAGCGTTACTTCCTCTTGATATACCTCACTGCAAGCGTTACTTCCTCTTGATACACCTCACTGCATGCGTTACTTCCTCTTGATATACCTCACTGCAAGCGTTACTTCCTCTTGATACACCTCACTGCAAGTGTTACTTCCTCTTGATACACCTCACTGCAAGCGTTACTTCCTCTTGATACACCTCACTGCAAGCGTTACTTCCTCTTGATACACCTCACTGCAAGCGTTACTTCCTCTTGATATACCTCACTGCCAGCGTTACTTCCTCTTGATACACCTCACTGCATACGTTACTTCCTCTTGATACACCTCACTGCAAGCGTTACTTCCTCTTGATACACCTCACTGCAAGTGTTACTTCCTCTTAATATACCTCACTGCAAGCGTTACGTTGTCTTGATACACCTCACTGCAAGCGTTACTTCCTCTTGATACACCTCACTGCAAGCGTTACTTCCTCTTGATATACCTCACTGCCAGCGTTACTTCCTCTTGATACACCTCACTGCATACGTTACTTCCTCTTGATACACCTCACTGCATGCGTTACTTCCTCTTAATATACCTCACTGCAAGTGTTACTTCCTCTTGATACACCTCACTGCAAGTGTTACTTCCTCTTGATATACTTCACTGCATGCGTTACTTCCTCTTGATACACCTCACTGCAAGCGTTACTTCCTCTTGACTGCAAGTCTTACATCCTCAAACCTCACAAAATAAAGTACTTCATTTTACAAAAATTAATTTAACTGAATTGTCGTTGTCCTGCAGCTTTAAATTCAGTTCATTCAGGTGTAAAGTGATGTCCCCCAAAAAAGCCACGATATTATATTATTCTCATCTTCTAAAAAGAGAGATTTGTGTTCAGGGACTTTATCTGTGGTTATTAAAACCTCTTGTTTCAGTTCTATTCCCTCTGCGTGAAAATCGTTGTTGGACAGTGAATTCATGTGTTAGGGTTCTGATCATATTGGCCCTTGAGTGTTGCCATTTGGAACAGGTATAAACACTTTTGCCTTGAGACATGTTCTGACAAAACTTCATACAAACTAGTAATTTTTAAGCAGACTAACCCCTTTAATGTTTACATTTTTTATCTTCTGCTTTTCTTTGTCCCTGCATCGAAAACGTACTATATTATAAAACCGAAGGTATAGACTGAACTATAGATCCTGCGTACCCTTACACTCCTGTTTTTGACAGATAGCAGTCATCACACTAGAAATGTTTTGATTGCAAATCCCTCTTTGGGTCTCACATCCGGCTGTATTTTCATGGTGGGCAGCGAGAATAGGAACATCAGCAGCTTTTACAAACACTCCCATTCCTAAACTCCCTACTTGCTTCAAGCTGGCACATATACAACAGTGGAACAGAGCTCCCCTCAAAGTGTTAATGCATCATGGTATATGGAGTAGTCAGTGTGTAGTGTTGAATCTTGATGTTGGGGGGAGGGTAAGTCTAGAGAGCTGAATTAGTTCTACCCGGAGAGACATTTTCTAGGGTGTTCAGTGCCAGTGGTGCAGTGTTGCAGTGCACTGAGAGCAGCTCCATAGCAAATACCCACAATGCACCATACAAAACAGTGCTCACTATGATCACTGACCAGAAGTAACACTACACTTCCACTTCTATTACACTGCCTCAAACTGGTCCCTTGACCATTGGCCAATTAAACAAGTTTTTTTTTTTTCCTTTTCCTTTTTTACTGATTAAAGGAATGACCCAACATTAGACTTTAAATGGAAACTAGACATATTAGAATCACCATTTTTTACTCTCAGTGATGTCATGTGCACACTCTGAGTTGTTTACAGGCCACTTACAGGAGAGCTGACAGACAGAGTGTGAAGGCAGAGTAACACTCACTCCATGCAGCCATCTGTGGCTGAAAGGCGTCGGCCTGTCACAGGCCGTCCTCAAATAAAATATTATTTAGAAACCCTTTTGAAACTAAGGTTGTTGTTCTTTTATTGCTTTTTTTCTCTCTGTATTTACAGGCATATGGAATAGTCACTCTAAGTATTTTCCAGACACGCCATGTATTGTTATTTGCAGAAAATACATCCTTGACACTGACATTCATTTATAAACACATATTTATTGTGTTAAAAATATGTGGCTATTGTGAAAAAAATAAATGCTATACTAGAAATATTTCCTTCAAATAAGAAAACAAGAAGCATTTTGAAGCATTTTTCGTATTGTTTATTCATCAAGCCCCAGGTGTGTAAAGACTTTTATTATTATTATAAAATATATAAATTGGCTTATTCCAGGAGTACGTGTTTGATGTGTCAGTGTTGCAATTTTAATGAGTCATCATCATTCTAGGAAGAGGTGCTTTTTTTTTGTCTGAGTGAAGTGCTAATAGAGTGTCTGATTGAGCATTCATGAAAATAGTGAGCAGGGTTGGGAATAAAACTATTTCACCACAATGTTAACATGTGGGCTGAAAGTATTTACAGTATGGTGGACTGGAGAAAGACTTGTAGTTCTTTTGTTAACATTAAATTTGAACATGACCTTCGCTGAACTGCTACTGCTCTCTGACAGTTGCACTCCTTTAAAAGGACATTTACAAATGTGAACTCGGCTGCAGTTGCCACAGGATTTTAGGGAGACTTCAGCAATGTCAACAGCATAATCATCCTCCATCTGCTCCGGTCTGAGCGTCTGCTCGACCAGTTGCTCAATCTGGGTCATGTTCTTTCTCCTATGGGGGTCTCACACAGGTTGCAGCAGCTTGTATTTTTTTTTTTTATCATAATGTAAGTAGTCTTTCAATTCCTGTAATTCTACTCTTTTTCATTTCCTCCATTCATAATACAAACCTTTCTATGAATACAGATCATGATTTTAGTAACAGAACCTTAAATATTTTTTTATTGAATTATTACAGCTTGTACACATCTTGAAATGTCATTATCGATTATTGTTTTATCTAGTTCAAAATTGCAACGTTTCTTCTCTGATGTGGCTGATCGTAGACACATCCCACCACTCAACTGCATCTTTTAAGAATGCACACTGTGCATGCAAACCACTGCCTTTTAAATCCTATGTTAAATTCATGGAGTAGCAAGTGCAGTCAGTGTGATCCGAGGCACCAAATGGCATAATTTATCATTCACTGGGCTACAAGTCATTAGTGACTGGCAACAAATTAAAGGCTTTTTACTGCCTTTTGCTAATCCTTGTTTTAAGCCAATGCAAGGCCTCATCCCTCCAAATGGTGGCTGACCTATGAGCCTTGACCGAGGGTGAGGGTTTGGTTTCAACATTGGTGGAAACACATATGAATGGGGGGTCTTGGGTTCCTCCCCCAGGAAATTTTGAGCGTCAAACACTTTTCCTACATTTTCTGCATCAATTCGTGTTGTTAATGTCTTTATTTATGTAAAGGGGAACACAAAATTCGGGGCCAGATGGCAATCAAAATAGAATGGAATATAATGCAGCAAGGCTCTTAGGCATTCTGAATTGCTTTCAAATATTTATTCTCCTGTAAATCAACTACTCTCATTTAATGTTATCTCTGCTGAGTCAACACATGTAGGCATGTGTCATTTAATCTTCCATCCATATTTCTGACTTTTTTTGGGGGGGTAAGTAACCTCTTTAAATGAGCATGAGGCACTTATTCACCTCAATGATTTATTGATTCATTTAAATAATTCAAAAACCCCTGAACTGCTCATATGTTCAAAAAATGTCAAAAAGTTGCGGCACATTAAAAACACATCGTCCATATCTTAATATTACTATAATAAATTAATAATTATATGGGAATAAAGTCAATATTTTAAGAAAAAATCGATCTGCCCTATAGTCTGCTGTGCATGACGTTATTGCGCTGATATGGTAGTATCCCCTTCACACCGCCACGTGTGCTGCAGTGCAGGCAATACAGAAAAGGAACCGAGTTCAGACAGAAATGGGGTTAAGTGCCACCAGCAATATGCAGCTGGTCACACCAGAAGCATATTTCTCCTAAGCAGCAACATCTGGTGCTTAGAAATAAAGCCATGTTAACAGCGTGGTACAAAAACGGTTTTGGTCTCTATAGCTAATATCATGACAACTGTAAGGGGGTTGAATTTTTATATCACACACCTGTTTAAATTATATTAAGGCTTAAAGTTAGGTATAATTGAGCCGCTTTGAGTGACAAATGGCTGCCATCAAAGGTCGCTAGCTGCTAGCTGTCTGCTGCTTCACCAGAGCTCCACCAACGATCCACCTCTTTGCCCATTTTTGGATTGGCCAGGAGTTAGTCTGTGTCGTCACTGCCAAGATGGCGACTGCCAGAGCCACCCACTTTGAGCTTCACAGAGGCCTACCAAGTAGGATAGGGTAGGGTAGGGTAGGCATTTAGTTGTGATGGTTAAGGCATGGGTTGGGGCAAGAGAATGCATTATAACATACATGTACATACTTGTGAGGCTCTTCACAAGTATAGTACAAACGTATCACAACACAAATCACAATATACCACAAATGTTATTTGTAAAAAGCTGTGCTTTCGATCTTTGTGACTTTTGTTGGACTTGATGCACTCCTCAGGCCAATCAGGAAGACTCTTGAATTAGCAGGAGCATATTCAGAGACAGACAAATATAGCGCATGAGTTCAGTTCAACTGGAAGCTCAGCAAACAAACACGTATACATTGTGTGTATCCTTGAGGTCTAACTAGAGTGCTGAGCGCATTTCTTTCCTTAAAACCATTTGAAAAGCCAATTTTCTT
The DNA here is from genome assembly GCA_016806645.1 of Ophiodon elongatus. Classification (NCBI taxonomy): domain Eukaryota; kingdom Metazoa; phylum Chordata; class Actinopteri; order Perciformes; family Hexagrammidae; genus Ophiodon; species Ophiodon elongatus. The sequence continues at coordinate 867,113 of JACSYO010001746.1, read as the reverse complement.
TTAAATATTTAAAATCCTGCATTGTTTATATCTGTGTTTGATTGCTAGATGTCTTCTTCTTTCCAGCCTTTGCTGGCACGTTGCCACGACTCTTGGCGCACTACCACAACTAACTATTGGTATGATAGCATAAAACTGTCTACAGGAATATGTATTGCATTGCCGCATGCTGTGATGCAAACAAAATGGAGCTCCCCTCTCAAAAACATTGCTCAATGGTGCGTGTAGTTGTCAGAAACTCAAGTTACCATAAAGTTTGCACTACCTGATATTGATGCAAAGTTGTGGGCCACTAAAACCTATTAGTACATTGAGATTGGGCTACACAAGTAAAGTTGACTTGATTAGTTGCAGTTTTGCAAGACAAAGAGACTTGATAGCACCACTACTGTATTGCTTATTGTCAGAATAATCAGTGATGCATGCCTAATATTAATTTAGACTCATGTATTTATATTTGGCCATAGTTTTGATGCCATTGTCATCATTGAAGATATTATCAACATTCTCATTAGAGGAATATATTTCAGCCTTCAAATGAATGTGCTGTTAGAGAGCAATACATCAGGAAAATGTGAGACAGATCTCGTATATGTGTGTGTGTGTTTAATTCTTTACAAATCCTTCAAGCTTTAATAACCCCGGGAGTATTCCGTATTCATGGAAGTGAAGAAGCTGTGAATGTTTTTAGTCAGTCTTAAGATTACAATTGAGTGGATATCCCATTTCTACCTCGGCAAACTTAGTGACATGTTTCTTTACAAAAGTATTTATTGAACAAACCTGTCAGCATGTTTCTACATGAAAGCTAATTGCAAGCAGAATTTGTTTTTGTTCCACAACCAAACCTGCCAAGTTGAATATATACATATATTGAATCATATACATATTTTAAATTTAATTTAATATTTCTGCCATAGTTAGTCTAGAGACTAACTTGCTAACATGTGACCCATACTGAATAGTATTTCTTCTCCATGCATAGTTGGTGGAACAAATTTGTATTACCTGGTATATTGTCACTAACTAAAATTCTTTGTTCACCTCTCCAGGCAACATCAACATTAAAGAAACTTGATGGAGAAAACTAGAGGAGTCCCTTTAAGATGACACGCACAGACCCTCCTGACATACTGGTATCAACTTTGCATCGAGATATTAAAGTGGTCCCCATTTCTTCACACTACAAGTCATTGCAACCCTCCAAACAATGTAATTCTATAAATTACAGCACACTGGAGGACAGTAAGAGCAAAGTCAATAAGAGGCACTGCCGTGCCTTTGACTACAGGTCATTGGAGTACCCAAAATCACACAAATACTCAATGGAGTCCCCATACAAGAAGGCTGATAGGCATGCAGCCAACCCAGATGTTGCCTGGAATGCTTTGGGCCGCCAGCAGAGATACCGCTTTTCTGCTCCGGACATTTTCAGCCATAGATTAACTCCTCAACCAATGGCTGCAGATATGACCAGTGAAGTCATTGTCCCTGAACAAAAAAGAAGGACCAGGTCAAAAAGTGCCCCTCGGGTCCAGACCAGTCTCACCCCTGTGTCTTTTGAAGGGTCCTCATCTTCAGGAAGGAAGGGTAGGGAGCCCCAAAGGGCTCCAAGAGACTCTCATTGGAGGCCTGAAGTATCACCGCGTAGGGAGTCCTCCCACGCAGCAACTAGGGCTCATATGCATGATGTTCATCCTATTAAGTTGCAGCCTCAAACGAGTGACAGCAGTAGATACTCACCACACTATGCTGCTGAGAATTCTGAGGATGGAGGGCTGGATAAACCAGCAACTAGTCCTCATGTCAGGTGTCGGGTTGACATCAAACCTGATGATGCAGCATTACATCATTCAGGACGGAAACAGGCTACACATCAAGTGGACATACCCTGGCAGAGGCACCACAGTGGGGGGAGTAGGAGTCTGACTGTGCCACGCCATTTCTCCTACTCAAGAACCCCAACTCCCACTGATTCATTAGGCACAGAGGGTAGGCAAGCTTATCAATATTCCCGCAGCATGCCAAATAGTTACATACAACCCATGGAGATTCCCTTGCAAAGAATGCCTTCATCAGGTGATTACTATGGAAGGGAACGCAGAGCTCATTCCAGTCCCAATGTGCCAACCAAGTTCTTTTATGCAGATGATCCAGGGAGATATGTGACTACTGCTCCTCCTCAACCAAGTTCTGGCTTTCATGATGAACGTTACACACCAGGACAAACATATACTCCAAAAGTGCAATATGTGCAAGATCCAAGGACTCGGATGGTGCATGCTGTAACTACAAGACCCTATTATCCTGAGATGGAGCCTTATCCATACTCTGTGCAGACAGGGTATCCCAAACCCTATGCAGCAAATGAACCAGGGCCATACATCATACAGACACCTCCAACAAGAATATTTTATGGGGATGATCCAAGGTCTTATCAAATCCAGACTGCTCCTCCAAGGCTTTATTATTCCAGCGACATGTATGCAATGCCACCGGAGCATCATATTCCAGCAAGGGCGTATTACACGGAGGGCCGAAGACATGCTAGAGTTATTCAGGCACAAACAGATGACTGGTATGGCTCAGAAGCATCTGGTTATTCCACTAATCCTGCCTCTTACGTATCTCAAGTCACTCCAACCAGAGTCCGTCAAGAGCCTGTGTTAACACCATGGTATGCCAACCCATGTGTAGAACCTCAAAGAATTGGCACAGATTCAAAATCTTACTCAAGGTCCTGGGACAATATTCTCAACTCTCGTGTAGAGAGGGAGCAACCTATTCCTGTACAGCGGGGTCAGAGCTGTGATGATCTTCTTGACTCCAGGAAGCCTGCAGCAGCCACAGGGGACAAACCACAACCAGTGGTAGTCAATCTTTCCAGTTCACCAAGACGCTATGCAGCCTTATCAATGTCTGATAGCTCACTAATTGACAAAAGCCCAACAGAGACAACAAAAGGCAGTACAAGTAAACTCTGGTTCGTCACTCCTGAGATAACAATCACTGATAATGACATTCGACCAGGGAAACTTAATAGGGCTGAAGGACGGTCTGCCAGTTGGGACATTCTTGACTCCAGAAGCACCGAGGGTCCAGAACCGTCTCAGCGAGACTTTGAAAGCTCAACCAAAGAGAAGATACATGACAATGCCTCACTACAGCAAAGCCTTGAACAACTTGACGAGCTTCTGGCAGATCTTGTGACTGATTACAAGCCACCCAGTAGAAGGGCAAGTGAGGACATTCTTGATCAACTAAAGAAGTTAATTGATGAGGAAGAAGCAGTATCTCTGTCCAGAAAGAGCTCAAAGGCATATACAGAGGAACCAGCTCCTCTTGACAAGCAGCCAACATCAATAAGAATGAATCCTGATCCATTTCGAGACATGGACGGGGCCAGCGATGCAATGAAGAGTGCAGATGAGTGCTCTCCAGATCAGAGCCCAGATGAGGACGATACAATGATGTGTTCGAACAACAAATGCCGGAGGACAGAGACCCTGTTCAATGCTTGCCTATATTTTAAATCCTGCCACAGCTGCTACACTTACTACTGCTCTCGTAACTGCCGCAGAGAGGACTGGGACATTCATAAAGAAAGCTGCCTGTATGGCAGAATTGGCAGCATATGCCGTCACATCATCAAACACTGCCGGGAGACTGTTGAAGTCCACAAAGCCTTCTCCCGTATTGCCAAAGTTGGCTACCTTTCTCGGGGTAGAGGAGTTCTATTCCTTGGTTTTCCAAATCCTGTGTCATCCAGTAAATTCCTGCAGTATGGCCTGGATAGTCTACTTATGTCTCCTACATACCTGTCTCTCCGAGAGCTTGAAAGCTTCAAGGACAACCTAGGGGAGTACTGTAAGGAGCTACAGGAAGCTGGTACAGAGTACGACCCTAACGAATGTTTCATCTTGAATGTATCCATTGCTGTTGGTGACCAGATGCCTGACGGGCCATCTCCAAGAAACGAAGCTCCAACTGTCAGAAAATATGCAAAGGTAGCACTGGCTTCCTTCAGCCCTGAGAGAAAGGTTCAAAAGAAAGAGAGTGACATGGAAACGCTGATCCTCACTCCACCCCCTGGAACAGCAGATATCGACAAAGAGGGAGAGGAAGGCAGGAAGGCCAGGGAAATCTGTTTTATAAATATACAACGGGAGTTAAGGATTCGAGGGGTTTTCCTACGTCATGAATACCCACAGGTATATCAGCAGCTCTGTGAGTTTGTGGAAAGTAACCGAAGGTTCACACCCACAACTATTTATCCTATCGATAAGAGGACCGGTAAACAATTTATGTGCATGATTATGGCTGCCTCTGAGCCCAGGACGTTGGACTGGGTAGGCACCCCGCATCTCCTCGATGACATTATTTAAGTGCACCTTTTGTTGTAAATATATATGTATAGAAATACATATATATTGTTACACATATTTATATATATCAATCCAATTACAAACATTTGTAGATAAGTATTTTGTTATCAGAATGATATATATTCATGTCTGCTTGGTCAGTATTATTCTTTTTCAGAATATTTCCTGTCAGGTGCAGAATGGGTACAGTACATTGTTTGTTTTAATCTTTTTAACAAGCACATACTTTTTATCCACAAGTCATTTGTCTGTATCCTGGTCATTTACTGTTACAACACATTCCTTTTGGTAGGGATTACCTAAACTGACATTATGGTATTTTGATTTGTGCAAATTATCAGCAATATATGTTTTGTTTTTTTAAACTTAGCTTCTTTAAAAGAGAGAGTTAATTTATGTAAGTGAGTATAACATTACTATTTTTCATATGTAACTCAAGTGGTTAACCATACAGAAAATATTAAACATTATTTTCTTAGCTACGTAAATACTTTCTATGCAAAGTTGCTTCATGACTTAAGTACCACATTCCTGTAGAAGGAATGGTTTCAGTTATTATATAAAATGATATTATATTATATTATATTATATTATTATACACATCTTTAAAGAAAGTTTTGCTGAAATTGAGATAAATTGAAAATAATGAAAACTGAAAAAGTGATAGTTGTGCTACTTAAAACATCTATAAAAACAGGCACAACATCTTATTGTTGCTTAAGTAGAAGTACGATATTGAAAGTGAACATTTTCCTCTTTGAGTTTAATAGCATACTCTGGAGAAATTCAAGCTAAGTTCAGTAGGTCTTTGAATCTGCTCTTCACAATTACTGGAGCACGACTGAACTTGAAAGCGACCTCCACAGTGGCTATTGAAATGGTGCCAGTTACCAGCCACACTGTAGGTGTCGGCCCGTACTGTTCAGTTTTAAACACTGTGAATAGTGAAAGTTACAAAAACAAGACTTGGTATAATACCAAGTAAATCATGCAATTTCCTATAACACTGAAGTTGATGAGTTGTATTTTTAGATATATTTACAAACAAAAAAAATATATGAATTAGCAGCAGGAGTTATTGTCCTTAGAAAAAGGTGAGCCAGATTTGGCACAGTAGCTATATGGTACATAAATGCGTGAGAAGACATTAGTTGTGTATTTGTGCTGCACTAGGTTTATTACATGTGTGATTTATATTGTCCTATTTGGTTTTAGCAAATGAGAACCTTTGCATTCCTCATTCATTGTTTTGCAGAATTTTATGAAACATGTATCAATGCAACTCAGCCACGTTGCCTCGTCTCTCAAGATACATACATTTCTTGATTTTGTTTTTGTAGCGTCCTAAATCCCAAATTCCCTGCCAGCACACTGGTGATTATTTGAAGTGTAGCTGAAACATATTGTATGCTAATATCCAAACTATTTAAAAATGGTTTGACCCCATTTATCCAATGACTCAACATATCCGGAAGACATGAAGGAGCATTTGTCAATCAGTCCTCGGTAACGGTTAAATAAGCTGTTTTTTCCCAGTCATTAAGCATTGTTCCCCATTTCAACCTCTTCCCTTGTGATATCAGCTTTCCTTAGAATTTGTAAGACAAAGTACAGTGAAACTTGAAGTACATATATATTTGAAAACCTGTTTCACTATTTCACAATAGTTGACTGGCTGACAGGATGTGCTGTACAGATTCAGTGAGAAGTTGCTGGCTGCATGTGACTGTTTTATATGCTCTGATCATTTTAACATGACATTGATGATAGTAAATTGCTCGATGAATGGACTTGTGAAAGTGAAAACTACTATGCTGTGTAAGAAAAAATAAATGAATTTTCGTCAGTCATTCAAGTTATAACAACGTGTCAAAGACAATGAAAAAGAGACCTCACTAAAATGTCTAGAAAATTCTGTAATCTTGTATTTTTTATACTTTCAACATATGTGTCTGAGTGTGTCTATTTATAAAACATATCTAATAAATGGAATGGGAACTCTGGGTGTCTGCCTGTTCTTTAGGTGTAGTGCAACACACGGTGTCCAGCCAAGAGTATGAGACAACCCTATGAGCCAAGTCCTTCATAATTCTTCAAAGTAGTGAGGGTTATTAACAGGACAATGTAATCGGGGACATCTACGTGAAGACCTTAGTTAGCTCGATAAAATGTAGTTTTAAATGAGAAATGAAAACTAGTGGAAAAACTTAATTTTACCAATTAGGAGTAAAACCTATACCGGATATAGTTTATTATATATATGCTCTACAATAAAATGAAATCAACTCTCTTAAAAATAAATATAATGCAAATAAAGTTTGGTATACACTGAGCAAATAAATTCATATATTCAAAGTCTGACATTTAATTTAATGTCTAAAGTTGATATCTAATTTGTGAGACGTCATGGTAGGTTTGAAGAGGTTACATGTACTATTCATGAGCCATATAGGGCCTACTACTAATACTTAATAGAAACATAATGCTCATTAAAGCCCTCTTGACTTTGAAGGTTTATTACAGAAAAATACTCGAAGAACATCAACCCACACATCAGACCCCCGACCGCTCCAACTGACAGAACCTCTCTTGGATGTCTAAATCTATGGTTACTGTGACTGCACCCCGAATGCAGAAACTTATTTGATTGTATTTCTATAAGCCAATCACAGTGTTCCACATCAGCTAATGTGGACTGCAGTGGAGCCACGGCCCCTTTTCTCAGCAAGCATGGCCGACCATGAGGCGAGGAGGAAGTTGAATCGCATCTGAGCTTTAAAATAGACTTGAAAAATCAGAAGTTATTCTTTCTCTCTCTCTCTCTCTCTCTCCCTCTCTCTGTCAGTGAGACTCGATGGAGCCTCAGACTCTGAAGATGAGACGACCCCCGTCACTGTTCTGGCCGCTGACCTCCATCAGGCCCACATCTCCTGCGCGCTCCACCTTGGATTTCACAATCAATAAATCATTGAACTTGTGAGCTCCGTTGCCACTGTGTGTGTGTGTGTGCGTGTGCGTGTGTGGCGTGTGTGTGTGTGCGTCCCGACTGAATGTAGGCCACGACAGTGACAGAATGTAAAGCGGTGAGGGTAAAATAGAGCGGGGCCTCGTTCCTCTGGCCGCGCATCAAGCTGGTCGGCTCAGCATCTTTTGTGACTGCTGGCAGTCTGACAGGGTTGTGGGGGCTCAGATAAGTACAGCACATTAGTGCACTGGGGTCCCTTTAAGAGAGCGGGTCAATAGGCACAGTCAATACTCACATACTCACCAGTGAGTGTGGGTGTGAGTGTGTGTGTGTGTGTTCACACAGAATCTAGGCCATGTGAGCAAAAAAAGGCTAAAAGGGGAAAGAAGACTGGGCCTCAGTGTTTTGGCTGAGCATCAAGCTGTTCCCTTGACTACACTGCAGGATTCCTGACTGGATATGATTTATTAAAATATTTCATGGACTTTTAATTCACTCAACTATATTGTGACAGTAAGATTGTGGTGGGAACCCAGAATGTTTCAACAATTTCATGTCAGCCCGCGCAGTTTGCCAAGATGGTTTGGGGTTTGTGTGACGGTCCCCGAGTTCTCTTAGGTCTGAGGGCCATAGGGGCCCCTCTGCTCCGCCCACGTGGTCCTCTCTTTTAGAAGAAAAGTGCTTTTAAGGACACACTGCTTCCTGCTTTGGTGCTGAATGTTGGAACTGGACTTAAACTGCGAGGTGTGGAATGGTCTGATAAGAGCGTCATCCCGAGGCCTGTGGGACCGTAGAACCCGTCCGGTCGTCTGACTGCTCGGGTTTCTCGTCCCATCAAATGTCCATGTTATTGCCTGTCCCATTGTCATATACAATGTTACGATAATTGATAGAAATGATGGACAAAACTATGAGAAAAGAAGAAAAAAAATGAATCAAAATGCTTCCAAAAGCCTCTGTCAGTATGAATGGCTGTCCTTTCTGCCAACTCCTCGTGGAGTGTCCCTGCTGCAAGGACCCCGAATGGACGACACTTGTAAAGGATCAGTCCGGAGTCTCTGGGTTGATCCTCTTTAAGGGCGAGTCCAGGAAGAAAGTTCAAATTTAATGATCAAGATAGGCCAAGAAACCAAGGTGGTCCCTGAGCACCGGCTCATTACACGGTAAGCGCTTCATTTACATAATCCTCACAGCATCAGACCTCACACAACCCCGAGATGAACAGAGGAGCCGGAATATGACAATTAACAGAGACCAACTGAGGTTCTGCTAAAACACCTATATGATATAGATTATATACTGTATGTATATATATATATTAATATATATATATATATATATACATATATACATATATATATATATATATATATACATATATACACACACACATATATATATATATATATATATATATATATATATATATTATATTATATACTGTATATATGTATATATATTCATATATTCATATAAAACAGCTTCCAGTCCATCCCAGTAGTTGATGGTTTCTGTAGATGATCCAACCAGAACTCAATCAGCTCTTTGACTGACTTCAGATCAGGAGCCGTTAACGCAGACATCCTGCGAGTCACTGAGCATATTGTCATAATATATAACACTTCAGCTATCTAAGGGTTTCAATACCAGCGTGTGGTTCCACTGCATTTCAATTTTAGTTAAATTTTCTATTTTATTTGTGTGGTCCAATATCACAAATATTTTGCTTTGCGGTGTGTACGGCGTTGGACCCGGCGTGGGGTGAGGGGAACCTTTAACGGGGAAGAAACCTCACAGCCGTCTCCTGCCTGAATGATCAACCTCTGACCTCTTATGAAATGCTGGAGTCTGGTAATACCATATATACAATGAAGCACATTGTTCTGAACACAAAAAAACATTTCCACTTAATTATGAATTTCATAAATCATAATCGTGACATCTTGCAATTATGATCGAATGTCATTTGGTACTAATTACATGCACAATGGATACAATGTTTCGGGACAGTACAGAGTACTTTTCATGGAAATTATGTCGCTGAACTAAATAGTAGTAGTTTAAATATTTAAATAGTTGTTGCAGTTTGATTTCAACTACTTTTTCATGACCATCTAACCGTCTATATCAGAATATTAGTTATTATTATTAGAGTACAGAAGCATAAAGAACCAACTGTCACAAAATGATCAAAGCTCCACACGAGTTGGGTGTAAGCACCGTAAAAAAGGGAAGAAGAAGAGTTTAGAGGCTTTTGTTGTTACTAAATTTTCACTTTTTTTTTCAAATTCAGCTGACCTGACTATAAAGACTCTTCTGGTGTATATATAATAGCTCATAATTAAGATTCATCCAAATCATTCATATGTGAACTAATTCTCAATCTAAATGATCTAAACTCATTACTTAATTGTTTGGAATGTAGCAATTTTTCCAAAATTAAATCCAAATTATGTCCTGGAGTGCAACTCAAAAACCTTTCTGAGAAATGATAACTTAGTTTGTAGGAGGGACATACGGGACCCTTGACATCCCTTGAGATGTGATAAAAATATCTCCACAGGATTTCCTAAAGAAACTTTCGTGATGCTCCATCATAATTATGAGAAGTGAAAGTCATAACCGAGCTCCAGTGTGCACAGCGCTGTATGAAGCCTTCACCACGCAGCAGTTGTTACAGGGTTCACTCCTACTCTCTCTGCGTGTGTGTGTGTGTGTGTGTGTGTGTGTGTGTGTGTGTGTGTGTGTGTGTGCCACCTGCTGGTTGCCGTGCGTTGCTACGGGGAGCGCGTGGTTCAAACTGAGGCCACTGACATTCTCCACGGCAGCAGAGAAACGCCCACTGGCCCCGCGTGTAAAGCAATGCACTTCCTCCCCTGGCCACTAGATGTCTCTAAAGAAACCGGCTGTGATGAAGTGAACGAGAGGATCTGGGACTTCTCTTGAAAGGGAATCAAGATATTTACGTATCGGCTCAGATTTTGCACATTGACAGAGGTGTTTCATCATTCCTTCTGTCCATACGTACTTTCTACCAAGCTGTGAGCGACGAGGGACAAAACTCAGTCCAGCTGCAGCTGAATATTAGGCTTATGAATCTTCTGTATATCCAGATTTGTTTGCGTTCACGATGTACTTAACGTTCCTTGAAAATGAGTCTTGTTGCACTGCTGCAGGTCACAGAATAAGGCGTAACACCGGCAGCAGGCTGAGCACCAGGGTTTGGTTTTGAATGCCCTCCTGCAAATACGACATCTGGCAGTTTGGTTGACTTTGGTGAAGTGTGGCCCATCCGTCATTTCTACCAAAGTTAGTCTTTTCATACCAAATCCTGTCTGTGTGTCCCCTGCTGAGCTGTGGGTTCATGGGAGCTTCATCCTCAGTCACAGAGGTTTGTGTGGACCGTACATGCCGACGCCCAATGTAGTGGAAACAGAAACACGTTCGCATCTGCTATTTTAGGGCCTTCACTCCTGAAGCCTTAGATTAGCTTTAGCTTAGCATAACTGCACAGGACTGTGGATTCTGTCCGACACCTTTTACAATGGAGTCGCTCTACAAAGGGATCGCTTCACGGCCAGTATGACAGAAGGAATGACCACAGCCACCAAGAACCCTTTCCACGTGCGAGCCGTGAGAGTGCTGCATGAACGCTAACATGAGTTGCAGCACACACCTCGTAGCTTAGTGTTCCTGTGTCACGGGTGAATATTTACAGGACTTTGACACCGTGGAGGAGCTGTTTGAAGTCGATGGCTGCCTACATTTATTCGAGCCAAAGTATGGCTATTCAGATTTCACACCGAGACTCGTCCCTGAGACTTGGACACAAAAACAAAGAGACGTGCTCAAGCGAAGGGTAAAGAAAGAGGTTTTATTTCTCTGTCGGGTTCCTTCCATAACGCTGTCAGACACTTGGAACAACAATCTGAGCCTGTCAGTGTCAAAAACACTTTCAGTGGACGCAACGTTACAGAGGACGCTGCTGCGACAACCTACTCCACACGGGACCAATTTCACAATCTGTTGTCCCCGTTGGTCCCTTAGACACATAAACATGGGGCCATGGCGTCCAGGCTGAAGGTCACCGTAGTTACCCTGTAAGATGGACTTGAGAATGACCAAAAGGATCCTTTAAAGGGAACCCTGAGTGGAAGCACTTCAGTGGTTCTCCAAAGTGTACTGGCTGAACGTTGTTGACACGGACAGACTCAAACAAAGGAGCTGTGACAAGATGCCGTTCACTGGGAACTGAACCTTGAACAATGAGACGTCACGCAGTGACAAGTTGAGAGGTTCAATCCTCCAAACCCCCTCTGATGTTACTGTAACACGCGACTGGGACTTGAATGAAAACAGGGACTACTTTGTCGTGCGGCGGTACATGGCAACGTAAGACAATACCTGGCCAATCGACGTTGAATTGATTGACAGGCGTCTCTACCTATCGCACTCAGCCATGGTGCTCGCCTGCTCGCCCTCAGCTCCACCACAAAGCCCAAATGTGGACTCCAGCTTGTAAAAAGCAGAACTCAGACGCTCTCAGCTGCTGAAGCATTCGTTTAAAAGGCTGCAGTTTGTGGTGCTGTTGAGCCGTGTGGTGTCCATGCCAGTCATATCGTCGGGGGTAAAGGCCTGTCAGTACAACCTAACACAATGTGAGAGAAGATTAACCTAATGAACTGAGTGTAGACAATGTTAACGGTGCTATTGGATATTCAGAGCATTAACCTAGCAGCAAACAATTATCTATTATAAAATATGTAAAAGATCTAGAGGAGTAAGGTCTACCTGAGCAGAGAAAGAAGTCGCTCTCCCTCTATGCGTGTTCTCATCAGAGCTTCCCCTTGCTTGAAAACAGATCATATTACTCCTGTATTAGCTTCTCTTCACTGGCTCCCTGTAAAATCCAGAGTCGAATTTAAACTCCTTCTCCTCACCTACAAAGCCTTAATTGGTGAGGCACCATCATATCTTAAGGATCTCATAGTACCATATTACCCCACTCGAGAGCTCATAGTACCATATTACCCCACTAGAGAGCTCATAGTACCATATTACCCCACTAGAGAGCTCATAGTACCATATTACCCCACTAGAGAGCTCATAGTACCATATTACCCCACTAGAGAGCTCATAGTACCATATTACCCCACTAGAGAGCTCATAGTACCATATTACCCCACTAGAGAGCTCATAGTACCATATTACCCCACTAGAGAGCTCATAGTACCATATTACCCCACTAGAGAGCTCATAGTACCATACTACCCCACTAGAGAGCTGCGCTCACTGAATGCGGGGCTGCTTGTGGTTCCTAGAGTCTTAAAAAGTAGGATGGGAGCCAGAGCCTTCAGTTATCAAGCTCCTCTTCTATGGAACCAGCTTCCACTTTCAGTACGGGGGTCCGTACTGAAAGTGACCACATTTAAGAGTAGACTTAAGACTTTCCTCTTTGATAACTCTTATAGTTAGGGCTGGCTCAGGTTTATAGTTAGGGCTGGCTCAGGTTTGCCCTGGTCCAGCCCCTAGATATGCTGCTATAGGCCTTGACTGCTGGGGGACATCTTCGGATACACTCCTCTCTCCTTCTGTATGAATTCATGCACCATTAATGCACATTACTAACTCTACTTCTTCCCCTGGAGTCTTTGTGCCTTCTCGCCTCGCAGGTTTCTATGGATCGTGGTTAAATCTGGACCCTGGTCCTACGTCCTGCTGTGGTCCTCCCCGTCACCTACTGCTATTATTACATGAATCATTTCTGTCATGTGAATTGAATGTGTTGTAACTCTGTTATGATGTTCATTCTGTACACACGTCATCTATTTTTGTACTTCTGTCCATCCTGATAGAGGATCCTCCTCTGCTGCTCTCCTGAAGGTTTCTTCCATTTTTCTCCAGTGAAAGGTTTTTTTTGGGGAGTTTTTCCTGAGTCGATGAGGTTCTGGGACAGAGGATGTCGTTGTGTGCAGATTGTAAAGCCCTCTGAGGAGAATTTTTAATTTGTGATTTTGGGCTATACAAAAATAAATTTAATTGAATTGCTTTGTTAACGTGGCCGCGCTCGCCTTTTGGTGTACGCCTCCCATATGGTGGTTACAGCTGATAACTCCGCCCCCAACTGACAGCTTCATCGCAGAAGCGTAGCGCCCAACCTCCGGTTCCCCCTCAGATAAACACTGGTAGCTCTGTGAGCACTTGTTAGCACCGTTAGCTGCAAGCCGCCGGCTCAGCCATCGCCATGTTGAGAGCCGTTAAGAGGCAATAGAAATGCTCCCGGTCGCCTGCGTAGCACTTTAAAGGAGTTGTTTTCTTGATTCAAGGCAGAAGGGTATTGACCCGTTTTTAATAATCCACACTGGGCTATTTTATTTCTATTACATCATTATTTCATTTCTTGAATGTGAATTTTCTATGTACAGTACATCAAAATGTACAGGGTTTTCTTTCCATGTTGTTAAATCTGTTAAAGATGGAAAACAGAAGCAAAGATTTAGCATGTAGCTCTGTGTTGTTGTACAAATCCCTCCTGGAGGACGGAGCTCATACTCAGAGGCAGTGAATGAACGAGAGCCGACGGCGACATGGCAGACAAAACTCTGTCGGCGTATCTTCAAAGCAGCGTAGTTTGTTTGGTCTTTGCACCATGGCGTTTCAGAGGCCTCCAGCGGCCCCCGCTCCAGCAGAGAGCGTCCTCCCGGTCCATTTTCTGCCCGTCTCCTCCGACTTGACCTTCCTGTCAGTCTCCGCTTCTGTTCAGCCGGATGCTGTCCGTGTGTGAGACTGTCAGGTCCCCGTCAAGGCGTCTGTCCCTGCGTGTGCAGACAGACGGGTGCTGAGCAGCTCCAGTCCGTCTACTGGCCCGTCTTCTTCTCCTTCTGGAAACTGAAGCTGGTCCGCCGGCTCAGCTTCCGCTGCTTCTGGGCAAAGTAATCGGCCCGGGAGGTGCTGGCTCGGGACTCCAGGATATAGTTCACCTGAAAATAAAAACATTCAGGATAAGTTTCAGAATGTTGATTTGAAACATCAACAGCTTTACCATAAATACAATGAAACAACAAAAGGCATTACATCATCAAAATGACCGCCACCATAGTGACAACCTAAGACTGAGATGGGTTCTTGCTCGCTGTCGGAACAGGTCAGCCAGACCACATGCCGAGGTGGGCCGACTCATTGAACGGGACGAATTTATAGGAAAATGGTTTCATCGCCAGATTAGCCGAGCTCTGTTAGAGGCTATTCTAAAATAAAAACAAAGTCTACTAATTCTGCAGGGAGGAAGAGTAAGCAGCAAAAATACGGTGGGACTTTTATTGTGAATCATTTATGTTATATTTATTATATCAATCTGCTCACTATCTGATCAGACAGGTCACATGGTGTCAAGTGTGGACACATACGAGGACGCCGCTGAGTCCCATCTGGAGCATCACATCACAGAGTCACATAGAACACGTAGTGCCAAGCAGAAACTGGAGAAGGACATTTTCAACTACATCTGCAACTGTTGTGTTAACAGATAACATTATTGAGTACAAATGGATGTGAAATCCATTCATTCATATCACTTTCACGGGAATGGTATGGACGGACAACCCGACAACGTAACGCCTCAGGCCAAGGCTTGTTTGCACAAGATCATTCATGCACTAAAATGAATGACTTCGGTAGAAGAAGTATTCAATGTCTAATTAAGTCTAATATTCACACTTATGTTTTGGTCTCCACCATCTCTCTGGATCTCTAGAGCTGCTGAACGCTCCACTATGTTCACCAGCTGGTCTCTAATGGTGTTGGACAGGTTGTGTACAGGTTGTGTACAGGTTGTGTACATCAGAGGTTCTCCACTGAAAACCGCTGCAGGAAATACACTGATGAGAGCGTTAGACTGAACCAAGACAATGACGCTCTGACGCCCTGAGGAGCGGAGTGAAACTGGGTTCATCTTTACGAGCGACCCCTTACACGCTACATGTAGCCATTGGAACCATGGGGGACCAACATACGTCCTACCCTCCTCCTGTTGGCTCCCTTGCTCCGACCACACCCCATCTTCAGACTAGACCTTCATTTTGTAAAGTTTTGTGACTGTCTTACGCAGTTGTGACGCTATCGCGTTGATCAAGTCTGAACAGAGACGGACAGAAATATAAACCCTTGACAAATTAGTAAAGAAAACTCCTCTGTGGTAGTTCCTGCTACAGTAGGTGAAACCAGACACACTCCGACTCACAAGGGGGAGAACAATACCAGCCACATGCTATCGCGGCAGGTAAATATCTATTCAAATAAAATATTTGCATTAAAAAAGGTGTTTGTATTCCAGCAAATTAGTATCACACTTTAGGAACATACATTGAAGAAGTTTAGTCCCTAGTATGGGTCTAGCTCTAAAAACACTGGATCCTACATTTGACCCTCACCTCCAGTCTAGAACTCCGGCTTCCTGTTTGAGGTCTCCAACCCTGATTACATCACGATGACATCATCACGGCTATTATCACAGACTGAAGAGTAACTACGGTGAAATAAAACTATGTACTCAATAAAAATGGAAATACTCAAGTAAAATACCAAAGTGTTTAAACTGTACTTTGGTTCTATGAAAGCCCTGGAACAGAACTCATAAAGAGATGAATTATGAGCTCGAGGAACCGTTGTGTGAAAACATTGCTCTCAGGGAACAGAACTCACCTTTAGCACTATTTCGTTGACGGTAGCAGCATCGGACTCGAAGTAGAGCGGCTTGTAGTCGTGGTTGCTGAGATAAGTGACCTTAAATATTGCATGACCTGTAAGACACGGAGGACAAACAGAGTTTAATGAGACAGACGATGGACACGCCCTCTCTTCCTGTCTGCCCATCGTCAGCCATGTCTTTGTGTGATCCGACAGCACCAAGGAGTCACCTCTCCTCGGTGCTGGGGAAGACCAGGAGCAGGACAAAACAAGAGAACTTGATTTTTTGTTGCAGGACACAAGATTAAGCAAAATGTCCCTTTGGTTTGTCCAGCTGAATTCTATGGATTATCAGGAAGGGGCTACAGTAAGAAAAGGACTGGCAGGACAAAGAGAATACATATTCACAGTGACTGTATTCATGCCTTCTTTGTTTCTCACAGCTCCAACTTCATCAAATGTAATCTGATTACCTGAGACGGAGAATGTCATTGAAAGACATTAAAATGACAAACATCACCGGTGGCAGGTGACAGAATATTTACATGAATTCTCTGAGTAGCTCGTTTTGTTTCTGGAACACACGGTAGAATAAAGATCAGACAGGTTGAGGAAACTAGGCGGGACCAATGAGCAGGAAAAGACACGGTTTAGACGATCAATCGACTTTAGGAGACTTGACCAATCAGATTCCATTCTCTAAATCCTTAGTGTGGGCCATGAGGTGGGGTAAATTATGGTCAAAGCCAGTTTACAAATCAACAGGACTCACACTAATCTTAATCCCTAAAGGAAAGGTCCCGGTCATGTGTTGTGTTCATCTTCAGGCTAAAGGCAGGCATTTTGTGGTCGGCGTGTCGTCACACACTCAGAGAAAAGTTGAGCGTGTTTCTACTGTGACTATCATGTCGGGGTGGGGGAGGGGGGTCCACTCACTGGGGCTTCTCTCCTCAACCAGGTCGCAGGCACAGAGGTGGTCCGAGTCGATGGAGATGGGTTTCTGTCGGATCCAGAACTTGGTGCTGGCCTTCTGATTGGTGACAGGATCGATCTCCACCTTCTCCCCTGAAACACCTGAAGAAACAGGAGTGTCCGTTCGTGAATGGAAGACATATTTCATACACATGATAACAATGCATTGTTGGACTACACGCATCTCATTTTGGACAAACCGCCGCTTTCCTGTTATTTCCTTCCACGCGGAGTATCTCAACAACTACTGGAAGGACTGTCATGAGATTTGGTACACAGTCATGGTCCACTCAGGATAAGTTTGAATACGTTTGGTGACCTCCTTTGACTTTCCCTCCATCATCAGGATAAACATTTCAAGGTTTCCAGTACTTTGGTTTTTGGGTTTATAATAAAATAGAGATAAAACAATAAAAAGAGCCGGAGAGCCCTTTCAGAAGATCAATTTCCATAGATCTGAAGATGTCTCTATCTATCATAAAGAACTTAGAAGGAAAGAACATGAACTAAAGAGACTGGTAATTTAAAATTTGGGTTTATAAAAACACAATATGCTGAAATAATGTTTTAAATCAGCTGGATTGGAACCATAAGAAATGTGTATTGGCCGCCAGTAGTGGCTCAGTATGCGCAATAGATCAAAATGCAAAGCTGATGTTTTTCTCACCTAAACTTCCGCAGCTGAGTTAGACTATCAGTTAGACTCAGCATCGAGATGGTCTATGTGATGTTGCTATCCCGTTACAGTTTACAGCATCAATGTACGCTCTTTGCAGTAACAAGATGGTGGACGGTGGAACACGCAAAGAAACAAAACAGTGGGTCCTGTATCCAGCGAATCTAGCCAGCACTAGCTCCAAAGGTCGGCAGATGACATCATGCGCTAATTTACAGAGCACGACGTCCTCGCACAGCCTGCAGCAAGCAGCATGTACCTAACTGGACATCAGTGGTGAAGCGCAGCTTGTGAATCATGCTGATCTTGAAGGACTTATAGTGGTGGCTGCTCAACATGTCTTGGACCGTGGTGATGTCAATAGGGGGGTCTTCCTCCGAGCTCTCCTCGCCCCTGGAGCCTGCAGACAGAAGGAAGATCAATCACAAAAACAATTGACAATAACGTCATGATTTTAACCCGTGATCTAGAACTTCATTGATGTGAATAATTCAGGTTCAAAGAAGCTTTATTGGCATCAAACTTTCATGGACAATGTTGACAAATCTATGACATCAACGGAATCAAATGCAGTGAAACAGGGTTTTTTTCAGTGATGACTTTATTATGAACGGTCCACAGACTGAGGATTCTTGAGGAGGACATCGGGCTGAAGCCAGCTCTTAAATGCTGGGATTTGAAGGTGGACCAACGTTTTGGAAAGCCCTTTATTCATAACTGGAATAGGCCTGTGTTTACGGGTGAGCTGTGCATTAGTTACAACAGACTTAGAGGATTATCCTTGAATATATAATTTTATGCAGTTACATAAAAGCAGTGAGTCCTTTACCAGTAGCTGTCTCTTTTTTTAACATTCAAAACTATTTTGAGGTTTTTGAATGAGGTTTGAATGTTTGAATAAAGTGATTCATCTGATCAGTTAGTGTTCTTTTTTTTTTTTTTTTTTTATTAAATCAACTTTCTGTAATGAATAGCCTCCCTTTGTGTGCGGCAAGCAGGAGAGCAAACCGGTTTTGACCGCAATGAAAATGTTGTTTTTTGAAACAAATACAGATTGAAGCAAAAATATTTAGTCAGATTAAAAACATTTTAAATACATTTGGACTTTACTCTCTTATTAGAAAGATTTGCTCACACAAGTTGGAAACAATCCAACGCTGCCACCACTGGAATATAATTCTACAAATAGTATAATACTATCCACTACCTCAGCGTACGTAACCGGTAATGTACGCTGCTCTCTGTGAAACACAAGAGGATATTAATGATGGTGTGAAACATAATTAGCAGCTGCAGAATGAATACAGGGGGAACACTGATCACTGATGTAATCTGCAACCGTGCAGAAATACCAGGTTTAAACAGAATGAATAGAAGAGAAGAGCTGGACTCGAATGTTGATGTTATGCATGAAGCTTTGAGCGCTTCGTTACAGCCCTATAACTTTGTAATGTCTGCATGAAGACATTATGGATTGCAATATATATTTTTTTTTCTCCCAAGTGCCGTGGGAGAAAACGCTTCTCTCCCCTCTGAGTGGAACACAAACATGAATCTCATTTTGTAGTGATGTATTCTCTCAGTCTAAACGATCCCGCTCAGAGGAGGTGTGAGACTCACTGTTTTCTCGGACCAGGCAGAACTCCAGGGTGCTCTGGCTCTCCAGGGTCGAGTCCAGGTCCACCGAGACGTTTGGCTCCGTCTGCTTCTCCAGGCGATACATGGGCCCTGTCGGAGAACGATGGGTCAGACGACAGCAACACCTCAGCCTTTAGAGTTCAGAGTTGGATGGGGGACAGTTCTTACAGTTGTTATGATGCACAGCTTCATTTGAAGGGAAACTTCTACTTTATTATAAGCTGGCTCTTATTTTCAGTGCAGCTTTTGGCCACCAGTCCTGTGATAACAATACTCAATACTCAAAATCACTAAGTCATGTCCAGTGGCTGCGTTACACTTGTCCGTAAAAAATGCCATCATAATCTATCATAACCTTTTTTTTTTTGTCTGTGATTCTAATTCAACATACTTTTTGTCAATATTTGTGTGTCTGGCAGCAAGGGGGAGTGCAGGAGTTTTTGACCGCAGTGAAAATTATGTTTTGGCTAAATGCCAATAAATACGGATTGAAGTAGAATGATTATTGAAATAAAAACAGGCTGTGAATGCTTACATTTGTCTTTTTACAATACATTGGAGTTTTGGACTGAGACAGTAGCACACGGCGGCAACACACGGCGGCAGCACTAGTTGTGCGTTATTTACTTTATCTACTTATCTGCATATGAATGCAGAATCTGTTTATGGAGATTATAAGGGAGAAAACCCTGTTCCAGTAAAATCTCAGAGCACAGTGTGTGGTGAGAAAATGACACTGAGCACATTCTATTTGGATTCATAATGGCAAGCAGTGATGGGAGATGATGAGAAGCATATTTATTTTGGTCTTTACAGCTGATGGAGCCATAACACGGATTTACAGCCCAGTGTATTTATGCTCCTTTTTTTAATTATTCAAACTAAAATGTACTTCCGTTTTACTTTGGGGTCCATAGTGTACAAGGGTGTACCGCAACGCACAGAGCCAATGTGCTGGATGAGAACCAAGCAAACCAACGACAGAATGGACTTCATCCATCTCCAACCTCCCCGTCCTTACCTGAGCCTTTCTGTGAGCCCTTCCTCTTCTTCAGTGCTTTCTGGAGAATCTCCTTCATGGTTACCTTCAGACTGTCCACGGGGATTAAAGAGAAACCATGAGCAGCATTTCTAGAATGGGAGGGAGAAAGCAGAAAGGGTAAAGAAAGCATCTGTAGATTTATCGTTATCATCAAGACAGACGAAATGTAGGAAACAACACGTAACTGCACCTGGAACATTACAACAAGGGGCCATTTGCTAATTATTAACGGTTCAAATTAGAGAATTTCTATAATTTAATGGACAGGTTTAGAATGTGTGGAAAGTTTTGAAAAAATGTCCCCTAGCAGGATTAATAAAGTATCTATCTAAATCTATGTCAAAATCTTACTGAAACACATATCGATGGCCGAAGAGCAAAACCTCCTATCTGGAAAATGCACTTTTTTATAATAATAGTTAAAAAAAAAAAAAAAAAAAAGTTGTTTTCTTGCAGAATGCTATTTGTTAAGGATACCCAATACATAATACAAAAAAAATGCAGAAGTGCATATAGGAGGTTATTCCACATTGATATGAGCCATTAAAGTCCAGAGGTTATAAAAAATATTACAGTTTGTGTTTGGAAACACCAGAGAATAATCAGTATGATTTGGTTCAGCCCTTATACCATCAATCTCTGCACTCCTATTACATATCCACTCTCACTCACACACTCACACACTCACACACTCACACACTCACACACTCGCGCTCTCTCTCTCTCTCTCTGACTTACATTCTGACAAACAGTGACTGTCTGGAAGCGAGACCAGGTGAGGAGTACTTCTCCACCAAGGCCAGAGTGCTGAAACCAAACTTGTGGATGGGCTCATTGGAGTCCAGCGGAGGGAAGTCCGTGTCCACCTCGCCATCGTCCTCAGCAATGTGGAGGCAGTAGGCGTTCACATCCTCACTGTGGAGACAGACGCGGGATTTTTTTTTTACATTTACATTCTCCAAAAAGGGGTGTTGAAGTGTGTCTTTTTTGCTCACTTGAGTTTGGGCTCTCGTCCCTCGCTTGTGTACTGCCAACATATGAGGCCAATGAGGTCGTGGACGCGGGCGTTGGCAATGGTCACCACCGTCATTGGGTGTACTTTCTCCTGAGCCAGCTGCATTGAGAGGTAGACGTCTATCTTTTTTGTTGCCGTTGTGCCAATGTGGCCCTAAAAAGGTGGAGAAAAAAAAAACCCTGATTACAGAGTTACGGGATACAGCATGTACTACATCAAACTTCAGCATGTACTGTGGGGGCCTTCCTCACAGAGTAAATCAACAATAATCATGAGGCAGAAGTTGTCGCCTGCACTGCTCGGTTTGGTCCCATTTTACTAATGCAAGATCCAAGACAAAAAAGAAACGGTGATTCAGGCAGAGGGAAGGAAGCAAATATGGTGCTAATATTCGTGTGTGTGTGTGTACATACATACATACATACATACATACATACATATACACACACACACACACATATATATAACTGTAAAAGGTGAAAAAAAGAAAAAAGAAAAGCCCGTTGGGGTGGGGCTCACCAGGACGCGACACCCAGTGTCCCACACTGAACTTACACCCACAGCCGAGGACCGTGTTCATCGTTTGGGGGTCACAACCGAGGCTGAAAGGATTCCTGGAGACAGTCCTGGAGTAACTGGATGACTTAAAATCATCATCTTTGCCTCGGTTAACAAATATCCATTTTGATGTCGATCACATCATCACAGTTCAATGAATTTGAATGTAAGTACCTTTATAGAAGTAGCCTACGATATGTGTACCTTTTTAAAAGTAATTTGAAATATATATATATATATATATATATATATATATATTTCTTTATTTGTATTATCAGCCTCCTTCACACCGGGCCTTTCCAAACTAACCCAGAGGAAGTCGCAGAGCACCACCGTAGAGGAGCCGGCCCACGATGACGTTCCTCACACACATTTAGTTATTGTTTTCGTGAATGGAAAAATGTCGTTGATGACACATTTGACAAACATTATTGTGATTATGACCTATGAATAAAGGTTGACTGAAATCTACTTCTCTTTGTGGTTTTGCGATCCTGAATGTAAACTCCTGTAATGGCGCATTAGACCGAAGGTTTTCTGTGGTGGATCAATTCAAATCAAAAAGGTCTTTGCCACACAATGACGCACATTATTTCTAAATGAGTTTCTTTTGAAGAAGATACCCTAAAACAGTATTTTTCAACCTTTTTTGAGCCGCGGCACATTTTGTACAATAAAAAAACCCACACCAACAACCAAAAAGTTACAAAATGTCACATTGTAGCATAATACAGCATATATGCTGACAATTTCCCACTGATGCGTAACTTTTCCAAAACAACGCTTTCGATGTCTGCAGACACGTCACCAATACGTCTGTTATTGTGTTATCTGAGACTTTATCTGGGACTTTAGCTACTTCGTTAGCCGCGTCAGGGCCGAGCATCTCGTTCATAATGGCTTTGCAGCAGGTCGTATTAATGTCTCGGCCACAGTGTGTGGGCTTTTAGATTTGGCCACCAGTTCAGCTACTATGTAGCTTTGAGAGCTTTCTCAGACACATTTGTGGATTTCCTCATAAAAGTTACCTGTTTCTCAGTTTGTGTGCGCAGGCGAACAAAATAGTCCCTGTTCTTGATATAATGTGGCACCAATTGTCCTAAGATACAGAGTACAGGGATAATTTGGCCATAAAGCTAAAAAATGATTTTTTTAATTCTTCAAATCTCTCGTGAAAACATAACTTTACTCATGTGGACGAACTGCTTTGGAGCTTTAAATTGGTTTACCAAAGTCTTAGGTTCACAACAGTGGTGGAATATATGGATAAAATAGCAGATAAATGTCTAATAAATGTCAAGAACCAAATTTTGTAATATCGTTTTTTGAGTAGAAGTGATGTCTGTCCCTCTACTTCCACCAGCTGTTAGAGGGACTGAGATCAAATGGGACTGAGTCATTACTTCATACTACAGATCAAGCTTCATGGGATGTGTGCAAATGAAAAATGAACATTACAACCGTTTTTGTTTTTAAACAAAATATTAACTATATCGCTGAAAGTACGTCACTAACTGTAAACTTTCTCTTCGTACTTCCTCTCTTCTCTCTCGATGCAGACTGAATGTAAACAGCAGTGTTTCTGTAGCGTGAGGTGGTGGGTAGGTCCTTAGGGATTTACTGAGTGTCCATTGGTTAGTTTCATACTAAAATGTTGACGGACACATGAATCCACAAACGACGCTGAGAGGCGGAGCTCGACACCCACGAATCACACGTCACGTCCAAGCTCCTAGTGCGCTGTGAGTCACGTACGGTCTCATGAAAATTAGGACACGGAAGTAGAGAGCATACGGTTCCGTAGACAGCTTAACCACATCTCTGTGCTTTATTATCGCGGCGATAATAATATAAACAGCGAGTAAACACCACGAAAACGCGTCGGCGCGTTCGTGGACCCCAGAGATATATATTGCAGGCTCAGACGCTCAACAATGGCAAATTATTTGCGGCAAATAAATAATATTTTTTTTCGACCGATTAAGTGAAATTGGACATTTTCCCACGGCACACCTGGCGATCTCTCACGGCACACTGGTGTGCCGCGGCACAGTGGTTGAAAATCGCTGCCCTAAAAGACACAAATGGAGAGAAACTAAATGTGGAATGACTCACCTTGCCATCAAATTTGGAGTATTCATTGAAGGGGTTGTTGAGCTGCTGGGGACACTGCTCCAGCCGCAGGGAAAGGGTGGATTTGGTACCTGTTGACCGCGGCCTGTCCTTAAAGTCCCGTTTCTCAAACAGGGAGCCCAGATCATCCACTGCACAGAGAGCATCAGAGCAATAAACCACATGCAGCGTCACTCGGTTGTTGTCAAGAACACTAGTAAAAGTAGCTACATTCTTCTTACTGCAGGAACATATCCAGATAAATGGAAGGACTTTATGTCTGGATGGAAGAACTCTTATAATCCTGTGATCAAAACTAGTAAAGAGTACTGGAGCACTTTTTTACATGTCTTTACATGAAGGCACAAAAGTGACATCTGTGTGAAACCAGTTGTCATCAGCTCAAACAGAGTGACTTTATTCCTTGTTTGACTTAAAAAGTAAAACTTCGAGTTAAGTCTGAAAAACCTGAATGTAATTTGCGGTAGCTGAATTGTTCATCTTATCCGAGCGGGTGTGTAGAATAATCCTGTTAATCTCTAACACCTCGGCCACCGTTTGGGGGGTCCTGACCCCAGCTGGGTCTAATCATGGTCTCAAGATGTTTCATGTAATGTCAGAGTATGTCAGAGATATTAAGAAAAGTTCACTACGAACAGAAACAGTCAAATGTGAAGATTGAAATGTCGGGTTTTTCTACAATATTAGTGACTACCGCAGCTTTGCTGTTGAAATAGGTTTAATATATTTATTCAAAATAATACGAAACATTACCTGAATGGGAGTTTGACCTCTCTTTCCATTGAACGTTTTTACATTTGATTTGGTTCTGCCGTTCTTTCCTTAACCTTTCAAGTCTTTGCGCTGAAAAGAAAGGAAAAAATTAAATAAAATTTCATCCACAGGCATAAAGATTGCTAGAAACCTGGACTAATAGAAAAACCCACGATAACGTACAGAACTAAAATACCAGTACGCTGTGCTTTGGTTCAAATATATAATGTATATCTTTCATTGGGCCCGTGAGAGCAACACACTCACTCTCTGCCATGTAATATTTTAAAGGATAGTCTCACTCACACACACACACACACACACACACACACACACACACACACACACACACACACACACACACACACACACACACACACACACACACACACAGTACAAACACCAATAGGAGCCAACACCAAAATGACACTTGTGTACGTTGTTGTCCCTCTGATCTTACCAGCAGCCCCAGGTTTCTCTCGGCTGTCTTGTCGGAGTCCTGATGAGACAGCCACCACAGGTCAGTACTCAATCTCAAGGCTGAAAGTCTCGAGGATTGCAGCTCTCTACCCACAACCCAGAACCAAGACCAGCACTCCACCAAACTTAGAGCAAAACTCAAGGGAGCCAAAAAGAGACGTGCCGTCTACCTTTGGACTCCCTCTGTCACCAAAAACAGAATTACCTTCAAATTTAAACACTTGAATGTAGCTTAAAATAGATTCACACTCTTTATTTGATTCAAACGCACTATGCTTAATCTTTACACGTCATATTACACCCCCCACATCCCAACTCAAACTCAGTACCACTTGAAGACGGACTGACCAACAGCCCAAACCGTGGGATTTAAGGGGCGACCACGAGAGCGCCTTATTGTCCTGAAGGGGAAATGAAGTCGCAGTTGACATTGATAAATGTGGCAATCGGGTGGCAGGGCTCAACAATAAGGATTGTCTGCTTGCCCAGGGTAAATAAAGTGGCACCTTAGTGGCGGCAGTAAATTGAGCATATCCCTTGCCAAAACGGGCAAGTGGTAAGACAAAATATCAGTCAGGTTTTTATTTTTTCAGAACCGATGATGGAAATAGCTGTGGAGTGAGCCATCTTGCTGGCTTCTCATCCCTGTTGACAGTTGCACATGCAAAAGCATAGATCGGGCACGAGCAAGAAAATGGTGGAAGCTTTTTCTTCACCCTAGTGTCTGATCTGCTTGTGAAAACTTACTGATGTGTCTGGAGACTTTGGGGTCCCTCAGCTGCATACATAACAGGGGGATGTATGCAGCTGTTCAGACCCCGACTTGTGTCCTAACTGCTAGCTCCATCTGGCCCTGTGGCTCTCTGCTCTTGAGCCACAGCCATCTTGATGCTCTCTCTTCTGCGTCGGTGAGGTTGCTGATGGCTCTCCTCCTCTACACACCCTCGACACACCCAAGTGGCTGCAGTACAGTATTTCTTTTGTCACATCAGCAACTGACTGACTGGAGCCCTTTGTATTGACAAATGTTGGGTTAACAGTCGCCTTGTTACAGTTTGACCCATCTCTTGCAAACACATCGCGAAAAAAATTATAATAATAAATATAAAAATAAAAAGCTGAGACGGAGATTGAGTTGATCAGGCACAGATAGCTGTGAACAGTAACTTAGAAAGTCCTGTCTGAAACGTGATAAAAGCACCACTCCAAAGCTGATCAAGAGATACCCGCCCACTACCCGAGCCTCTCTACCAAGATATAGTAGTAGACAGGATCAAAAGCAGCAACCAGATCCAATAGTACCAATGCAGGACATTCTCCTGCATCACTTTGCATTAAGAAGGAGTTTGAGACTGAGAAGAGACATTTCTGTTGAGTGCAACTCACAGAAAAGCAGACAGAAAGTTGTCAAGAAGGTTGTGACCTTAGCTATAAAATGGAACTTAGAAATGGGACTGTAGTTCTGGTGAATAAAGGTTTAACAAAGAGTTATTGGTTATAGAGAGCACACAGAAGAACAAACAAAAATGAAAAAATGAACAATCTGACATTGACTGCTTGATTTCCAAAGTATACTCAAAATGAATCATTGTAAATGTGATCTGTGCTTCTCACCTCAGAGTAATTAATAACTTTCACACAGTGAACTGCAATCTAATCCCACACAATTTGACATGAGGCTCACTAAACCACTGGCCCAGATTAGACACGCAGACCCCCTTCAAACAACAGCAGAACTGGCTTTCTGGCTTCCCCTGCCATAACGACACAGGGGGGTGTGCCTGACAGAAAGCCTGCCCTGCCAACCAGCCGCAGCCGGGAGATGCGCCTACCTGTGTTGGAGCGCCGACGGATGCCGAAGTCCCAGCTGGAGGTGATGTCCATGGACTGGGAGAGGTCGCAGGCATGATTGTCTGTCACGCTGCCGCCTCCCTCGATCAGGGGGCCCGACCCTGTTGACCCACAGCTGCTGCCAGGTACCAGAGCCAGCTGGCACTTCTCCAGATCCACATCCTGGTCTATTAGTACCATCTCACACATTCCCGTATCATCACTGGTCACATGAGACTGTCTGATGTGGGCCAGAATAATGGCCGGGTTGTCCAAGAAAGCCATTTCCTCTGCTTCGGAAAGTGGCAGATAGCTTCGGATGGTTTCTCTTTGTCTCACCCTCTTGCCTGTATTCCAGAGGATCCCTTTCTCTCTCTCCTTTCAGTCTCTCTCTGAGAGTCTTAAAGTTATGGCTGGTGAGAAGTGGAGAGCAGTCATCTTTTCCATCTCCTGATTATTCCCTCTGCACCAAGGCAGGAAAGGTGCCAGCACCTGTTAGGAGCAAATAAATAACAGGTATTACACGGTGCAGGCGGGAAATGGTGAAATTAAACCTGAGATTTGAAGACAAATCTTCGTAAAGGCTTGCAAGCCCCCGAACTGTAGGGAAGTGCAATACTTGGACAGCACATTTTACAATTCATGATTGAAACCAAAATCAAGCCATGGAATAAATAATATTTAACATAAGCATATAGTTTATTTGATGCTTACACCAAGTAGTCTTCAAGAAAACAGAAGTAAAGCGGAGCCTAATGAAGACTGAGGCTCCAGGGTGTAAATATGCCCTGTGACTTGGAAGGAGCAGAAGACTATGCATACACCCAGTTGCCATTCAACATGTCACACCGACATACCAGATTATGCCACTGTCTACGACCCGACATGTTAATCTGGACCAGTTTGTGATTTAGTGTTTAGTATCACAATACTGACATGGCGTCAAAGACTTGTGTCGACCAGTCAACAAATGACCTCTCATTAAAAAAGGAACCGAGTGTCCTGAGTGTTGACACTGAACACAACGCTGTTGGTGATTTCAACACCGAGATGAGAGCTGTGAATGAGGGCAAAACAGTCCCGTCCCCCGGGGTTACACGAGCCGCGCTCAGGGTGCTGTGACAGCCTCCAGCCCGAGGACTTTATCTGACGTTAGCAAGCAAGCAAGCAAGCAGCACCAGATACCCCGCCACACAGTGTTACACTCACATATAATGTCCCCGGTGTGCGTGGGCCTTTATTTCACTTCGCAGAGCCAGTTATTACCACAAAGGGATTCCCCGACAGGTGCTAGCTGAAGCTAATGCTAAGCTGCAAAGTTGGAAGACGGATGTCAAATTTGTCACGTTTAATTTATGTTGTTTTTGAGACAAACTATGAACGTGCATGTTGACCGTTTCACGGGTAGCTTCTCGAAAAGAAGAAGTGCTCAATATGTTGCACTTAAAAACTCTCCCCCGAACAACCAGATTAAAAAGGGACGGCTCCCCGGTAGCGGTTAGCTAACAGCTAGCGTTAGCTGATTTAGCTAACGGGCTAGCTTTAAACCCCGACACATTAGCTCTCGTTAGCTAAGTCGCAGCTGGACTCGGTATTCAGACTGTAAACACGGGTAGTCACGAATGACAGTGTTGTCTTTAGGTAGCTCGTCAGCTCGTTTCGGCTAACACCACTGAAGCTTTCTTTGGTTGGCCGACTGCGGTTAGGGCTAGCTGCTAGCTAGCCGCTAGCAGCCTTCTACAGCCTTCCAGAGTAGCTGTTAGTTAACGTTCGTCCGTGACGTTGTCCCACCTTTAGAAGTCACATCCGATAAGGGAACGAAATGTCCACATTGCCCCATTATCCATGCACACTCCCAGAAGTGACACGAACTCTTTCCACTAGTAACTATGCACTATAGCGAAATCATAACACAACTGCAACCCGATGCGCTCTGCTGTGCTCAGGCTCAGACAAGCAGCAGCGAACCCAGTTTCAATTCCGGTTCCACTTCTTCTTCTTCTTCTTCTTCTTCTTCTTTGGGGATTTCCCTTCTTCCTCTTCTTTGGTGTTTATTTGCAGTTGACAAGCCATCTTAAAAATGCATCACCGCCGCCTACTGGACTGGAGTGTTGAGCAGGAGATTGACTGGAAGAGAAAAAAGAAAGTACTTCTCTATTGTCTATCCCTGTTGCTCTCAAGTATTTCATTATGAGATTGTGTCCTTGATGCCTCCCCTAACATAATCTCTAATGTAACATTATGTTTTCCATTGATCAGTCCTAAAAATAATTCCCTTCTTTCTTTGTCATACCCATTACAACCCAATATTACACATTCAACTGTTTGTGGTTTATTAGTCTTTGCATAGTCCAGTTGGGTGCTTGCCTATTCTATAGAGTGTTTGGTTTAGTCCTGTATGTCCTATTCTCCTCCCTTGGGCTCCCGCTTCGTATTCCACCAACTCCAACATGTTTTTTGGATACTGTGCAGACGTCTCCCTGTGTCACTGAAGTCCCAATACTCTTGCCAAGTTTTGCGCATAATGTCCTTTATGATAGTTTTAACCTCTGCTTTGTTTACCGGTACACGTATGTCAATTACCTGTTCTTTTTATGATTGTTTAGACTGCCTGTTCGTTTCCTTCCACCCCTACATGAGCAGGAACTCAAAGGAAGGAAAGGTATCCAAACCCTTATTATGAAGTCGGAGCAGCACGTACAAATTGTCATGTAATATATATCCTGTCCTGCATGGCAGCTTTTCAGAAGTAATGCATGATAGTGCTGCAAAGCTGTCAGAAGCGATTGCAACACTGGTAATCTTCTTCCACCCATTGTAATGCGAACATTATCCCAATTACTTCAGCTGTGTATAAAGGTGATCTGATATTCTCTGTTTCACTGCCTTCTCATAATGAGGCATGAAGAATGTATGTCCAGTGTCCGGTTCTTTTGACCACTGCGAAAACCACTTTGATAAATAGACAAAAGATCGTTACTCTGGAGAAAGTGTGTTGGTCGGTTCGTTTGCCGTGCATTATAGACATGGCTCTCCTAAATTCAAATAACTGAAATGGCTATCTTCTCCTGACAGAGTCCATCTTTCTGTAACTTCTGGGTGTTGTGCAAGAGTATTTTCTCTCCACTGTTTAGCTTTTGGACACAGATTTCTTGAGCTGTGGCCCGATACCAATGTCTTTGCAAGAGGTTCTGCCTTTTTCTATGTTTTGATATACCAAAATTGTTCCTTATGCCACTCATTTTTCTAAGCATTCCCCATATACATGACAGCTGAGTTTCTCTCCCAATTATCTGACAGTATTGTCTCCAATAAGCACGTTTTGCTTTTCTAATCGTTTTCTGGACTGTTGCTTGAGCTCTTTTGTGTATCAATGCATCCATTGTGTTGCGAGCTTTTAGCTGTCTAGACGCTCTTTCTTATTTAAATTGCTTTACTACAATTATCATCCATGTTGCATTCTTTTTACATTTGCCTCCTGCCCTCTTTGGAATAGTTTTTCTGCTATCTGTATGAAGGCTGAAACCAGCTTTTTATTAATTTCTTCCACACTTGTTGTATTCTCTACTATTAGCGCTACACAGCTAACTACATTTAACTCTTCAAATGCATAGTTAGTAGTTTGTTCCATTTGATGCTACTTTATACTTCTACTCCACTACATCTAGGAGGCAAATATTGTACTTTTTACCCCACTACATATTACATATATTAAAGCTTCAGTTACTAGTAACTTTGTTTATTTACATTTTCTATCAATATACAATATGTTATTATGGGTTAAGCCACCCAGCAGGCTTACCTGTACAGGCTGCAATACTGAAGTGATGAGCACATCAATAATTATAACTCAATTATATAATATATATGATTCTGAAAGGGGCAATTCTCTACAATGAATACTTTTGGTACTTTAAGTACATTTTGATTTTAATACTTTCAAATGTTTACGTAAGATTCTGAAAGCTGGACTTATAATTGGAATTGCATTTCTACACTTTAATATTGCTAGACCTACTTTAAAATAAACAACCATTCTATCTGACAGTATCTCATCTATGGAAATACACACACACACACACACACACACACACACACACACACACACATACACACACACACACACATACACACACACACACACACACACGATTGGACAGAATAGATGGTATAATCAGTAACTGCAGGCATGTCTTCTTGAGCTGTCTCGCAATTTCTTTATATTGTCCTGACCTGACCATCATGATCCCAGCGGGGACCCGTCATAGATCGGCCCGGGTCCCTTTAGGGAGGGAGGGTAAATTCGAGGTGGCTAAATCTGGACATCATTTGTCTCAGTAAACAGATTTTGAGGAGGAAGAACTACATAAAGAAAGTATCTTTAGGTTATCTGAGTTACACTGTTAGGGAGTTTATTCTAAAGCCTATGAGGTGTTACAACTGCCAAAGGTTCGGATAGGGGGGGTGGGGGGGGGGGTATTGAAAAGGGAGAGAGAAATACAGGTGAGGGTTGCAAAATAAAATCACTTATGTAGTGGCAGGGAAGAGGGTCAGCCAGAGTGGAGGAACTAATGGAACAATTAAGACAGTAAAACAATCCACAGCAGTCCCAGATCAGTCAAAGGAGGGTCAAGTATTGATAGACTTAAAAAAGCTAGTCACTTTCATAGCAGGGATAGTAAATGCTACAATGGAGGTAAAATCAAAAACAGAGAGAATCCAAATAATTGTTGAAGCTGCAATCCACCACCTATATATCAGCGGACTAACATGGGAGGAAGTTAGAAATAATCTCAGTATGCAAGCAAGTCAAGAGCAAATAGGGGACGGATAGGTTTAATACGCAATGCTTTTGGGGCGACTGTGGCTTAGTGGTGAGCAGGTCGTCCTTCAATCAGAGGATCAGCGGTTTGATCCCCGGCTCCGCTAGCCCATGTCGACGTGTCCTTGGGCAAGACACTTAACCCTAAATGTCTCCTGTAGCATACGATGTGTGAATGGTAGACATGGTTAAAACCAAATTTGGACTTCAGTCTAGCTGGATACACGCGTGTTAGGTGGGAGCGTGGTCAAGGAGGAGGATGTGCCACATTTATTAGTGAAGACATTACATTAAGAGAAGTAAAGATAGGGAGTGAGCTAGAATATGTAACTGTGGAGATCTGGACAAGTGAAGGAGAGATCATAGTTATTAATTTTAATAATCCCTGTAAAAAATTAGAGGTGAATAGATTGGCACAAATTGAAGGGATAGGTGGCAGCAAGGTGGTGGTATGTGGAGATTTTAATGCACATAGCACATTATGGGGTGGAGTAAGAACAAATGTAAACGGGGAGGTAATAGAAGAGTTACTAGAAGAAAATAATTGGGTTTGCTTAAATTATGGTAGAGGGACTAGATTAGATGTGCACACGGGGAACACGTCGGCACTAGACTTAACTATTGTATCTAGGAATTTAGCAGGGATATGCGAGTGGGAGGTAGAAGATGAAACATCAGTGGGCAGTGATCATTTTCCAATAAATTGTAAAGTATCATTACAAATGAGTAAGAAACAGGGATATATGGTATGTAAGTGGGTGTTTAGTAGGGAAAAGTGGGAACTTTTCAAATATATGTGTGAGCAAGAAATGGATTAAATAGACAAATGAAGATATTGACGAGATTGAAAAA
Organism: Ophiodon elongatus; assembly: GCA_016806645.1. Lineage (NCBI taxonomy): Eukaryota > Metazoa > Chordata > Actinopteri > Perciformes > Hexagrammidae > Ophiodon > Ophiodon elongatus. The sequence continues at coordinate 834,307 of JACSYO010001746.1, read as the reverse complement.
AGAATTACACATATAATACTGGAAGCAGCAAATCAAACAATTGCTAAAAGTAAAGGAAGGATGAAAAGAAAGGTGGTCCCCTGGTGGACAGATGAGTGTGGGAGAGTAGTGAAAGAAAGAAACAAAGCTCTTAAGTTATTAAAAAGATCACATCATTTCCAGAATTTAATACAATACAAACAAGCACAAGCAAGAGTTCGGGGAATCATTTGGAAAGCAAAAAGGGAAAGCTGGCGGAATTACTGTAGCAGAATTGGGAGATCAACACCTGTGGGAGAGATTTGGGGGATGATTAGAAGCATGAGAGGAATTAGAAGAGTACGGCAGTATCCAGTATTGAAGAGAGGGGAGGAAACAGCAGCGTCAGATGGGGAGAGGGCAGAGATGATGGCAAAAGCGTTAACAGAAATCCACAGCTCTGCCAACCTGACAGCAGAAGGTAAGAGAGGAAGGCAAAGGACACGGTCAGCTCATCCTGGTATTCTGGAAAGAAGAGACAATACTAACAGTCCAATTGATACCCCATTTACTTCGGAAGAGTTTAAAAGAGCGATAGAAAGAGCTGGATTGACATCGCCAGGGAAGGATGAAATATGTTATATAATGCTGAAGCATTTAGGAAGGTTAGCAATGATGAAATTGTTATTGTTTTATAATAAAGTTTGGGAAGTGGGGATACTGCCTAGTTCATGGAAAGAAGCTGTGATTATCCCAATCAGGAAACCAGGCAAAGACTCATCAAACCCAACAAATTATAGACCCATAGCACGAACATCTCATGTAGGTAAAATTATGGAGAGAATGATAAGAGACAGATTAACATTTTATATGGAGACCAGATAACACCTCATCAAAGTGGATTTCGGAAAGGTAGAGAAACTATGGACCCAATTATTTGTTCAGTGACAGAAATCAAAAAAGCCCAGGTAAATAAGGAGTCAGTGATGGCTGTGTTTTTTGATGTGGAGAAGGCATATGATATGGTTTGGAAGGAGGGGTTGTTGATTAAATTAAATATGATGGGAATAGGTGGCAGAGTATATAATTGGATTAAAGACTTTTTACTTGACAGATTTATTAAAGTCAGAATTTGGACAGCACTATCGAGAAGATACCCGGTAGAGAATGGTACACCTCAGGGTAGTGTAATTAGTGTTCTCCATCATGATAAATGATGTGTTCCTTCAAGTTCAGGGTGATATTGGACGATCCCTATTTGCTGATGATGGAGCATTGTGGAAGAGGGGGAAGAACATAAACCATATTAAAAGGGAAATGAATGAAGTAAAAAGATGGTCTTATTCATGGGGATTCAAGTGGATTTCTTTGGGAAAAACTAAAACAATCTGGTTTACTAGAAAGAGAGGAGTGGATAATCAGATAAAGATGTATGGACAAAAGATTGAACAAGTGAAAGTTTTTAGGTTTCTAGGTGTGAGGTTCGATGATAAGTTAACATGGAATGAGCAGATTCAGAGGATAGTTATGAAATGTAAAAATATTTTAAATGTGATGAGGTGTCTAACAGTCAGAATGGGGAGCCAGCAGGTATGCAATGAAAATTATTTATATCGCTTTGATGAGGTCAGTTCTCGATTATGGTTGTGTGGTATTTGGATCAGCGGCAAAAACTTCATTAAAGAAGCTGGAAGTGGTGCAATCCCAAAGCTCTGAGACTCTGTTGTGGTGCTTTTAGAACAAGTCCTGTGTCTGCTCTTCAGGTGGAGGTGGGTGAGATGCCGCTGCATTTGAGACGCAAGTTATTAACGTTGAACTATTGGGCCAATCTGCAAGGACATTCTGGAGACAAGCATCCAACCACAAAGGTACTTCTGCCATGTTGGGAAAGTGAAAGGGCCAAACAGGACTGCTTTGCGTGTGTAGCGGATGTGGATCGGGCAATGAAGTAGTCGACTCAAACGATGGGTTTTTCAGCATTTATTTGCTCTTCCAGAGGACAATATCACACACACATTGTCCTTTGGTCTCTCTCTCTTTCTGCACATCAGCTTCCTTCACAATACAGAAGACCATTGTCTGAAGGAAAACGTTAAACCTAAATTATAACAATTATTTTCAAAACCATGAATAATATACAAGAGGGAAACAGCGACACCAAGTGGACAAAATAAACAGCTGCGTGAGCTAGAGTGACTCAGCAGACGCAGTGAAAATGATAACGACGGGACTACGCACACTTAGGAGGCGCAGAAGAGGTGAGACGTCATTTCCGCAGGAAACAGATTTACAAAATAACGCTAAATAAAAACACTACAAGTCGACAAATTACAAAGGGTCAGCATTAAGAAAACCAACATCAAATGTATCCCATAAGGATGAAGTAGTATGAGAGCAGCGCTTATCCCTCAACCCAACAACTGGCAACAGGGTGCCTTGTACACCCCACAAGACCCAAACACAAAGTGCAGTGCAGTACCGGCCCATGGCAGATAAGAAAAATAAAACAGTGGAACATTATACCAATACAACAACTTCCAGACCCATAACGGCATAAGCTATCTGCTTACGGTTTTAAAAAGTAAAAATCTGGAACATGGAGATGCAAACAGCCTCAACATTGAACTACTCCTGAACAACATCCTGCCTGAACATGGTCTGTATGAGCCTGTTCACAGGATTGATTAAGCGACCAAATCTTGACCTGACCTGTGCAGTAGAACGACCACAGGGTGCGGGTGAGATCTGAACAACAGTGTGCAAAGTGTGCAAAACAGTGAGAGAGAGAAGAGAGAGAGAAATCCCCAGCAGTCAAAGGGCAAGAATCACAAGTCACAGACTGATCAGGTATGTGGTCCTCAAGTGAGATAGAGGTGTTCTGGAGGTCAGAAGTAACACTTGCCATGTCAGCAGTGTCCGCCTCGGCCAGACTTGGTACAGACAACTGAGTAATCCATTCAATGGTTCTCCTCTCCGAGTCCACAGGCACCAGATCAGTCAAGGGGCCCTGTCCATCTCCCACAGTCACAGGTGGTTCTCTGTCACTTTCAGTGTCAAGGCTTTCACTAGCCACACAATGAGGCTCACCCTCTCACCCAGACAAGGTCTCTTCTGCCTCACCAACATTATCATCTCCTGAAGCTGAGGATCCTGTAACCGGCAAGGATGAGGCCAGGTCAGACATTTCACTTGTGTCCCCCACAGGGAGGAAATTAGCCAGCATCAGCAAGTTCCTGTGGATCACTTTCTCCCATCCAGTGATTGTGTCGCGGATTCTGTACGTGTGTGCCAGAAACTCCAACCGATGAGCTAGGTAGTTCTTTTGGGACTGAGATAACGACTTGCCGGTGAAAGCAATGGGCCTGGCTCGTGCTTCACCCTCCTGAATTTGAGACAGAACCGCACCTATGCCATCCAAGGACGCGTCAGTTGACAGCATGAAGGGACGGTTAAAATCAGGATGAGCCAAGACAATACTGTTAACCAGCAAAGCTTTCAAACTTTCAAAAGCCTGTCCATGCTCCGGTGTCCAATCAGCCGCACACAGCTTCCTGCTTGACAGTTTGTTTTTATGTTGTGTACCTATTCTTCTTTTTCCACCTTTCAACAGGTCAAACAGCAGCTTGGCCATAGCAGAGTAACCAGGCACCAAGTGTTGATAGTAATTTACCATCCCTAAAAAGGACGTTTGCGTTATGCGTTTCTGTGACGGAGTCACGCCATCAGGCTCCATGAGATCAGTGCTTGCCATGTTGGTGATGCTCTCAACTTTGCTGGGGTCTGTTGGAACACCATTCACATCAATAATCTGGCCAAGAAACTTTACAGACCTCCTGAAGAAGAAGCACTTTTTGGGGGGCTAACTTCAAGTTGTGTCTACGCAGCCTCTCAAACATCATCTCCAGGCGCAGCAAGGCTGTCTCCTCATCAGGTGCAAACACCAGCAAATCATCCAAATAGCATAGCAGACTCAAATAGTTTTGGTCACCGAAAATGCTTGTCATCATGCGCATAAAGCTCCCGGGGCTGTTGCAGAGGCCCTGCGGCAGACGGTTGTACACTGTAAAATGTGATTGATGACCTTACTTAAAGAAATAGTGAGCTTAACTCATTTCTGCTTAATTTGTTGACCATACTGAAAGAAACTTGGTAAAGAACACTTTCTGGTGAGGAAAGTTATGAAACTTATCATCTCAAGTAACCTTTATCTAAAAGAATGAGTGAGGAGGAACCATCCGCAAAGCCCGGAGAAACTCGGCCGCTCTCGACTCGATCACGCATGCGCAGTTGACCACTGAAGACGCGCTTTGCGTGAGGCGGGAAGAAAGCGCTGCTCTGTCCAGAAGGTAAGTTTCAGCTACATAATAAAATGTTACCGTTCATTGGCTATCTATTTAGCAAACTTAGTCGTCCTTTTGCCATATTCTTCATCTGTTAGTAGTGGTTGGAGGTTAACTTTATGTCTTAGATTTTGAAAGCTAACATTAGCTAACATTGAAGCTAGCTTGACCGTCAAGTGCACGTGAATAAGTGTAAATATAACAACAATTTGCGTTTCAGCAAACGCAGCGTGCTTATTAGCAGGTGCAATGATAATGTAAATCTTTCAGCGCCACTCTTGAATTCGGTAAGCATGCATTTTTTATTGTTGGCTCCTACAACCGTCAACGGTGCAGTAAAACGTGACTGTCGGAGAAACAGTCAAAATGATACACCTGTTTATCCGTTTACCAATTTAGAAGTAACGTGCACTGCACTTAACATACGACGTCACGTTTCACTTAGTGTTATTACTTTTGATGTAACCGAAGCATTTATTAAATGTCAGACAGGACAGTAGCGGTTATTAATAAACGTGGCCGTCTGACGCGTGTGCACTGAACGCACCGCAATACGGGAGGCACAACGTTAGTCATTGCATGAAGATGAAACGTAATGTTAGGTTCAGCTGAACGAGGAATAATTCAACAACAACCGTATGATGGCGGACCTCTCGACCACAGAGAGAGGGGCACTGTGTCCCAACAGCAATCGTTACGCTACATTTTTTTAAATGTAAAACAACGTCTTATATTGTGATATTTACTGGAAATGACATACAATATAACCAATAGCAAGAAGGAAACTTTAAGCTCCCTGCCGATCTCCCTCCAGACAATTTGTGACATCCACTTGTGGATGAGTAATTGAGTCGTTATTTCTCATAATGGTACAACACAAAACCTATGAATAATAGAGAAAAAACACACTATATATAATGGTTTGCTTGTATTAGTATTTCTAATCACATTTGCCTGTGACTATAGGGGCAGAAAAAATTGTGAAACTTTTGTGAAGGTTTAAAATCTTGAAATCTTCCATTAAACTGATGGCTGGTTAGCCGTAAACGTGCATCTTGACTATGAGTTATTTGCAGTTTGACTGATTGCTTTTGTTGTTTCTTTTGTAGGCTTTGCAGAAACCTGGCAATGAATTGGAAGTGTAAGTATTGCTTGTTTTCTTCCGAAAAGAGGGCTCAACTATTCAAACACTACCGCTTAAAACATGGAAGCTATGCCAGATTGACTCCAATTCCGTGCCTCTACACAGATTGTCTGTGTTCATTCAAGTCATTTAATGCCCTCAAAGTGTATTTAACAAGAATTCACTCCTGTGAAGATCATGATGGGCAGATGAGTGGAGCTGAAGAAATCCCTGTGATATTCCATTGTCCTCTTTGCAATTTTGAAGAGCCCTGCACCGAACAACTTTTTTTATCCCATTTGCGCCAACATCTGAAAAAACAGGAAACGGTTCAGTGTCCATATAAAAACTGCACTTTTGAGAGAAATGTCTACTCGACATTTAATGCCCATAAATGTAAACAACATGGGCTTCCCAGTCAGAAGCAGTTGAGGTCTGACATTGCCGTGCTCATAACGCCTTACAATTCAGATCCAGATGTGGCACAAGATGTACCAGAACAGGAGTCTTGTTCCAATGATCCTACAGATTTTTTACAAGAGGAAAATGAGGAAGGAAATGTTTTTTTTAAGACTGAGACCTTAAGGGTTGTGGCTAGGTGGTAACGCCCACAAAAACTGGGCTGTTACTAGACTTCTCCCACTCATGATTGGTTTTGATGTCCCAGAAAATGATCAAACATGGGAAATCTTAATGCTTTTGAAGGACATCGTAGAACTGACGGTGTCGTTTAGATTGACAGAAGAGACTCTTGATTTCCTTAATGCCAAGATCTCAGAGCACAGAGGTTTACTTTTAACAGTATTTCCTCATTTCAAATTGCGCCCCAAGCACCACTTCATTGAACATTATTCACAGTTGATGAGGATGTATGGGCCGCTCAGAGATATGTGGACAATGCGCTTTGAGGGAAAGCAGAAATTCTTCAAACAAGTTATTCGCAAAACTTCAAAAACATCCCACAAACTCTGGCTGTCCGACATCAAAAAATGATGGCATACCATATGGACTCGTCATCATTTTTTAAGCCAGCCATCCAAATGGACAAGGTGACAGTTCATTTGGTTTCATCTTTCCCAGAGAATATTCAGAACTTACTGAAGGAGAGGTATGCTGCTCAGAACACTGTCCTTGTCGCATCATCTGTGAGCATTGATAGCATCAAATACAGTCCAGATATGATTGTGTCTATTGGTGCTTGTTCATGTCCATCTGATTTTAGGCAAATTCACAAAATCCTTGTCGTTAACAGTGATGTTTTGTTTGTGTGCAAACAGCTAACATCATAGTATGATCAGCATCTGCGTTCTTATGAGCTATGCAGTCATGTGTCATCACTGTCGGTCAACAGGCTCTCTGATCTGAATGACCCGTTTCCTCTGGCAGCCTACAGAATTGGGGGCAAAACATTTGTTACCCTCAGACATTATATTTTGTGCTGATTGGATGCTGAAGATTTGGATGTCAAGTTTCATGAAGTATCTAAACTGCATTTTTTTGGGATCTTTTGTAGAGTCACAACAAAGACTGGAGATAAAGACCACACTGAGGATAATTGTACAGGACAATGACATAAGGAAAATTACACTCCATGGGAAACCACAGACACTTGACTCACTTGTTGAAGAGCTTGAGGAGATGCTAGGTCTTCAATACAAGTTCTCCCTTCAGTATGATGATCCTGATTTTAACAATGCCCTTGTCAACCTCACTGACATTGCTGACATGCCTGACAAACCCACCCTAAAGATTATCACCCAGGTTCCAACACCCACATCAAGCACAGCTGACACAGAGATCCTGTCTTTTTTCGTCCCCTGAAAGTCAATCATTTCTTACTCGGTCTCCATGGCCAGACAGTTTTGAGATTCCTTATTTTCCTGTTGACATCGAGTATAGGTCACGCCAGGGAAATCTTCACTATATGAGAGATCAGACATATCTACAAGTGCCCAGAGACATGAAGCATGAGATTCTTGAAAAATTGGCCGAAACAATTTACAGCTTCAAGGCATATCCCAGAGATGAAGAATTCAATGATGTCGCAACTGCACTCATTCAAAAACACCCATGCTCACTGAACCAGGCTCCTCCAATGGATGTAACGGCTGGAAAAATAGCCTTAAGTTTAAAATGGGCAACTATCGGACCAAACTGCGCTGGGTGTACAGATGTGTCCATAAATGGAGGGAAAAGAAAAGGCCAAGCATCTCCGAGAAGTGTCAACAGACCCAAGCGGTTTGAGATCAACTTTCTACCCAATTTTCCTGAGGGGGAAGATGAGACCAGTACAGAGTCCAAACGAAAGGAACTGGTAGAGGAGATGAAGAAACACCGTCCAACTGCTGCTCTGATATCCAAGAATATTGACTCAACATTTGCCTTGAGAAGAAAGGAGTTGGTTGAAATTATTTTTGGAGTACAGATGTTACTGGGAAGCAAACAGCACTCCTCCGTGGCCTTCCTGTCATCCTTGGAGATGAGAACACAGACTTCTTCAAGACATGCTTTGTAAGTAGACTTTAGTCAAAATTATTCAATTCCACACCACAGGATGCCCAATCTATCTAATGCATTCCCTCTGTTAATCTTTTGGTATTAGTTACTTCTCTTCCAATCAGTGCTGCTATACTTTATTTTGATTCACTGATCACCTATGTCTGATCAGGGTCCTTTTAGTGGTATCTACTGTCTTTCCAGGCGGGTCCAGTTGTAGCGCTCTAGAGTCGGCACATACAAAACCAAAATGCCTTCAAGAGCCAAAAAAGAACAACAAATTTCACTTGAATTTGACACCAAACAGGTATCTGTACACCTTCACATGTCTGCATGATAGTAGAGGGGTTCTACTAATATCTCCTATTACCAAAAAAAGAATAAAACGGGGTTGACACAACAGTGTTCTGAACTTTCCCTTGTAACATCATCACCATTTCTTTGTTGCTTATGCTCTTGGGCAATATGCTTGCTATACTGGCACACGAGGCAGAGCCCGTCGTCCTCTGACAGCTGGAGAAACCATCCCTATGGATGCAGCCAATCAGGTGAGATGTGTTTCCAGTCACACTCAAACAGACACGGCAGGGTCGCACATTCCGACCACTGATCTGGCATCCTGCTCAGAGTCCGCTGTTACTACCTCACCTGCTGCAGACATGATATCACACGTGCAGTCTGCTTCACCAGACATTGCAGCAGTAACTATGGACAATTCACTCCTGAATATGAACAGACAGTACCTCATCCAGGTTAAAAAAGCTGATCCTGTGTCGCAAATAATCATGAACTGGGTGTTGACTGACAGTAGGCCGCCATTTTCGAACGTTAAAGCGGCCTCACCTGAAATGAGACAGTATTGGAGAGATTTTCCGAAACTCTGCCTTGTTGATGATCTCTTATGTCGCAGGGTCAGACCTCCACCAGGTGACCTTGTTTTACAGACTGTAGTCCCTGGTAGTTTGCAGAAAGAGGTATTTCAAACATTACATGGTCATTCACTCTCTGGACACTCCAGTGCGCAGAAGACATTGCAAGTGGCACACGTCAGATGCTATTGGCCTCAGATAACACGTGACATAACTCAATGGTGTCTTGAATGTACAGCCTGTGAAGCATGGAGACCAGAAACACCACACCAACATACCCCTACGCAAAACATAATCATATCTAGCCCTTTTGAGAAGATTGCAGCAGACTTGACGGAGTTGCCACTTACTCGCCGTGGTAATCGCTATGTACTTGTTGTAATGGACTATTTTACAAAGACCTGTGTTCTCGCTTGGGAATACACAAAACACGGAAGTCCCCTTATCATGCTATGTCAGATGGCATGGTTGAAAGGGCAAACAGGACCATCAAGGACCAGTTGGAAAAATATCTATACAGCAGAGGAGGTGAATGGGACGACCACCTGAAACAGGTTGAATTTGCATACAACACCAGTGTTCATTCGTCCACCAAACACACACCTTTCTGGCCCATGGTAGAGAAGCTCTTCTGCCGGCTGATGTCCAGCTTGGAGACTCCCCAGGAGTTTCAAATGCTACTCCAGATACTCCGAGTGAATACGCCAATTCTGTATAAAGGAGACTGTGTGGTGCGTTTCACTCTGTTGCACTAAACATTGAGGCAGTAGGTGCTCAACAAAAGCACTACTATGATCGTCGGATGAAACACACAGCCTATGAGCCAGGTGACTTGGTGTGGGTTGACCTTCCAGCCTTTGCTTGACAAAAGCTGTCACCGAAGTGGTTGGGCCCGTTCAAAGTACGGCGAAGGTTAGGCTCAGGCAGTGGTGACATTGGAGTGGACTATGTCCTGTTGGACCAGCAAGACCCGAGAGCTAAGCCTCAGGTCATTCACTACAACCGCCTGAAACCTTATCGCTCTGCCTGGTTAGCTGGGAAAAATCCGCCCTTACCTATAGGAGGGGCTACAGCAGCAAACAGCACAGGTCCCTCACTGGCTACTGCACTCTCAGGTTCCAGACCTAATGTTTACTGGAGCCCAACCACACCAAGATGCTCTGTGCCTCCAGATAGGGCTCGGACTAATGTTTGTCCTCCAACTCAAGGGGCTGCCACTACCATGACACCTGTGGGAGACAATACTGCCACAGGACCTGCCAGTGAACTGTCTCCGGTAGTACTGCCTTTCAAAGGAAGAAGGACCAAGTTTGGCCGTTGTGTGCGTCCCCCAGTACGCTATGGAACTTGTTATAATCCCTACTGTCACCTGTTTATAGTGGTATTTCATACCTAAGGTATAAATTCAGCTATTTTGAAGCGAGGATGCTTCTTTTGTAAGGGGGGGAGATGTGTAAGAGTGAAATTGTATATTGTATATACACATATTTAGTATTAGTATTTAGTTATGTTAAGATGGATAAATGTTCTGAACACTAGTCGCCGCTGTGTGGGCATCTGGAGGTGAGAGGGTAAAGTGAGGGAGAGAAGAAGAGAGCGAGGAGAAAGAACGTGGACTTAACTCTGCGGTTGGAGTGTTGCTGTTGGAACTTAGCTAAAGTTTATGAGGAAAACCCAGAACGTGTTGGACTGATTTATTCCTGATCATACACCCACGTCGCTTATAATAGTGTTTTAAAATTGTAATGTTGATTGAAAAGATGATAAATAAAAGCATGACTCAGACTGAAGAGCTCGTCCATTTTAACCCTTTTAACAAAGCTTCTGTAACTGAAGTTAAATAAAGGAGTGAGGGCTGAGGATGCAGTACAACACCAAAGACAGAAGATTAATACGTCACTTTGATCAGTTTACAGCAGTTTTCATTAACAGCAATGTAACGTTTGTAGTTTGCCAGCAGGTTTAACAGATTATTGAAAGTTCACAACATCTTGACATTTCCAAGTTATGTGAATCACCACCTTAACGTGGTGGAGGAGTTTGAGTGGCTCAGTGATCCTGGGAGGTATGTTGTCTGGGGCATCAGCCCCTGGTAGGGTCTCCCAAGGCAAACAGGTCTCAGGGAAGAGCCCAGACTAAGAGTGGTTCAAAAAAACCCAATGAACAGCAGACCACGGTCTTCAGCAGGGAAAGAGCCAGAGCTGGTGCAGGAGATGGAGCGGTACTAGCTAGATATAGCTGGCCTCACCTCCACGCACAGCACTGGTTCTGGAACCAAGGGTTGGACTTTGTCCTTTTCTGGAGTTGACCAGGGTGAGAAGCACAGGGCGGGAGTGGGGATACTTACGAGTCCCGGCTGAGCGCCGCCGTGTTGGAGTTTTCCCCGGAGAATGAGAGGGTTGCTGGGAGTAAGGCTCTGACTGTTGTTTGTGCCTATGCACCAAACAGCAGTTCAGAGTATCCGGCCTTCTTGGAGTCGGTGGGAGGGGTCCTGGAAAGGGCGCCTCCTGCTGACTCCATAGTTCTCCTGGGAGACTTCAATGCTCACGTGGGCAATGACAGAGAAACCTGGTGGGGGGCTGGGAGTAACGGCTTGCCCGATCTGAACCCGAGTGGTGTCTCGCTATTGGACTTCTGTGCTAGCCACATTTTGTCCATAATGAACACCATGTTCGAACACAAGGTGGCTCATAAGTGTAACTGGTACCAGAACACCTTAGGCCGGAGATCAGTGATCGACTTTGTAATCGTATCATCTGATCTGCGGCCGTATGTCTTGGACACTCGGATGAAGAGAGAAGCAGAACTGATCACCACCCGGTGGTGAGTTGGATCAGATGGCGGGGGAGCCGGCTGGAAAGACCTGGCAAGCCCAAACGTGTAGTGAGGGTGAACTGGGAACATCTGGCAGAGGATCCTGTCCGAGAGGTCTTCAACTCCCACCTCCGGAAGAACTTCTCACACATCCCGAGGGGAGGCATGGAATCGCACCCATATCCCTGGCAGAGGCCGCTAAGGTAGTCAAAAAGCTCCTGGCTGGCAAGGCGCCGGGGGTGGATTCGCCCTGAGATGCTGAAGGCGCTGGACATTGTTGGGCTGTCTTGGCTGACACGCCTTTTCAATGTCGCATGGGGGTCGGGAACAGTGCCCATGGACTGGCAGACCGGGGTGGTGGTTCCCATTTTTAAAAAGGGGGCACTGGAGAGTGTGCTCGAATTATCGGGGTATCACACTACTCAGCCTCCCGGGGAAAGCTTATGCCAGGGTGCTGGAAAAGAGGCTCCAACCGATTGTCAAACCTCGGATTCAAGAGGAGCAGTACGGATTCCGTCGTGGAAAAGTGGACCAGCTCTTTACCCAGCGCATTTCACTCAGTTAAGAACCTTCCTAAGCAAAAAGGACTATTCGACTGCAGCCCCAGCTTCACACGCAGTCACTGACGGATCATTCTCCGCATTATGCAAGACTTTCCAGCGTTTAGCCTCCGACTGCTTTCCCGTTGCCGACTTCTCCACCTTGCCTTGTCCCCGACCACAAGATTCTTGCCTTGCCTCTGCCCCGGTAAATCGCCACAGCCTTCTGTCCCCGACCACGAGAATAGACTCTGCTTCCTCTTGTTTCTGTCTGCCTTCTTCCCTGACGGCTTGGCGCTCCACCGAGTGGATTTTTCCACAAGCGCTGAACCGAGACTGTTTACCTGTGGTGTGTTCTGCCTGGAATGAAGCTTTGCTCACTATTCCATGTCCGTCATACTGCTTCTGGGTCCTTACCTTACCCCGTTACAACTACAGTATAAAACACAACTCAGAAAGTACCAGGAATGGAACCCTCGCCTTCTAGCTGTGAGCTCACACTGTTGACCACTGAGGTGGCCCTGAGAGCTTACATCCTGCCCCACATCTAGGTAACCTCCTGCTCCACTAGTCCCTCTATGATGAAGGGCTGAGGACAGTGGAGGAGATGGTACTGGATGTGAGGCAGGATTAGAGTTCTTTTTTTATTAATTTTGATGGGAAAAAGAAACGTCCGACATTCTTTTTCCTTCAAGATGAATACCATATTAGGAGTTTTTTTTTCTTCTTTTTAGTGAATCAGTTATTACATGTTTCACTGGATGTGGGGAAAAACCAGAGCACCCGGAGAAAACCCTAACCGCTACATTTCACCTACATGACATGTCTGAAAGGCTTGGAGATGGCTTTGCCCACAGACGAGAAGAACTTGAAGATTGTGCTGAACCTTTTTGGTGGTGTCATCAAGTGATCTTTGACGGAGGAGGTGATACTGTTTTCAATTATTGTTTCCTACAATTTTAAGTGGAGCAGCAGCATTTCTGCACAGCCCAACATCTTACACCGGTCCTGGTAAATGGTACTGTCAAGGTTTTTAAAAGTATTTTCGGTGGCATCAAAATTGACATCCTCGACTTGGCCCCATGTTCTTGCAAACAGTCGCTTTAGGATGGCCTTCAATATTTAGATGTATAGATGCATAATCAAGGAACCGTTACACCTGAGGTTAATTACATCTCTTTCCGGCACTGTTCTCTGAACCACTCCCCCCCCCGACCCAACACTCTGTCCCTCCTCCGCAGCTGAGCCCAACCACGCCCGCCACCACATACCCTCACTGCCCGACTTAGGCCGGGGAGCCATAACCTCTGTGGGTGGTACATACTGGTCCGAATAGACTTGATGCCCAGTAACCCGTAAAGTTCCTTCAGTGTTCGTGACATGAACGAGGTGCCCTGGTCAGTCAGAATCTCTTTCGGGATTCCGACTCAGGAAATGACCTGAAGCAGAGCCTGCGCGACACTTTTTGCAGAAATGTTGCGCAACGGCACTGCCTCGGGATATCGTGTTGCGTAATCCACCGGGACTAACACAAAGCGATATCCGCGTGCGCTCCGGTGAAATGGCTCGATGAGGTCCATGCCGATTCGTTCGAACGGTACCTCCATTAATGACAGAGGACGCAAAGGCGCCCTCGGAATGGCTGGGTGGTTTACCAATTGACACTCCGGGCAGGATGCACACCTATGCACACACCTAATTTTCACAATCAATGCCTCCATCAATGTCCCGGGCCGAACCAGGCCCTGGTGGATCATCGACTGTGTACAGCCCTAATCCACCATCGCCTGATGTGTACTACTCCTGGATTCTTACCGGAACGCGGTATGTCACTCCTGGACCAGGGGAGGCCGTTGGAGAGCCGGCAACCCGAATCACCTGGCCCACTTCCATCAGCAGACACTCCCTCCGGAAGTGTCCGGGCTGCCCGCACCGCCAACATTCCTGCCCTGGTGCTTGAGGGACCCCTTGTGGGTAGAGTGCCGGCGTATGCTGGGGTTGGTGGATCGGGGACCTGAGGTAGGGGTGTCAAACGCGACGCTGGTATGGGCCACGCCAGGGCCTGCGGAGGGAACCTCCTCCGTGGGGTGGGTGTCGGCCGGGCTGGGGGCGTCGGCTGCGGTCATCCGGTGTAAGACCACCCCAGCCAGCGGAGAGGGGGCTGGCGCTGGCGGGACTACACATGAGGTTAATTACACCTCTTTCCGGCACCGTTCCCTGAACCAACCCCACACACACACACACACACACACACACACACACACATACACACACACTCTGTCCCTTCTCCGCAGCTGAGCCCAACCACGCCCGCCACCACACTCCACAAATATCTCAACGGACATTTAGTTTTTTTCTTCCTGTGCTGTTGCGTTCTGCGCCGGGTTGCCATGTGTTTGCTCACATACCGAGACAGAACCTGCTGCAGTTTCCACAGGGTCGCTCTCATGGATGACCTCTGGTGACTGTGTTGGGGCCATTGAATCAGCGTCCATTACAGCGTGGGTCATCCTGTCTCTGTGGCTGCCGACTTGAGTGTTCCACCCCAGGCAATCAGGCGCTTTGGAAGTCCAGTAAGATACCCTCCTAACTGGTTCTGGAATAAACTCGGGCGCCAAACAATGAGGGATGGAACTTTTAAAGAGCTCAGGTTCGGCACGAGTTTGCTCACAAACCGAGCCAGAACCTGCTGCAGTTGCCACAGTCGCTCTCCTGGACGACCTCTGGTGACTGTGTTGGTTCCAGTGAATCAGCATCCATTACAGTGCATGCCGTCCTTTCCCTGTGGCTCTCCTCGATGACCTTTGATGATCTTCGTCTGCAGATATGGGAGATAGCTTTCCCCACAGACGAGAATAACCTGCAGGGTTTAGATTGTTCTAATACCGTGAGAAGAATCCTGATAACATTAGTTCCAATGATGGGACTGGTTAGGCTGTTACCTCCGAAGACGAATGTGGGTACAGTAATCTTTGCCACTGGATTCTTAAACTCAAAGGTCAGTTTGACGCATCCGACAGGTTCAAGTGTCCCATTAATTCCATCCACTATTGGAATGAGGCCGCTTTTTCTGTCATTTTTATTAAACCTATACTTAATAAGTGGCAGATTTCCCCGGATCCATTTCTCATCAACCACTGTCATTGTAGCTCCACTGTCCAGACAGGCTTCAGTTACTATTCCTTGTATTAAACAGGAAATCATCATAACTTTTCCTAATTCTGGGGCCTCTGTAACATTTGCAGTGGGCTGGCACAGAATTGAAAAAAGGTCATAAACATCCATAACTCCTTTCTCTGAGGTCCTTCTTTTAGGCAAATGAAAGTAGATCTGTCTATAGACACACAATAGATGTCCTAAAGTCTGAGTAGGTTGAATGTATAATTATGGTCGATTATCCTCGAAGCTTTCCTTGGCTTACGTGCTGGTCTGTTCGTTTAAAACTGACCAACTAGGGTTATAGGCTCTTATTGACTAATAATATATATTACTTCAAAGCCATTCTTCAACCTGACGTCAAGATCAGAGACTGTTCCTTAAGCCCCGCCCATCCAAACAACGTGGGAAGCTTCGACACCGTTGCGTAGCAACAGGTTTAGTTGCGCAACCACTCTGTTGCGCACCAACAGAGTGGTGCAGGGCTAATGTATTTAGCAACGTTAGCACTGGTTCCTTCAACAAAAGCTCATGAGATTTTTCCATTGAATTTTGCATTAGTGCAGAAAATAAAATCTGTGGCAAACACAAGTTTATGAAAATTTTCACAAATTCACTCTCTGTTCTGCAATTCTTTAAAAAAAAAGTTACAACCACCACAAATAAGTGGCTACAGGAGAATAATAATGATAATAAAAGCAGTAATGGTATCGGCAATACTAATTCACGGCAGGAGGCTGGAGGCAGCACTAGGGTCCAGATGTAAAGGATCCATGGAGACCTGTGATGACTTTTAGTGAATGGGAAATATGTTTGTGTTTATTTTCCTTAGCGTATGTAAAGCGCTGTAGTGGTAAGTGTTCAGTGGCCTGTAAAGTAAACGTAGGTTATGAATAGGATCTTTTATTATTATTATTACTATTTTTATTTGTCCTCGGTTGTATAAAATGTGACGGGGGGAGTGACGCGAGGAACGTGGAGTGCGCAGACAGGGGAAGAAGTCGGCGTTTAGTGGACTCGGATAGCGCGGTATTCCAGTGACTGCTCCGCTAAGGATCCGAATCAACCTTTTCTGGATTAAAAGCAGAAGACTGCACTGGAATACCATCACCATCTAAACAGACTGTGGGGAGACAGCGCGGGTTCTGTGGATGAAGGAGCAGCGGCGTCTCGCCACGCTTCCGCCTGCCATTGGACTTTGTTTGTCGGCTTTGGGGGATTTATTTGTCACCGGACTATTTTGGGTTATATTAAGGGACTTTGGGGCTGAGGGGACCCGGGGTTTAAGTTCTTCTTTGAGAGTGGTTAAGTGTTTCTTGTGCCGGAGTGCAGCGGCAGCCCCGCGGTTCTTTTTGTTCTCTGCAACATATGCCGCATTGAATTTGATTCAATAATAATATTTGGTGTTTTGCAATTACCTGTGTGGTTTCATTCATAACTGATTTAATCTGTCAAGCATTTCAGCGTGTGTTCTGAGTTTCAAACATATTAGGCAGTGAGATTGCAATTCTTCAAAGCTATTTGAAGTTGGATTTATACAACCGATGATGACCCTTTCGTCTCCGGTTCATTTAGAACCTTTGCGTTCGCATGAAACGGGGCCTGAAAGATTCCCCGCCACTTCCCACGCAAAATAAGACCAACTTGAGGGGAGAATGTGATCCCCTGTACGGACACTCTGGCCCTCGTACGGACGTTTAGGAGACGCAGATGGTGAGGTGGTGAACTGAAGCCAGACTGTGGAAATGACATGTGAGAGGCATCATTATATACATTATTCATAATGATGCCTCTCAACAATGAATTTCACTGCAGGTTACTTTGCACTTATATTTTCTCTTTATCATAAAGAGTCTAACCAGCAGTGATATTTGTGCTTGTACTAGTGAGCCATAACTAGAAGCACATTTCAATTGTTAAAGATATAAACCAACTAAAACCTCAAATCAAATGTTGCGTAATATTTAATCAGCGCTGTCTGCAGCCCAGAGCCCAGAGGAGAGACCGAACTACCAACACTCGGCATCAGCTGATGAACTGATCATCAGCTGTAAGAGAACCTCAAATATTAAAGAACAACAGATCAATCCTCTTCTCATACTGTGCAGATGTCACCAAGTACAATCTTGAGTTTTTCTTCAGTGTTGATGAGTAAAATTGCTGCAGTGAACACGACTTTATTCATTCATTCATGGTTTATTCCATAGTGACGGATCCAGCACACACTGTACACAGACAGACTGTCCACAGATATCTAATGTACCAGAGCTCACTGGAGCAGAGGAGTAACCATGGTGACTGTCACTCACCTTCATCAGCTGCACACAACGAGTGTGGAAATAAATTGGGATGAATAAAAGGAAATGGAGCACTGGCAGGTGTACGCAAGGTTCTATGAATCTGAATAGTTTTTGTCGTATGTGCATTTCCTCCTTTAAATATAAGCAAACATTTAGTGTGGATCAGAGAAGCTAATACAGGAGTAATATGATCTCTTTTCTTAGTTTTTGTTAGTACACGAGCTGCAGCATTCTGGATCAACTGGAGAGATTTAAGAGACGTATTAGAGCAACCTGATAATAAGGAATTGCAGTAGTCTAGTCTAGAAGTAACAAATGTGTGAACTAATTTTTCTGCATCGCTTTGAGACAGAATGTGCCTGATGTTTTAAATGTTACGTAGGTGAAAAAAAGGCAGTCCTTGAGATTTGTTTTACGTGGGAGTTAAAGGTTCAGGTTAAATCCTGATAGAATATATATATTCTTTATGATGGTGCTGGATGTCAGGGTAATGCCATCTACAGAAACTATCAGGAACCTCAGGAAGTTGCAGGTCATCCAGGTTTTTATGTCATCGTTGCCTAGCAACGGCAGGTTTTGTCAGCTGACAACTACTGTACATATTTGCGCATTTGGTGCAGGTTAATGTATTTTTGTTGGCCAACGTTAGCATCGCACTGGTTCCTTCAACAAAAGCTAATGACGTTTTTCCTTTGGATTTTGGATTAGTACAGAAAATATACTCTGTGGCAAACACAAGTTTATGACACTTACACGTTTTACTCAGCAAGATAATCTTCAAAAATGTGTCCCGTAAAATATCAAAACTCGACTATTGCCATTTATATCATCCAAAAGTTTGTCACTAGAGGTGTTTTCACATTCCTTTGCTGAAGAGAGAGATGTCTGCAATCTGAGATTCAAACGACCCCAAGCAAGCTGGACCCGGTACGCCACCAAACAGGTCTCCAGCTACGTAACCATCCACCAAGTGTCTGTGTACTCCCATCATCTGAGGATGTGAAGGCCCAGTGGATTGACATTATTTTTGACTGAAATGTCCAAACAACAACGTTGTTTTACTGTTTATTTTGCAGGTTAGCCTGTTGACGTTAGCGTAAGCATGTGTCACGGCTAATGTGGCTCTAGCTTCCATTGTAGGCTCTGCAGGCTGGAGCAATGCTGGAGTTACAGTTATGTGATACTGGGAGAAAGTGTGTGTATCGTATGTACAGCCCAGTGTCATGGCAGTTTGTGAGATAGTTAAGAAATGCAATCTATTGGTTTTGTGTGCAGGGAGACAAATTGCCAAAGGAAAGTTAATGAGGAGACTCACAAGATGTGATGAGGGTAAATGATAATACATTCTAGATCCGGTGGACTGTTGAGAGGTCAGTCCCCATTTCTTCTCCTATCTCCTCCAGCTGTCGAGGCACTGCTACAGTAACTTATTCAAAATCACCAAAATGTATGTTTCATCACAATACAGCTTTTACCATTTAGCTAAAAAAAACATGTTTATGTGTGCAGGGCCTCTTTAAACATGCAAAAACAGTGACGTGATCCTCAAAATATACGAAGACTCTCATGTCATGCTGTGTGAGTGACTGGCCAATGTGCCTCCTTCATGTGGTTTACATTAATGAAGAGGTTCTTGGCAGGCCTCTTATTAAATGTATACAGTACATGAGCAGCATCTTGTGGCTGTGAGAGGCACCGGGTCTTTGCATGCAGCTCAATGTGACCTGACCAGTCTCCACCTGAATGTCAGGAGATGAACTGTGGAAAGATGAAGCAGGTAAATAGGTTCAAACAGCTGCGAGGAGTCATGTCCTAATGTAACTGCAGTATATTTTAATCACAGATGTGTTAATATCATTATGCCATTTTAATTCTACACTTTACCGCCAGGTTAGATTTTAAATTCTAAGAAAAGAAAAACTATAAGCACTCCAAAAAACTCATAACTAAGCAAAAATGCAAACAATAAACAAGAGGAGAGCCCAAATATTTCCATCCTGACCAAAGACAAACAAACATTCTGTGTAGTACTAACATCATAATGTGTGGTAATAAAACAGTGATTTACTGTAGTTGATTTACAGATGAATTATAGTATATACAATAGTGGTAACATCTTATATTTATACAGATGTCTATTAATTAATAATTAAGTCCCGATCATTTCAGGTTATCATGTGATTTAGTGGTGCACAGTACAAGGTATTCACAAAAAAACTTAGCAATCAATTAAACTACCCCGTACTAATTGCCACATGGGGAACCTGGAGTCTCTGGGCCCCCTGAGGGCGGCGGCCATCTTTGCCCGGTCTCTAAGCCTTGTGGATCTAATAAAAACAAAAGTGCATGTTGTCCATGCTTGGTATGCACGTGCAATCCAACATTCATCTTATTTTCTGGAGAAATGCATGTAAGAGTTTGGAGGCAGTCCTCTCTCCACCGGCATTGTTTTTGTTTTAATCAAGAAGTTAAGAGAAAGCGTCCAAATACACACACAAGATACTGCATCATTAGCAAGTGTTATTGTTTACACCGAGGTTGGATACGTAGGCGGGGGCGGGAGAGGGGGAGGCGGGGAGGCTCCTCCAGTTGGTTCAGTGATCACTCCCCAACAGCTCCATCGATGGCACCCTGCTGAAACCGCTAGCTGGAGAACCACCATGCAAATATACACAAAGCAGCTTGTGTTTCGGATTGGTTCGTTGATTACAGCGATTTCGTAAATATGCGAGTCTCCCCGAAGCTGTGAACCGGCGCGAGAGAGGATAACTCAGAAGAAAAGAAACGGAGACCGGTCGAATTGGATCGTTAACCCCGCTGGGTGAGTGGTCGAACGGTCCTCGGCTAGTTAGCTAACATTAGCAGCCACCGCCGATTCGGTGTCAGCGACACTTTTAGCACGTAAACCGCTTTTCCATTAGACGGTGGGATAACGTTACCGCAATGACTTGGATACGTGTGGTGGACTCTTACACCGACAGGCGGGTACCGTTTGCCCACCGGACAGGCCAGGGTAACGCACACCGTGACCGTCTGACAGCTTTAGCTACGGGTTTTTTGTCGCAGCTGGTGTTCGGTTACTGCCGACGGTAGCGTGCTAACGCTAGCTGACTAGCTTGTTAGCTGCGTCGCCTAGCTCAGCTATCCCGGCTCCCCTTCTAACCACGTCCGTGTTAAGAGAACAAGAGAGACGAGCGCAAGCTGGCTATCCTTTAATGGCGTGTTAGTTTGACGTGGATGGGGCTCATTAGTGGGGTTCGTTATCTACACGGTTGTTGGTTGTTTATGTGGAGCCACGGAGCCAAAGCGTGCCGTGCCCAGTATGAGGAGGACAACATGGGCGCAGCTATTGATGCATAACGCTATACAGCGTTAGCTAGTTAATTCACAAAGCAATACTGTTAGTCAAAATATATATTTTTTTAGAAGTGATTCATGCTGCTTCTGACTCATTTGTAATCGAGGGGAAGCAGTAGTATTAATATTTATACATGTCAAATACAGCTAAATGCATTTCCGTTGTGACTAAACCAGGCGGCTCTAAACAACCATACGTTTAAATGGAGTGTGGTGTTGCCTGTGTACCGATGCAGTGCTGTGATTGTTAACGCTGTATCCGTTGCAACACGACACCCATCTGGTCTGCATAATACAGCTTCTGTCATCAGAGAGGACCACCGGGCTTCACAGACCCAAAGAAATAACTAGTTGCTTTCTGTGGATACTTCCAGCTACTTGAATACAAAGGAAATGAAACGGGTCATATTTTCTCCATATTATGAATAATTATCACAACAGAGAAACATTTAGACTAAACAGAATGTTTTTAGTGGTAAACTTGGCCACACTAACTTTCCTAAATATTTTTATCATTATTTTTAATTCCAACATTTGCATCACTGTTGGGAACTTTTAAGAATTAAATAAGTTATTTTTGATAACTGGGGTCAATGGGAGCTAGTTAATACATGGTTACCTGGGAACAGCAGCAGTAGTGATGGATCTTATATGGATGGACGCTCCGTTTTCCTATCTAGGCTCCTTTCATTGCGTAAATCTGTCAGGGAAACTTCCTATATTAAGCCACGACGATACTAATTTAACTCGCAG
This sequence comes from Ophiodon elongatus, assembly GCA_016806645.1. Classification (NCBI taxonomy): domain Eukaryota; kingdom Metazoa; phylum Chordata; class Actinopteri; order Perciformes; family Hexagrammidae; genus Ophiodon; species Ophiodon elongatus. The sequence goes on along the minus strand of JACSYO010001746.1, from coordinate 812,602 downwards.
CTGGAGGTGAGAAGGGAAGGTCGTTCCTTCTCCTCTCGTGCACTCGTGTCATGTTTGAATAGAGCCTTTAAGGGATATTTACTAAACAGAAAGTGATGTTTGAATGGCAAAAAAACATTTAGCTTAACTTATCAAGGAAGCCAGCAATGTTGCAGATCCCATGGCTGAAAAGGGCTTTCATCAACATCAGCTACTGCTGGCGTCTGTGTCTTACAGTTTGCTAGAAGCAAACCCTTTGAATTTAGTCGTTTTCATGGACACCGCAAAACCGACATCATTAGGTTAAGGCAGCTAACATGCTTATGATTGTAGTTCAGATGTAGGTCAGTAATGGTGACAACTGTGCACATTGTTGGTTGCTGTAATCTTGATTGATCAAATTATCAACAGGAGCCATTCATTGGTTGGTGACATTCTTGTGTTAATATCATTGTGAATATAATTCATACCTTTTGGGTGTTAAAACAAATAATATGTTTATGGGTATTATTTTTGAACTGCTGAAATCTTATGATGAGAATTTGTCTTTTTGGACATTTTATTGACTATTGATTGATAAATTGAAAAAACAGTGGGCTATTTGATGATTGCAGCTGCCATTGCTGCTCTGAACATGATGTATAGCTTGAAGACTGGTTCAATAGAATTACATCTCTCGGTTTCATCTACTAGATTTAGCTTCATAAAGCAGCAATACCCAGACTAACATTTGTACCATGGCTAACTCATGCTGCACTTCCTCTCAGACTGTGGCTATACCCCCATTTCAGACCATATTGCTCAGCCTTGAAACATTCAGTATATTTGTCCCAACCGTGATACTAATCTTTAAAATATATATCCTAATCATGTGTGATTGATCCAGGAGCTTCCTGAGAGACTCAACTGTGGGCCAGGAATCTTTGGTTTTGTCTAGCCAACACTCCAAACCCCTCGAAACAGATGACTATGGTAGTCAAGGAGACGCTATGCAGGAGGCCTCTGTTGTCCAGGCAGCTTCAAGAGGGGTTTTCCCCTTCTCGGTGTAAATCCCACCCTGCTTACTTCTTATTAATACGCTGCAAAATTGATTATTAGATAATACTGTATCTTCCTCCCGCACATGATTATGCTTTGATTCAGAGAGTTCATGGAGAGACGTGGCTGTTGAGACTGCTCTGTTGTGTTTGAGAGAAGGAGAGATGGCGGGAGGAGGGGCAAGGAGGGGCTGTGCACTGCGCTCAGCTCTACAACACAATAAGATGTTACCCATTTGAAATGGTGTATAAAAAAAAAAAAAAAAAAAATAGTCAATGTTGATATTGTGGCTGTCCACCACACTGCACTGACGTGTGTCCGTGTAACAATTTAGCACATTGACCGTACACAGTCCAGCCATGTACTACTAGGTTTCCACCGTGTCTTTTCTGTGGCTGACGGAGCTGACCGTATGTGGTCTGGAGGGGCAGTAAGGCTTTATTTATACTGCAGATGGCGAGCAAGGTACGAGCACGCACTAAAGTAGTTTACGCTCATCGTGCTGTTCGTTGCATTATTCTCCGAAGCACCAGAGGGCGCACAAACAAAATGAACTGTGAAGAAGCAAAAAGACGACGAGTGTAACCGGAATAACGTCATGAACCAACCTCCACTGTGCAGAGGAGACATTGTCATTATCTGTTAACTCACAATTCATGTTCAAGCACGACTCATTTTGATTTGAATGCACAATATAGTGTGGAAGGATGATGGTTCTTGTCAGATCAAAACTCTGTGGCCCAGTGAGCAACCGGTACCAGGTCGTGGCCTGGTATTTCACTGGCCAAGAGGATATACTCGGTCTGTGTAATAATAATAATAATAATAATAATAATAATAAATTAAACCTCTTTTAGCATATTTACATAACTTAACCTAATTGTAAACATAACAACAGAGCTGTGAGCTCACCAGCTGTATCTCTAAACTAAAGGACACGTCCAGTATGTACAGTAGAGGGAAAAGCAGGTTTTTAGCTCACCTTCATTTCAGGCAAACTGACTTTGATCCTAGTGAACCTGCCCGTCTCCTACTTCTTCGGACCACTTTTCGAGAGGCCAATCTGTCATGCTGCTTTTTTGTTGCAGAACGCTCCAAAGATGCCTGAGGTGCGGGATCTTTCCGAAGCTTTGCCAGAGATGCCCATGGACCCAATCACTGGAGTCGGGGTCGTAGCCTCCAGGAACAGGGCACCCACTGGATATGATGTGGTAAGTAACTGAACACATCTCGGGACGGAGAGACCGTTGAGTTACTGGATGCTAAATAATCAGCCATTTTGATTTATATGGGCCAAAACAAATCTTGAAGCGATAATCATGACGCCACAATAACAAACAAAAAAATGCACATTTAGATGTACTTAAAGACTACCTAATGAACAAAAGTCAAGAGTCAGGGATTGCTGAACAAAACTATCTACCCCCAAACCTGGACCAAGAATGGTCCGACTGAGCTATATTCATTGATATGATGTTAGGAAAGTTCTGAGCTGCTTAAATATTTGAATGATGCTGCAAAAAACAGCTTTGGCCACAGCGCGGGTACATATTTTTTTTTTCGTTTTACTTATTTAAAAAATGAAGCTTAACATAAATATACACACACGAAGGGGGTATCTGAGTGTATCTGGGTGTGAAAGTAATGCTGATTAAGTTGTGACAATTCCAGCCTGTATATTCTGGGTCATTTCATGTTGCATTTGATTTGGTGCTTTATGGATATGGGTGCTAGCAGCCGTGACATAGCGGGAATCTGGTCCTACTTTTCTGTCAGAATTTTGATGCAGACTGTCTCTGGCCTTCAAAGCTCTACATCAGTGTTTTTCAACCTTTTTTTGAGCCGCGGCACATTTTTTACACAACAACAACCAAAAAGTTACAAAATGTCACATTGTAGCATAATACAGCATATATGCTGACAATTTCCCACTGATGCGTAACTTTTCCAAAACAACGCTTTCGATGTCTGCAGACACGTCACCAATACGTCTGTTATTGTGTTATCTGAGACTTTATCTGGGACTTTAGCTACTTCGTTAGCCGCGTCAGGGCCGAGCATCTCATTCATAATGGCTTTGCAGCAGGTCGTATTAATGTCTCGGCCACAGTGTGTGGGCTTTTAGATTTGGCCACCAGTTCAGCTACTATGTAGCTTTGAGAGCTTTCTCAGACACATTTGTGGATTTCCTCATAAAAGTTACCTGTTTCTCAGTTTGTGTGCGCAGGCGAACAAAATAGTCCCTGTTCTTGGGCATTTTCCCGATTTTAACATATTTTCTTAAATTCACCTTTAAAAGGAACTTGCATATGAGACATACCCATGTGTTGTATATGATAATTTGTAGAACAATCTTAGCTATCTATATAATGAGGCACCAATTGTCCTAAGATACAGAGTACAGGGATAATTTGGCCATAAAGCTAAAAAATTTAAGTCTGAAGTTTTTTTTTTTTTTTTAATTGTTCAAATCTCTCGTGAAAACATAACTTTACTCATGTGGACGAACTGTTTTGGAGCTTTAAATTGGTTTACCAAAGTCTTAGGTTCACAACAGTGGTGGAATATATGGATAAAATAGCAGATAAATGTCAAGAACCAAATTTTGTAATATCGTTTTTTGAGTAGAAGTGATGTCTGTCCCTCTACTTCCACCAGCTGTTAGAGGGACTGAGATCAAATGGGACTGAGTCATTACTTCATACTACAGATCAAGCTTCATGGGATGTGTGCAAATGAAAAATGAACATTACAACCGTTTTTGTTTTTAAACAAAATATTAACTATATCGCTGAAAGTACGTCACTAACTGTAAACTTTCTCTTCGTACTTCCTCTCTTCTCTCTCGATGCAGACTGAATGTAAACAGCAGTGTTTCTGTAGCGTGAGGTGGTGGGTAGGTCCTTAGGGATTTACTGAGTGTCCATTGGTTAGTTTCATACTAAATGTTGACGGACACATGAATCCACAAATGACACTGAGAGGCGGAGCTCGACGCCCACGAATCACACGACACGTCCAAGCTCCTGGTGCGCTGTGAGTCACGTACGGTCTCATGAAAATTAGGACACGGAAGTAGAGAGCATACGGTTCCGTAGACATCTCTGTGCTTTATTATCGCGAAGCAATTCATTTAAACAGAGAGTGGACGCGCCAGTGTGTCCGTGGACCCCAGAGATATATATTGCAGGCTCAGACGCTCAACAATGGCAAATTATTTGTGGCAACTAAATAATATTTTTTTTGGACCGATTTTAAGTGAAATTGGACATTTTCCCACGGCACACCTGGCGACCAGTGTGCGGCACAGTGGTTGAAAATCACTGCTCTACATTGCCTTTTGTGAGACATGTCTTACATTGACAACATTAACATGCACACTAATATTCCACTATTATTCTCAGTATGACAATTTTCTGAATTTGATATGGGTCATGCAAACAGCATCTGAATTAGGCCTTATTCCAAATATAGCATTTTCCCAATATGAAAAGACACTACAGGGGAATAAGGTAAAACATTTATTTATATATATATATATATATATATATATATTTATATATATGCCGATAATATTCAGGTTTTAGCAGCATGCTTTGCACATGTATACAGCGCATTAAGAACATGCGTCTCAGTAAGGGTTTTTAGGGCCGATTGCAACACATGGCCTCTGACCCGTTTACCACCAACACAAACCAACTGACCAACAGTCTACAGAGATGCATGCCCAAAAGAAAAGCCCACATTTCTGGTCGGAAGGAACCAGGGGATTATTGATATTCACTATTCCAGAAATATTTTACCAGGACAGAAGACTTCAACGTAGGGTGACCTGTACACTTATTTCATATAGGAATGGCCATATCATTTAGAACGGCATTGTTGTCGCGAGCATGTGCTTATTAAGTTGTGACCATTTCAAAGAAGGACAATAACAATATCCTGTATAGGGAGGTAAAACCAGACCAAACATAGAAGGGAGCTGCACTGATACCTATACTGTTTAACGAGAGGAATGTTTACTCTGACTGATGACTGAAGCCAAAAGCAGTGCTGTCGTACTTCACAATAACCCTTTCATCTCATGGTACTGCTAAAGGAGAACTGAGTGGATTTCCTCACTCTGTGAACTGAACTATCCCCTTTACAGCTGCAGTGGGTGTTATCATTATTTCCATCATTGTGTTTCACTCTAAGCTTAATACAAAACTACTGAGACATTTAAAGAGTGGTTAAAAGACTCCTGTGACTCGTTGTCTCAGTGCGATGACCCCTCCTCCCTTGACTTATCTGCCTCCAGGTCTCTACGACAACAGACGGCCTGGATGCTGACCTGTGGAAAGATGGCCTTTTCAAATCCAAGGTGACCCGCTACCTCTGCTTTACACGGGCCTTCTCCAAAGAAAATGTGAGTCAGTTCACCTCATCAACCGGCTATGCATCATGTTACGATCTTATGGCATTTGAATGAATCGTTTGGTAAAGATTTTGAGAGCGTCCAATTCACTCCCGGCTCTGGTCCTGTTTCTCCTTCTTTGTTGTGTTCTTCCATAGAGCCATCTAGGCAATGTTCTCGTGGACATGAAGCTGATCGATATCAAGGACACTCTGCCTGTGGGTTTCATCCCGATCCAGGAGACGGTGGACACTCGTAAGTTATCAAGTCAAGTAGAAAGCACTGAAAGGCACTGAAAGCATCACCGTGTGGTAACACCGTTTGTCTGAAAAAGATTCAAATTAAATCTTTACTTCCCCAAAGATGTCTTGCCCTAATAATGAGAACTGCTGTATTGATCTTCAGAAAACCTTCGCATTATTTTTGAGTTAAAGTGGCAACAGACAAACTTTCAGCTTTTCCCCCTTCAGTGTTTCCAAGTGTATTATTGTTGCCACTGTGAAAGGCTACCGCAAGAAAAAGTGTTCTTTGTTGAGATTATCAAACGGACAATGAATCATAGACGTTTGTTTCTGGCTGCTAGTGTTAGCGTTAGCGTTAGCTAGAGTTACCAACAGGGCTACCTTGCACAGCATGAAACAACCACAACAATCTCGATCCGAACAAGAAACTCAGATCTCAGTTTAATGGTTAAGGCCGAGTTAAAGGAGTAACACATGGAGCCCTCATGATCCCGAGAGATCGTACCAGGTGGTAGACAGAATTCCATAGTAAAAGCAAGGCTTATAGGGAACCAATCTAAGCATCAGTGGTGTCATTATTCTATCAATGTTTACTTCATAATGATCATCAAAACACTCGTCTATTGTCACTTTAATGAGCAGCCTGTTTGTAGTGGAGTAACTCTGTCCCCCAGAGGAGCAGGCCTTCAGGAAGAGACGACTCTGCATCAAGTTTATTCCACGGGACTCCACAGAGGCCGCCATCTGTGACATCCGCATCCTGGGACGCTCCAAGCAGGCCCCCCCGCAGTACACCTTTATAGGGTGAGCAGCCTGGGCTCACACAGCAAATAGTTCTCCATAGAAGAGAATTGTGGTTGAAACCAATTAACTGTTTGCGACTACATGATTAAGATGACGCTTCTTACTTTTTCGGGCGTTAGTGAATGCTCAGGGACTTTCTGCTGGATACACAATGCCAGCAGGTGCGGCATGTTTTAGGTGCTTTCATGGAGTAGGGATGTCACGAGAACACATACTTTGGTACCAAGTCAATGCCAAAATACTGAAAACGTGACGGTACCCGGTTTTCTACAGTACCGCTGGTACCATCGGTACCGGGGAATGAGGGGGCTCGGGACTAACGGCGTCTAAAATCCAAACGCAGTAAACTGACTATCGATGCATCCAAGGGACACACTCTATTATTTGTCTGATATTGCTACATTGTGAACAACAAATCCCTGCTGAAATGGGCAAGAGGGGAGCTCGTTAAAGGTGCTAAAGTCAATATTCAGAGCGTGTGTGTGTGTGTGTGTGTGTGTGTGTGTGTGTGTGTGTGTGTGTGTGTGTGTGTGTGTGTGTGTGTGTGTGTGCGCGCGCGCGCGCGCGTCCATGTCCGTCCGAGCTTCTCTGTGCTCTTTTTACACAGCTGGGTCGGCCGCGCTCTTCTTTTAGTGCGTGCTCACTGCACTGCTCTCATACGGTGGTTACAGTTTAGTAACGGCGCCCCAACCAATGGCGTAGTCACTGAAGTTTACCACCTTCAAAGCTAGCTATTAGCTGTTAGCAGCCGGTGAGCAGCACAGTCCTGCTTGGCTAAATAACAGAGCTAACCGCTTACGTTAACGGAGTTTGCATTGAGTGTCATTACTTTACGTTCAAGCTTGTTTCAGTAAAAATGTTGGGCGAAGGCAAATTATTTAAAGTTAACTTTATCAACTGTGGTCTGTTACGTCACTGTTGACTAGTGAATATTTTGACCTCTGTCTGGGGTTCTAAACCGAAAAGAAAAAACACAAATGTAGTCAGTATAAAAGAAACATCTCAAAACATCCTGGAGAAACACTTCCAGCCTCAATTCATCAGAAAGTATTAATAAGAACCAAAAATGTGGGATGCAACATTCACTCCCACTTTTTGGGAGACAAAGAGAAAGTAGACGTGCTTTGTGTTGAGCCTGTCACTTCTCTGCACCATCTGAGATTTCCTTTCATTCCCTTGTTTCACAGAGAGCTCAACAACATGGGGATCTGGTATCGCATGGGGAACGTGCATCGGGCCCAGGACTCCACACACACACCGACCACCAACAACATCCAGAATGTGAACTCCCCCTCCAGCTCAGCCCCGGTCCCAGCTGCCCCGATGCCCAAGTATGTCCACTCTGTTGATGTGTTCTACACATGTGTCTGCTGTGTCCTCCCTCACCCGGCTAGCTCACATGCATCCTGCATTCACACACAGGGCTGAGACACCAGCTCAGCCCTGACACAAGGAAAGAGGATGTTCACTGTCCTCGTACAGTGAACAGTATTTCCATAAGGGAAGGGAAACGGATCTATCTTTAGACCACAGTGAAGTAGGAAAGCAGTTTGTAGCCTGCAGAAGATATAGAGACTGCAGCTCATTGGAGCCACCCCCCCCCCCTCCAAACAATGAAAACAGTGTGCAACAAACTGTTTGGCGATTTGATCTCCCCCTAAACTGGATTGTTGTGTCTACATCGCTTTGTATGATAAAGCATATGGGCTTCATGGTGCATTCAGGTGCACCTCTTAAACTCTGAGAAACTCAATCTGTTGTTGTAAAGTATCCTCCTGCCATGTTGTGGATCTTCTTTTTGTTGTTTAACTTTTTCTATTGTTATCACATATACAATCAATTGTAAAAAATGTGACCATATGTCCTTACTGTGGTACAGTCCAAAACAATATCAGGCTTGATACCATGAAGCCTCTCTATCAAAAATCAAATCAAATCGTTACCTTAAAATCAAGTCAGGGTCCCTCTAGGCGGGTCCAGGGGCCTGATCCCCCAGACGAAAAGTTGAGTTTAGTTTAGCATTGAACTAAAATCAACTCCAAATGAAATGCATCAATCTGGTAGACTGACAGCTAAATGAAGAGATCTATGAAGAACTCCGTGCTCTAGTTCTAGCCTTGGTGGAGTGTAACGTTCTACATTTACTCCAGTACTATTTTGTGGTACTTAATATACAGCTTACTTTACTTGAGTATTTCACTGTTATGTAACTTATATGATTAAATATACTGCTAGTCCCCTACATCTCAGTGAGAAATATTGTACTTTTAACTACATTTATTTGACATTTATTAGTTACTATTTAGGTTACTTTATAGATTCAGATTCTTTACACAAAATATAAATAACTAATAAACTATGATGTATTATTAAGTTGTATATAACCTAATGAAAGTAGTTAAAATGAGCTCCCCCTTTACTAGCTGCAACATTAAAGTGATGAACACATTAATGCATCATAAATTCTACATCTATAAACCTGCTCAGGTAACCAGAACCGCGAGCCACTTCACTGTCCGTGTCCTGGAGTGGGTCGCTATGCACCTCTGCATTGGGGAGTGTAAAAATATGTTTGTTTTGTTATGAAACTGTGGCGGAACAAAGTAGTCTAGGTTAATAATGGGAAACACTGACCCATTCATACTGTCTGTCACCTCTCTTATCACCGTCTGCTGTGTAGTTGTGATGAATCCCAGAACTAAGTCCAATACCCCCCAAAAAAAAGTTCTGTTTCAGTACACTCTCTTTCCACACGCAGGCTGTCTCGCTTTCTCTCTCTGGTGAATTTAATGTTGAACGTTGGCATGTCTGAGTTCATTTCTGTTCATGCTAGCAGCAGCTCTTCCCCAAAGCCGGGCCGCGTCCAGCCGTGCTGGGTCGCCTTTTAGCTGTTCGCCCGCTACATACGTAGGAATCCCTTCATGATGCAGTTCCAATGGAAGAAATGGGGGGTCCTTGTTCTGTGCTGAAGCGCATTTTCAACTTCAGCCAAATATAATATGAGTCATACAAAAAAAGTCCCCCTCTGTGTTCCTATCCCTACACATCCGCTCAGCGAGGAAACACCAGGCACTTTGTACCGGCTTGATGTGTGTCTGTGGTTTTCAAAGTCTGACACCATTTTTGTTTAGTTAAGAATAGTGCAGGTTTTATGTGTCTCATGAAGCCACGTAACAGCACATTTGATGACAAATGCATGTATTACAGCAGGGTAAGTACTTGAAGCCTGAGCGGACATGCATGGTTTATAATGGACCCCTTAGAGCCCTTTGGCTTGGGGTGAAAAGTGAAGGCAGCAGAGAAATCCTAAAGAGACAAGAGGACCCAGCTGTTTTCTGTCCTGCAGTCGATTCCTCTGGAACTCAGACTAAACTAAGAAACACTCTTGACTGTTGAGGCTTTCAGGAGACAGAAGACGGGCAGCAAGAGACTGATGCTTTGATTCATCGTTTAGTCTCCAGTGAACTCACCAGATGTTTTTCTGCGTTTTTCTTTTTCCTTCTCTTTTTGTCCCAAGACATATTTCTATGACCCTCCCAGCCAGCTTCAGAGGGAAGAACACCACCAGACCAGACTATGAGCACCAGAACTCCAACCTGTATGCTATCTCAGGTCAGCAGTCTGCCTTCTTCTCAACATCCTCTCCACCAAATCTCAAATGTCTTTTTGAAATGTGCCAATCAAACTCATGGTGTTGTTGTCGGTGTGTGTGTGTGTGTGTAGAAATGTCCTTGAAATGGTCCCATTTCCTTCTTGGATCCTTTGTAATGATTCAGGGAAGAGCCAGACTTAGGTAAGACAGTATTAGCAAAGCAAAGGCAGTTAGGAGGTTAATTAGTTTGCTGATGATGACATTCTGTCAGCGCTGTGCAGTTATCTGATTTTAAGGCACAACCTGTGAATGAGATATGATCTGCCTCATGACAACATTAACTCTCTGGTCACAACACTGGTTTTATCTTTAGTGTCTCAGAACACTAACCGGGGTTAACGTTATTTTTTTATTTATTTACCTGGTCAAGCAAGAGGGTCAGAAATCCATTTGCCCAAAGTCAATTTTTACTTGCCCCAATACAAACTCTTTTTTGCAGTTATCAAATAACAACAAAGACCAAATCCAGAACAACAGTGTTGACAATAACATGATTATATTGTTGAATTTATGAAATTAAAGCACAATGGAACTGAGATAAACTGGAGACCTGTCCAGGTGAACCCTGCCTTCACCCAATGTCAGCTGGGATGGGCTCCAGTCGTCGTTAGAATAGGGCCCTCTGTGTTGTCTGAATGTGTGAGTCAATGGGTTTGTACCTTCTTTGTTGTCACTGTGAAAGACACTGTGTGGAGCATTTCTTTGTGTTTCTCTTTCAGCTATGGACGGAGTGCCTTTCATGATCTCTGAGAAGTTCGCCTGTGCCTCATCCGATGTAAGTTGCCTGAGTTGAGTCTTTAGCCCTTTTGGTGACAGGTTGGCCTGATGGCGGCTCACAGATTGTATCCTCCTGTAGGAGAGGTGTGCTTTACCCCCTCTGCTCAACTTCTGCCCAACTTCTGCCCCTGTGTTCAATACAACAAGTGTAAAAGAATGCTTAACCTGGAAGCCGGTAGATGTTATGTAAATATTTTAAATCGCTAAAGCAGTGATGGATTGAAAGGAAATAATTGTATAGGAAACACTAACTAACTGTCATTGCTCTCCATCTTCAGCTGCAGCAGGTGGATCTGATGGGCATTACAATCAAGTCATTGGCTGAGATTGAGAAAGAGGTGAGGAGACGGATGTACTGGAGTGCAGCTCCCTTCTATGTTTGGTCTGGTTTTACCTCCCTATACAGGATATTGTTATTGTCCTTCTTTGAAATGGTCACAACTTAATAAGCACATGCTCGCGACAACAATGCCGTTCTAAATGATATGGCCATTCCTATATGAAATAAGTGTACAGGTCACCCTACGTTGAAGTCTTCTGTCCTGGTAAAATATTTCTGGAATAGTGAATATCAATAATCCCCTGTTTCCTTCCGACCAGAAATGTGGGCTTTTCTTTTGGGCATGCATCTCTAGATCTAGGTGTGTGTGTGTGTGTGTGTATGTATATATATATATATATATATATATATATATATATAGTTACAGTTACATATCGGTTAATAATGTTGTTGTCTCTACTATTTTTTAGATGAAGCTTAAACGGAGCGTCAATGTGCAAGAACAAACTTGACCAATCCGATTCGACAATGTAAATTGTAAATAAAGCAACCGTTTATCATCGAAACTCAAACTGAAAACACCTGGAATAGCGATAATAACTTGTATCAACATTGCTATGAAGAACCAAGTTGTAACGAACAGGAATTGTCCTTTTGTCTCTCCTGGTGATGAGAACAATGGGTGGGAAGTAAAAACATTTCCAACAACAGTTTGAGGTCTGGCCCTGTTTCAGAGAGCAGGTTCAAGGAAAACTCAGTTAGTTCACCCTGAGATGAGGGAAACTCTGGGTTTTCAGTTTCAGAAGGAGAGGTAACTTAAACTCTGGGTCTGTTACCATGGTAACTCCTCAGAGTTCAGGGTTGGTCGACTCCTCAGAGTTTAGGGTCAGACTGAGTTTGCTAAACCTGCTTTCTGGAACAGGGCCAATGTTATCATGAATCCACGTTTTCCATTTATGGTCTCAACAAGTAGAACTGTTCCTGTAATTACACGCTGTGTCCACCAGAGGCCAGTGTGGGCCTTAGTTTGAACTACTGTATCCTTGTAAACTACAGATGTTTTGCTGATGATTTGATGGACTTGTAGACTTTGGTGATTTTTTTCCCCCAGCCCTCATGACATATTAATGATGTTCGTCTCTCCCTCTGTCAGTATGATTACAGTTTCCGCACGGAGCACAGTGCAGCAGCTCGCCTCCCCCCCAGTCCCACAAGGACCTCCCTGAGCTCTGAGGCCTGAGGATCCCCTCCTCACACTCCCCTCAGCAGGAGAGACCTGGACACAACTACTGAGGACCTGCCCACAACAAACAGTCCCCGAGAAGATAACAAAAAAAATAACAACTACAAAAATGATTTTCCCCAACTTTTGGAAGACGTCATTGTCTCTAAGTGTTAGTTGTGCTGTTGAATTGTAAAGGAAAGTGAAACAGGAAACAGTGAGAGAAAGAGACTGAACCCTGAGGGCCCCTGGGTCCGGCTGAACGACCTACAATAACCGATGAGTTGGCTTTTCAGAGGAGATGGAAAAAAAAAAACCCAGACCTTTCTCGCTCAAGGAAAATGAAAGGAATCTCATTTTAAAATCCATTTTTATTTCTCAAAGCAATGGTGTTGAGTGTTGTTGTCTGCAATACACACAACCACGTCCGACCTGAAGGACTTGTTACAAACAAGATAAAGGGATGCTTCACTCTGACGGGAGGACCCCCGTCGGGACTTTCGCACCGTGAAATGGAACGAGAGTCTGAGAGCAGTCATCATGTTTGCACCGTCGGCCTGAATCCCGTCACCGTGGCAGCAAATCATCCCGGTTCATGTGTCGGGAATCCAGAAGGAAATATCATGTTAGCGGGATTTAGTTTTCAAGCTTGTACTGCTTATCTTGAATGGGAATGACTCTCATTGTTCTCTTGATGTTACTGTTAATATACTGGCGTGACTGTGAGTGCACTTTGTGTTTGGGAATTTCCGTGTGCTTCCTGTTTGCCACAGATATTCTGTTAACCACTCCTCCACTGTCTGTACACAAGCCGAGCTCGGCTTCACTATAGAACCACTGTTAATAGGTTACACTGCTGGACCTCACATGCCACTATTCTTATGATGATTTTCAACCGTTGCTAATGTATCATCTGCCTTTTTTTTTTTTTTTGTAGGGCTGGGTATCTGAGATTTGGTACCAATACCATACTTTTCTCAATACCGTACTTTGAATTACTAAAATATAAACATGTTTATAAACAGAAAAAAGAGGAACAGCTCGTTTTATCTTAAACACGCCTCCTCCTCATGTTCAAAAAGTTTATTCAAATGGAAGACGAAGCTCAGTACATTTCTTTTTCTTTTCTCGTCCTTGTTAACTGTTGTCATTACTCTGTGCCACTTACGCATTCCGGACAGTACCACAAAAAGGAATGGAGGTTTGATACCCAGCCCTAGTTTCTTTACAACTACAGAACTATCGTCACCGTCCAACGCTTAAAGGTGCTAAATGTGATATTCAGAGCATTAATACAGCATTAAACCACTCGTTGCTTTGTAAACATAATGAGGAGTAATGTGTACCTGAGCAGCGAGTCCCTCCCGCTCTGTGCTTTGTTTGGCTAGCCGGGCCGGCTGGGCGTGCCGTTTGGTGCATGTTGGTGCATGTGAACGAGCCCCCCTGGCTAGCTCATGACCGCCGCTCTGCATTTCCACATATGGCGGCTACAGCTGATAACGCCCCCCCCACCCCCTCCCCAGGCAAACACTGTTAGCTCTGTCAGCACTGTTGTCGTTGTTAGCACTGTTGGCGCTAATTGCACCGTCACTGCTAGCCGTCGCCATGTTGAGAGCCGTGTGGAGGCAATAGATGCTCTGGATTTCACATGGAGCACCTTAACAGAGACGTCACAGTGGAAGTGTTAGATTGTTCTTCACGCCTGAACAAAGTTAAAGTCGTCAAGCAAAAGTGTTCTTTTGTTTTTGTTGAGTATATTGGTTACACGTTAAAAACCTTTGTGCCTCCAGTGCATATTTATCCTCTAACAAAGCTACGTCTTTAATTCAGCTTGTTTTCCCGCTAACCGTTTAAACAAACTCGTCTTTTAGCTTGACTCTGTTTTAGAAGTTGTATAACTTGAATTAGCAGTTTTCTTTCTAACCCGTTTGACATGTGAACTCAGAACCTCTAGAGGACAGTTCTTTGTGACCGATGAAAGGTGTCTCCTTGAAGGGGTTGTATCAGGAAAATTGTGGCCCAGTGTTCTGTGATACCAATTATTGATTCCAGAATCTTTGATTGGATTTTATCCATTGAAACCAGAGAATACTGTTGTTGTTTTTTTACACCAATACCAACAGCTTTTCTTTCTTTACATAAATATTCACGAACAAACAAGATCATTTTGTAGTGTAAGATTCAGCTCGTCAGCTGTTTCTGAGCTGAAACACATATTTGACACTTCCGTACCGACGTTCCTCACACGCAGATACCGACGTACCACAACTTAAAGGCCTCGTTTCTCTTGTATTACGAATATATTTGATCATGTTTTGTTTTCAGATGTTTTAATTGGCTTTTAATGCACTCGCAAACCTTCCTCCATGTTTACTTACCGATTCCAACAGTACAAGGAAGAGGTGTGTCGTGCTCGGGACGGCTGCTGTCAGTGAAACTCAACACTTCCTGCAGATGTTTCAAATGAACAGACTCGTTGGTTCAGAGGGCATCGTCCTCTTCATGTGGGAGACCCCATCTTAAGTTCACTCCAAATATTAATATAAAGAACGTTTCCTTTGTGTACATGCAGTATTGTGGAAGCACCAAGGAGTTTGGTGACCCTGTTCTTATTTTGCTTATTTCACGCCATTTGTTCAAAGTGTTTCTGCAATATCACCGTCATAAATGCATGGATTAACTTTTTTGTTTTATTTGATATTTTTGTGCGTCTAATTTATTTGTCATTTCAGTATCGTGACCGTGTTCTCCTCAAGGCTCTCTGTTGTTTTCAGAAACGTAAGGTGTATAAAGTTGTCTATTGCACTGCCAACATGTCAGCCGGGCTCACGTCCATGTGACGCTCCGTGTATTTGAGTGTATCCGCCTGCTACACGTATCATTTCTCAGCTGTGGTGTTAACTGAAACATTTAATGGCTAACTAATATTGTGTCTGCATTAACAAATAACAATACTGCTTTGATATGTCTGTTAGTTTGCATGTACAGTGACATGAGGTGTCTGAGGTTTCAATAGGACAGTTATTTTTGTAGGTTAGTGATCAAATCTCATGAATAGATTTTATCCACTAAAGAATGAACAAAACAGCATCAGTTGAATTTGTATTATAAGGAGGTTTTATTAAACTATGATGAACTGGAGTCCTTGACTTAACGTTTGATTTGATTTTGGTAATGATGGTGAAGTCACTCAACTGCAAGCCTGATCAGTTCTATATTTGAGAAGTAAATACTGTTGAAGACTTTTGTGAGTTTAAAAAAATCACTAATATACATCATTGTCCTTTTATTTGTTTATGTTTGATAAGGATCTCTTAATGCTCAACTTAATTGCTTTTTAAAAGGCTTTGTATAGTTGCACCAACGTATCCTCGTACAACTGTCCGTATGTCTTACGGAAAGTTCCTCATTTGTGCATTTTCCTCCGAAAACATTTGTCAATTTACAATCGTTACATGCAAACGGTCTTTTCAAAATAAACTTCTGTCTTCACAGAAAGCAACTCGGTTAGTTTTAGACAACAAAACTACTTAGTTAAGTTTAAGAAAAGCTTGGCGTAATAGAACTACGGAAGTGCCGTTACTGAAGTACACAAGTTACGTGACATAAATCAACGTTGTCATTTGACGTGGGGAGAGAACAGCGGCCTCCTGGCTGAAAGCGCGCCGTTAGCTGGGCTGCGCTGGTGGGTTTCAGCATAACATCATAGGCTGTAAATAAGAAGCGGACGTAGTCGGAGGAGGAGTCGCCCCCTTATGGCCAGTAGAGAGAACGCAAGTTTTAGGACACTTCTTCATCGGCTTCACTTGGTTGCAGCCAGTATAATACAGACGGAAGCCGAACATTGTTCATGTGCACAAAGTATTCACAGTGCATTGATACAAAGCCGGTTGAAAGTTTCCTTTTTAAATAAGGTTCTAAAGCCACTCCAGTCAAAGATGTGTTTTTCTTATTGTAATGTCACAAAACAGTTTATATATATATATTATATTATATATAATATGAAAGCACATCCATTAAGGGATATAACATAATACAATAATCTACAGTATAGTACAGCAATATGGCACAGAATATAAAATACAGCATAACATTGTTCATTTGCAGATTGTCTGAGCACATTCAATCTCCCAAGGGGATGAACTTTTTTTTTCTTTTTTTTTTTTAAACCTATGACCTTTCCTCCACTGGGATGCCACCCTAAGGACACATTTCACTTGTTGAAAGGGTCTTAGAATAACACAATTGTCTTGTGGTGTAAAGAAAATAGCAGCCTTTATGGGCCTTGAGTAAGTTGTCGAACTTTTCTGTGTTCCATTAAAGCTTCAGAGCCCAGTTCACAGCGGGCCTCGGAGAGCGAGAGCCACCGGGGCCTCGGAAGCGAGGCCACCGGGCTCGGAGGCGAGAGCCCGGGGCCTGGAGGCGAGAGCCACCGGGGCCTCGGTGTGGTAGTCTTCCAGTGCTTTGAATTGGCCCACAGCTTGTTGGTGGTTCATTTCTCCTGCAGTGTTTCATCTCCGTGTGTCTTTATTTTCTCAATGGTTTACTCACAAACATGAGTCAATTAGCTCTCCAGCAAACATGTGGCTCTTCCTGCCGGGAGCTTTATGGACTGGAGGAGACGACAGCGACCGACACGCCATCTGGAGCCGCATCGCTGCACCACCACAGAGGGGGAACAACTCAATGTACGTTTGACCCTAATTTGTTATGTGTTGTGTTCTTGTTCTAAATCACACTGACAGATGTTCCGGTCTACGTGAAATAGAAATGCAAATCATCAGAATTAGAGAAAGAATTAAACTTCCCAATAAAGAAATATGAAGTCGGACTGCAGTCGTGGTTCTCGCTCCGGGGGAGAAAGCAGGACTTCAGGCCCCAAACAGTTTCATGAACGTCACTGCAGTAAATGCATGATCTTCCGGCGTCATGGTGACAATACCTTCCTCCATCCCCTCAGCAACACAACGTGCTCACCCTGAGACGGTGCTGTGAATATAGTCGAGCTTAGATCTGAGTTTAGTTATATAATATACCTCCGGTTCTGAAGAGTGAAACCTGCATTCTCCTCTGGTTGTATAGAAGTCAAAGCTTCATGTGTTAAAGCTGCATTCTCTCTCCTGACCACCAGGGGGCGACTCCTCTGGTTGTATAGAAGTCTATAGAAAATGACTCTACTTCTCTCTTGATTTATTCCCTCAGTAAACATTGTAAACATGAGTTTATGTCTCAGTCTCTAGTTTCAAGTCTTCTTCAATACAGCATGATGTTCATTTAGTAAATTATGGTCCATTTAGAGTCAAACAGACCATAAAGCAGGGGATGCTTTAGGGCGGGGCTACAAGGTGATTGACAGGTCTCTGCCGCTAACAGAGCCGTATACGGCATCTCTGCGTCATTCCTCCACATTCCAAATTTGGTGACTTTTGTTTATTTTTTTGGTTGCGAAAAAAACGACATAGTTACGGCCATAATCCAAGATGGCGACGGCGAAATTGCCAAACTCGAGGCTTCAAAACGTCACGATGACTACGTCCACTTCTTATGGTGTCAGTCGAGGGCTGAGTAAAATATCACAATGCCAGTACCAATACCAGTACTCTTAAAGAGATATCGATACCAATAGAGTACTCATTTGTTTTACTGCGTCAACAACAAAAAACGTTGACAGTCAACATACTGTATAGTATGTCCCAATACATGGAATTTCATGTAAAAAATACTAGGATGTTCCATTCACATATTTTTATGACTATTGTAAAGTATCGCATTAGAAAAGCTGTATGGAAACGGAAATAGAACTTCCTCAATTGTGCAAAAACATATTTTTTTCCATTTGTCAAAAAAGAGTTGATGCACTAAATGGGATATGGAAACGCCTTGGCCCAATAAATTCTGACGTAGTCAACTATCAGCTGTTTCTGCTGTCGGCATGTTCTCCGTTCTATATTTATATTGTCTGCGTCTCTGGGCAGCATGAAACATAACCAAAACTAGCTGACATGAAAGAACAATTCAAACTTGGCCAATTGAAACAAGTTCCTGAAGGCCTCGCTCCATTTCTCTCTCGTACGTGTTAGACGGTTACAAGGCCACTTGTTTTGTTTCTGCTTCACCCTTGCTTCTCCTACTCTCGTTTCTGAATACAATGTTGAACTATAGAGCCAACATAATCCCTCAGCCCCCCTCAGAGTTGTACACCCCTCCTCCTACAGCACTGAGTGAGACGGATTGTCATTACGTGTAATTAACATGTCAGCAATTACTGTGAGATAAATACTTGTAATGGGCTGATGACGGTGCTGTACTCAGTTGATTAATAGAGCACTGACTTGTTTCCACATAAATGCAGAGGCTGGCTGGCCTGGGGTCAGCACCCACGGGCGGTGGAGCGATGGAAGCTGGTCCAGACGAGCTGCTGCTCAGCTGAACGACGTGTTCAGTCTTCAGGGGATCCTGAGTCGGGTTTTCACCAGAGACAGTCGACCTTCAGATCCTCTTCGTGTGGCCCTCGTAGCCGATTCAAGGCCACGGATAAATCGGTACGGAGTGCCGACTGGTAGCCGAAGAGGCGCCAGTTCCCCTCCTGGGCACTGCCGACGTGCCCTTGAGCAAGGTACCAAGCCCCCTAACTGTTCAGGGTGCCGTGTCATGCAGCAGCCCCACCCGTCTGTTACCTCCCCCCAGTGATGACTGAGTACCACGCGGGTAAATGAAGAAAATAACTCCAGAGCGAAAAGACCTTTCCCAAGAGAACTCTTCTGATCACAGATTTGCTTTTGACCACTTCCCACCTTTACAAAGTGAAATGTCTAATCTTACTAAACACCCGGGGTTTGTGGGCCCCTCTGTTCAAGGGAACATTTAGGGCTCAGAAGTCTTTGGCTAAAGGACGGCCCTCTTCTCTATATGTCCGCTGGTGTCTGGGGCTCGTGTTGTCTGCATAAAAGATGGCTTCTTGCTTTTTCTTTTGCATTTGCCAAGACATAAAAAGTGGTACTTATCGCCCCGTTATTGAGAGCACAGACTCATGTAGCCTTTCTACTGACCAGTATGCTGAAGCATAAGCACGTTGTCTGCTTTACACTAAGATTAAGATTCTAAATCACACTTTTCTCAAAAAACTACACACGGCTTTCTACATATGACACACCATTCAAAACTAAAGGCCTGTGTGCTAAATCATCAGTAACCTGCTCCCAGAATGCACCTTTAAAAACACCTGGAACCAACTTAGTGGAGCTTGAACCTTCTCAGTAGGATTCAGTTCAGCTCTTTGGTGTGCACAATGGAAGCTGATTTAGGAGAAAATAGGGTTCGAGGACTGAAGTTGCAATACACTGTATTCTGTTTACGGTACACAACAGTGACTATGTTCATGTCCTCCTCCGTTACAGCGGAGACACGACGAATAAAATAAACACCTGAATGTGTGTTTTGGATGTTTTCTTTCCACTAGTCTGAAAGAAGATGTCTTATGGAAAGAAAATAGCCCCAAATCTCATCTGAGCATGTGAGCCCTGAGAATAAACACATTGCATCGGGGTCCATATTCTATATGTACAGCATGCCACAAGTGGAAAACTCCTGATGACGGTGTTTTATATGTCGCCCATCAGTGTGTGGCACGTAGGAGGAGCTTTTTATGTTTCTAGAGTTGTGAAGCAAAAATACTTTTTCAGAGAAGAGTTTGCATATTTTTGAATGTGGTGTTTGGTTTTGCGAGAGATGGAAAATATTTTGTGAATAGCTTTTTGTTGCTTGTGTAGCGTTTCCACAAAGACTTTGTGTTTTAACACATTGCTCTACAGCTTCGCTTGTCAAGCAATCTTATAGTGTTATTTTTATAATGCTTCCACGTGAGTGGATAACCTGCACCCTACTGAAGCAGTAACTAAACCTAGAAGGTTTCCTTCATGCCACCCTTACCTTAAGAGAGAGTCTGGTTCCCTCTTTCTAAAGAACCAGACACACAGTTGGCAGAGACCACACCTGAGTTTGTTGTCTTAAAATGTTGTCTTCTTTTTCCCCCAACTGTAACCATGATATTTCTCAAACCTCAACCAAGACCTTGAGTTGCCTAACCCTGACCCTTAACTTAACGATAGTTTGTTTTACATAACAGTCTTTCTCTCACTGTTACCATAACGATACATCGTAGAAAGCAAGACTTTGATATTGTAGAACCCCGTGTTGGGATGGCCACGTAGCGGCTGGGCTTTAAGAGGCTGGGCTTTAAGAGGCTGGGCTTTAAGAGGCTGGGCTTTAAGAGGCTGGGCTTTAAGAGCCGAAGTCTTCGGAGACAGAGGTTAGGTGCCGCCCACCCACCATGGGGTTTCTGTCACGCACACTTACCACAGGAAACATGAAAGGCATCTTACCTCAGTAGCATGAAACTGGCAGCCTTATATAGCCTGCCACTGACAAGGACCTCAACCCCACCACGGAACTCGGCAACAAAATGACCCAAACCACAACAAATGCCAACCCTAATGCCAATCATCTGCATGATCTCTATTTATGTTACACATCACAATAGAGTCATAGAAAGCCTGAACAGGAAATTCAACTGCACTAACACCCCTCTACTAATTGTAGATGGTGTCTTGGTATCTCCCGGAACTTTAAATTGGTGCTCAGGTACCCTGGGGGCTCTTTTAGCCCGAACACCCTGGAAAGAAGACAGCAGAGGTAAGTGACTTAAACACAAACCTCACACGTTACCTTACTGCAGCCAAGCAACAGTTAACACGACCCTCACTCGTCATTTTGAACACGGTTCAGCTACAATGAGCCCATTATGGTGAGATGACCAGCCAAACCAAGGGTTTGTTTGTCTTTACCATTCTACAGCCTCCACCAGAAGCCAATAAAACAGTCAACCCTTTGAGTGTGTCTTTCTTTCAGCAGTCCACTATACAAAGTGCTACAAATACTAGTAATGGAGAGGGCCTTCATTACAGCAGATTACAGACACGTTTTTACATCCAATGCTTAAGTTTTGGGGGTGGGAGGGGCTTACCAAGCAGCCACAACCTAAAGGACTAAAAGTTGAACTAATTTCATCTTGGTACAGATGTTGTGCCCTGAAGAAAATGGTCCAAATGTTTTGGGTTATTTACAAAGCTAGCTACTGTTATATCTTAATATGCTCAAGAATTCACATTAATTAAAATAAAAAGCAGAAATGTGTCCTTTCAATCACCAGTTACGTTTGAATATCGCAATGACACATGAACAGCCAGAGACAAACGTGTCAATGTTAGCTAGCTAACGTTCCCTCGGTTGCAGTTTTTTAAACAAAAAATGGATAAATCAAGAGAAGTCATTTTCTCATAGACTTCTATACAACCAGAGGAGTCGCCCCCTGTTGGACAGTAGAGAGAATGCAGGTTTAAGACTCTTCAACATTGGCTTCACTTTTCAGAACCGGAGGTTGCCGCCTGACAGAAGTCTGTTGCGCACAACGACCCAGAGTGCTTTGTGTTGGTGCCACCACAACGACTTTAAGATTGCTGCCTAATTTTCCACTAAACTTTCCAACTGCTCAGATAGATCTTACGGGGCTTTATATACGCAGACATTATAAAAACGGGTTTACGAGGACGTCAGCTGCTCCTGATTTCCCGAGAAACAGTTTTATGGCTCTCTTTGACAAAAGCTGCTTGTTAAAATCATAGAAATGATGGAAGTCAATGTGTGGGGCACATGTCATCAAAGAGTCGTCGCTGCTCTGACACTCATATCCTCTTGTATACATGTGTTGCATTATATTTACAGGCAGTGAGTGGCATCTGATGTCTAAGAACATCAAACCTCTTTTCTTTGCATCTTTGTTATAAGACAGCTGCTGCTGCAAATTAGCAGAATGAGCTGTTGGGGAGTTTGTTGATTAGACTTCATGCATGGCACCTTGGTCTGATTAACCTGCTACATGCCCTGGGGTAAAAATGAGCTGTGGACAGCAGATAAAGAAAAGATTAAATCCATTCATTATCTTTAACGGCTTATCCTGTTCAGGGTCGTAGCAAGGGGGGGTGGAGCCGATCCCAGCTGACATTGGGCGAAGGCAGGGTCTGGACAGGTCGCCATAGAGACAGACAACCATTCACGCTCACATTCACGCCTAGGCTGCATGCCTTTGGACTGTGGGAGAAAGAACCCGGAGAGAACCCACGCTGACACGGGGAGAACCTGCAAACTCCACACAGAAGGGGTCGTCCAGCCCGGGAATCGAACCCTGACCCTCTCTTGCCATGATGCGACAGTGCTAGCCACCACCATGCAGCCCTAGATTAAATCCAGATGAAGTTAAATTCTGCAAATGTTACATTCTAATATAAAGCCGTTGGGAAGGAAAACGCTAACCCATGGTGCACGTCATGTGGGAGTGCTGGTGGAGACCAAACCAGAGCTAAAGAGGACTCGAGGATATTGGACGTTTGCTCTCGTCACATTTGAGTGGGTGCTGAGAGCCGGGCTCTGGCCTTTTATGTTTACATTTTACATCTTAACTTTGAAAAGTGTGTGTGTAGGGCACACAATCCAAATATTTCTTTCCCGGTGTCACTTGCACATAACCAAAAGAATACAGGCGTTAACTGTCCTGTAGATTAACTTGAGTATCTTAGTCTCATATAGGCTTATAGATGTAAACGATATGATGTAGGGGAGAACAGAGTTGGCTGTCACCACCTTCAGATATCGCTACCTAGAGGGTGCTGTTGAATATATGTTGGTACTGTAATTTTCTGAATTGAAGCCAGAGGTCACCCTCAGGGTCATTTCAGGAGTAAGACACTTGAGAGGATTTTGAAATATCCAGCGCTTTGGTGCTTCTGGTATATAATTTAAAAAACATGAGGGGAGAGCTATGGTTTAGATTTTTGTACTTTTCTTGGCAAGTACTTTTCTTAACAACCCTAGACTTTAAGAAGTGGACGTAGTCACCGTGAAGTAACCCCTTGGTTTGTGAACTCATGTTTTGAAGCCTTGAGTTTGGTATTTTGGCTGTCGCCATCTTGGTTTTTGGAACCCAGAAGTGACACGAGAGGCTGGAGCGAGGTACAACTGAACGCTGAATAAAAAAATAAAATTGTTATAATAAACGTTCATGAACTAAAAGAAAAAACAGCAAAAAGGGTAAAGTGCATATTCGAAAACAAAGACAACTCCCATCCATAAAGCATCCCCTGCTTTATGGTCTATATAACTCTAAATGGACCATAATTTACTAAATGAACATCATGCTGTATTGAAGAAGACTTGAAACTAGAGATTGAGACATAAACTCATGTTTACAATGTTTACTGAGGGAATAAATCAAGAGAGAAGTAGAGTCATTTTCTCATGGAACATGTTAATTTATGCTCATGCCGGTATGGGATTTGGGGGTTTGTCCCATGTGACTGATCGTGAGTGACATGCTGATGAGTTGAATATTATTGTTCTTTGTATTGTTCTATAAGGATAATAAATGCACTCATAGCAATGATTCTTCCTGTTCATGTTCTCTCAATGCAGGAGAGAACATTGTATGAAATTTAAACTTTAAAAAAAAATAATTTTTAAGGTTGCCTCCCATTAAAATAACATAGGGACATAGTGTGTGAGACCTATTTGACAGCTTCCATTAAAGGGAGTCGATCAGGGTTTGGGGGAAAAAAGTGGCCAAGGAGTTACTGTCAGACCAGCCCACTCAATAGGGGGGGGGGGCTTAGCCCCAAGGGGAGTGGCCTGTTTGCACGCCGCAATTTTTTTGGGGCTGCTGATATCCAATGTTTCAGACAGTTCACACTTGCTTACTGGAGACAGTTTCTAACAAAATAGCTAGCTAGCTAGATAGCTAGCTAGCTTAGTGTTAACATAGCCCACTACAATATTCCCTTTCATTTGCCTCAAGTAAATCTAAATTTAAGCAGATAACAATCGTTAACAACTACAGATAGCCACATTCTGTAAATACCTGTACTTACAATTTCACTCCGTGCATCATTTACTTTGAGCTAACTAAACTCCTCGGCTATAATCCTGGCTGTCGTACTTGGCAGAGTGAGAAAGCAGCGCAGCAGCCTCCCCAAGGTCCTAGTGCCCGGGGCTTATATCGTAAAGGCCGGCGATGTCAGAGGGCGGGCCGGTTGGTGATGGCGGTGGGCCGGTATTGGACCAGCCCAACCCCGTCGGCCTACCGGGGATTTCCCCGGTATCCCCTATGGCCAGCCCGCCCCTGGCTCCCCGTGTCCTGGTCCTATGAGCAGCTCTGCATTCTGACCTCAGTGTTCATGAGCTTCATCTTCTGACCACAGGGCGTCAGGACTGGCCCCTGTATAGGAGATCCATCCTCCCCCTCACCGTTCCATGTTTTCATCTGCACACTAACACCTCGTTCAAAATAAATGTTTCGAAAAGAATATAGGATTTTGATAATTATGAAAAAAACAACAGGTGTCCATGATGGCCTAATAATAGTCACATTATTAGCCTTGTTCACTTTTGATAAACTTCATATTAAACGCTGTGCATGGATCATCACCTTTCATTTGACTCACAGCTGCTCACATGCTCAATCACTGGTTACAAGATTTTCGTTTAGAAATATAGGGTTATATTACACATTATTTTTCTTTTGGAATCTATTTGACAATTCCTTTAGAAACTTTATATTTATTTATACTGTATATAAATAAACAATTTGTTCTGCGCGTTCTCTCTATTGGAGAGTCGGTTTATCCCATCAGCCATCAATGTACCAACAGCCTCTGTTTATAATACTGACTGGAGGACGGGTCTGTAGAAGGTGGCACTTCTGATACACACACACACACACACACACACACACACACACACACACACACACACACACACACACACACACACACACACACCTTCCCCCCGCGCTTAATTGAACCCGACCCGCGCGCGTCTTTCAATATATTTCATTTCCCGTTAATAAAAGCCTCCTCGCGCGGCTCATACATCACGATGATTCCTATCTGCGAGCTAACCGTTAAATGCAGCGCGAGCCGAGGAGCGGACAGCTGATGACTTTATATTGCTTTTCGAACAGCTGATCTCAGGCCTGCGGCGGCGCGCTGATCAATCTGCGGAGGTTTATTTGAAAGCGCCGGATATATGTCGTCTGCTTCTCATATCAGGCCCGTTTAGAATCACGTGATGCTATCTGTGGGTAATATTCAATAATAGAAACGTGCATATTTATCCGCATTGTGAAAGCCGACTGGGGGGAAAGTTTCCCTTTAACAGTGCGCGTCATTATGCAAATTTTACATCAGACGGCACGTGCAGATTGAATCTTGGTTGCAATAAAATAGGAGCCGGTCTGCGGGTCCTCTGCACGTCGGGATCCGTGAGCTAATAGGACGAACTGAGCTGAGACTACAGGCCCGCCGCTCAAAGCAAATATAAATAAAAAGATACATAAAAAATAATACAGTTATGGATTCCAGACAGCAGCACAAATAATGTGGGGGGGAATGTTCTAAAACATGTAGAATATTTCTATATTTGATATCAGGGTGCGACCATGAAATAAACTGCGTCCTTAATATTTCAGCAGTAAAATATGTTCACAATACAGATACATTGTTCTAGTATATGACAGAATGTTCCTTCAGCACACCCCTTACCCCCAAGAAATTCTGACTATAGACCCTCAAAAAAGTATCCAAATTGTTCGTAATTATTTGTAATTTTCGTATTTAAAAAATCCAGTTAAATGTGAAACTATACTCAGTAAACGGAAACCCCCGAACATGAATTGTAACCAGGGGGTCAGGACCCTCTGATCCTCTCCCCTCTCTAGGCCTTCATTGGAGGCAGTCTGAGAAGAGGGTCACCACCAGCTGGTTCCATGTGATGCAAGTTGATATTAATATTAAAGAGGCTGCTGGTCTAAATGCTGCCAGTTCATAGATAAATAATGCATCCCTTCCTTTTAATCGCTGTAGTGAACTTGAGTCTAAAACCACCACAACCAGGTGCTGAACCCCCGAATGGCCAGGAACCTGCAGCAGGTAGACCTTTTCGGGCAGATGGAAGCGTCGTGACCCGCGAGGCCCGGTGTCTCTGCGCGATGCCCGGTGTCTCTGCGCGATGCCCGGTGTCTCTGCGCGATGCCCGGTGTGTCTCTGCGAGGCCCGGTGTCTCTGCGCGAGGCCCGGTGTCTCTGCGCGAGGCCCGGTGTCTCTGCGCGAGGCCCGGTGTCTCTGCGCGAGGCCCGGTGTCTCTGCGCGAGGCCCGGTGTCTCTGCGCGAGGCCGAGGCACATGTGGAGATGAGATCTGATTTGATTTCTCACACATCAGCATTCAGGAGGCCGACGCGGACTCACTGTGCAGCTTCTCGTGGAGGCGGATCCATCCGGACCCCCGGGCTCCAGGGAGGAGGAGGAGGAGGAGGAGGAGGAGGAGGAGGAGGAGGGAGGAGGGGGGGCCTTCTAGCTCCGCCGTGACCCTCTTTGAAAGAGCGGCTCTAGCTCGGGATGGCACGTGACGGTTAGGACCGCCGGACCCTCTTCGGTTCACACCTCTGGATGTACCGCCGCTGCCGGTCCAGCCCTCCGCGTCTTCTCCGCAGACTGAGAGCTCGCTGGCTTTTTTCTTCTTTCTTTTTGTCTCAACTTCGCGGATTTTACAAACTCCCTGTCGCTCCGGTGTGCAGGTCTGCCGCTGCTCCAGGCTTTGTGCGGGATTGGTCACGCAGACCGGGACCTCGCGGTTTGTGGAAGTTGCAACAAGTCGTGCGGAGAGGCGCGTGTCGGCCGGCGGACCCCGCTCCGCGGCTTCAGGATGCTGAACGACATCAAGATAGAGGACCGTCTGCGGACTGACGCGGGAGCTCTGGACGTCATGATCGGTGAGTTCCCGGTGCTCCTCTCCGCGGCTGCGGAGCCTTCTCCTTCTGTTCGGTTCTTTTCTTTTCTTTCTTTGATGACGTTGCAGCAGATCTCCATTCAGCTCGAAGCTTTGGCTTATAATTATAATAATAATAATAATAATATATAGTAATCATTAATAATATATGTATACATATACACGTATATATCCTTATATATCCATGTATGTGTATATGTGTATATATGTATATGTGTTGTGTGTGTGTGTGTATATATATATATCGAAGTATTAGAAGAAGAAAATTATATATATATATATATATATATATATATATATATATATACACATATATATATATATATATATATATATAAATAAATAAATAAATAAATAAATAAATAAATACAATTATTACGAGCCGATAAGTCTAGTGAGGAGAGAGCTGAATGGAGATCTGCAACGTCATCAATCGGATAACATACATCTGTCATAAGAACAAACAACGGAAGTCGGTATCAGAGCTGCCAGCTCATTTAGATTTAAAAACTACGGGACTGATACAAAAATAAAATAAATGAAGGTTGAAACAAGAAAAAAAGTTTGATCTTGTGTCTCATCATCAGTTTTTTCTGTGCAGCTTGTCAGAAATTACTCTCTATTAACTCTTATGATATAGTTTTTGTGCTTTGTTGTTAACAAAATGGGACCGTAATGTGCATTTCGTTGTGCAGTGACAATACAATAAGCTTGTAATAATGGAGTTTTTTTGGGAGGGGTCCTTGTGTATTGAGAAAGAATCAAGAAAGAATATATATTTTTTATTGACTTGTGTAGCCTTAATGCACGCTCAGGCCTTGGCTCGGCCATATGGAAGTATGTAATGGCTTCTTAATCTGTTGATGAATATATAAAAGCAGCTGTATGATGACGCAGGCCGTGACAGAAAGGATACATTTGATCTTTGCTCTTCGCCATATTATAGTAGAGTGATAGATAACTAAGGCTGGGGAAACTCACTGTGAGGAGACATAGACCGCACTGGCTTTATGTCACATTATTGTTCCTTTTATTTACTAATTCATAAGGGACAAAACAGTGCAATGAAACGAGCGAACACGAAAGGAACCCCCGTCAAATAAATATGACGGCGAAGCTGCACGGCCTTCTCCTCCTGCTGCTTTGTTCACATACGAGCTCCACCGCAGCGTTTGATTTGTCTCCCCCTTCCTCTCCGTCAGGCGGGGACTCTCTCCAGCGGGCCGTGTGCGAAGGCTGCACGCGGGTCATCTCTGACCGCTTCCTGATGCGGGTCAACGACGCGTCCTGGCACGAGGAGTGCCTGCAGTGCGCCGCGTGCCAGCGGCCGCTCACCGCCACCTGCTACTTCAGAGACACGAGACTCTACTGCAAGACCGACTACCAGCAGTAAGGCTGCGCGCGCTCGGGCTGGGCCCTCTGGGGCGGAATGTGTGTTTGGGGTCGGTCGGGGAAGGAGATCTCTAGTAGCCTAGCTTGTATTTTATTTATTTATAATAGCGCGGTGTTTAGGCCGGTCAGGCCTAGTCAGAAGCACGGAGGCCTACGTTGTGTTTCAAGTCGCGCGGTGTCCCGAAAGTGTTTCTCTTCACCTGTACCGCGAAACTATTCACGGCGGGTTAAGACAGTCAAGCAGCACAACCAGAATCAGACCTGCTGGCAAAAGAGAACCACGGTTAAACGAGTGAATCCTGGATTTTAGCTTTAAAAAATCTCACTACGTGAATTGACAAAGTTGGCATTATTTACTGCGGGGCCACTTTGTTCTTTACGCAAATGGCGTAAATCACAGATCCGTTTAACGACTCCAGGAAAACAAAGGCAGCCATGGCCGTTTCTCTGTGGGCATAATAACATATTTGTATTATTTATTTATTTTTAACACAGACTAGCTGTTCTATTAAATTATAACATCTACATTTCAAAGCCAGATATTAATAAGTGAATTTATTTTTATTTGTGATATACGAGAAAATTGGCTACTGAAATCTAATAATCATGTAGTTGATTAAATAAGAGGTTGTATTATTAATAATAACCGGAGAAGCACACACACTGATTGCATCACCTCTGGATGACTTAATGAAACGAGAACTCTTTGACCTTAATGTGCAAGCCGAGTCACATTCATTGGGAATGAATGGGGGCTCTAAAATATGCACTGGCTGCTTTAAATATGGCATAAGTAATAATGTTGTCCATGTAAACGGGGTGAGGTTGTGTGCAGCGGGACAATGTGCTGTAGTTAAAAGGAGCTTTGACTGGAGCGTTTGTGTGCAGGCGTATAGTGTTATTACAGCATGGCCTCCATGCGTCTTAAAACACACACAGTGAACTTACCTCATAACGTAAGAACCTAACAATTCACAGCAGTTACCAGTGAGAAAAATCACAGCACCCAGCGTGCTGTGGAATACATGGAGGCCCTATTTTTAGGAATATAATCTTGAAAAAGGCGCAGAAGAAGGGTGATAAGTTGTGAGCAATAAGAGTGTTGACGGCGCTGTCGGCCAATTGGATGTGGTTAACGGAGTGTTGGTGCAGCTGGGTGGTCTTGACTCTTCAGGGTTTTTTTCTTCTTTTTTTCCCTTCTTTTTCCCAGACAGCCTGTGCAGCGCGCTGACAGCGGGCCGTCTGACTGTCACATCATCTCTCTGCTGGGTATCTCTGTGAGCCTGTCTGCTCTCCTTTAAGGGCCTTTTGTCCCGTATAGTGCTGGAGGTCCAAACACTCGCTGGAGGTCCTCCGACCACAATGGGCAACGTGCAGCTCCCATACAGCGCCGCGCGGCACAGACGTCCCATTCCTTCAAACCGTCAGCGCAAACAGTGAATTTCACAACACAGATTGACCTTTAACCTCTTCCCCTTATTTGTCAATGTTTCCGTTCGTTGGTTTTTGTAAAAAAAAAAAAAAGAAATCAATTGTTACATTTGATGAGGAAGATTTAAATAAAAGGTGTACCCGGTTTAATAATCAACCCTGGAACCTGGACAAGACTTAAAACCAACAAGTGCTAAAACTAGAGCGAGGTCAAATATAAATCAATGAGAAAAATACTATTTAACTATCAAAATTGTTTTATTCGCCAAATATACAATGTGCAGGTATTTGACTGAGTGACGACGTGCGCTGAGACAAAAGAGAACCTGGCTGAAAGGTTTAGTTAAAAAGTAAAAATAACAAAAAGATAAATACAAGACTTATATTTAGTTATGATAAAATCAAAAATGAAATCCAATGAAATTAGTCAAACAAATAATACAAAAAATAAAAGCCTGGATGGATATATTTTATCTTTTTAAATGTAGATGTTATCAAAATAAAACCAAGATTTCATGAAGGGCACAGTGAAATATAGATGTACATACATTTTAGCTTTTTTTAATAGTGAGAGATTGTAAATTAAAGCCCAATATACCGAGCAATAATAAAATAAAGATTAACAAAAAATGATCCTGGTGGTCTGACTAGTTTCAGTAAAAATAAAATAATAATAATAACAACTTAAAGTCTCCATTTCTCAAAGGTTGGGTTGTGTTTCAACTTAATGCTATACTTGTTGTCTGAGGGTCAGCGTTTCTTTATTGGCTTTAAAAATGCAGAGATGAATTCTAAGTGACAGCCGTGGTGTATCGGATATTTTACATTTGATGCAAACAAATATATAAGTAAAGTTCACAACACTACTTTGCATTTCAAGATGTGGACGTAAAGTAAAATGCCCAAAATCCTTCAAATGTATTTCTTTCAGCCACAAATAATTCCATGAGGGACAAAAATACTCCATGAATTGATTTAAAGAAAAACAAATCTCTAAGTTTTATTCTTTATATTTCTTCATTATTTGAAGTTATATTAACCCTAACCCTATATTCTGTGATCCTGATGTGGTGTTGGCTTTGATCGACACGCGTTACAAACACCGACGGCCAACTGGCAAACTAATCTCTTTCCCTGGATGTGGAGGAGCGCTGGACACGACGAGTAAACGGCAATAAAAGCATTAATAATCGTGCAGTTTAAACACGCCCTGGAATCCTATATGGATATGAAAGAAATAGCTATTTAAAAAAATAATCATTTAAATCAATTTAATAAAGCCATATGAACACAATAGTGAATGAGAGAAATATCAAAGGTTAATATTAGAAATATTTAAAATGATCAGTGCCATTAGAAATTAGACACTTAATTAATAATGAAGGCCACATAATTCTTATTTCTTAGAGGAAATGGTACCACTTCATAAATGAGATACAACAAATGAGTGAATCTGAAGGTGCAGAGGAACGCGTACTGATACTTAAAATGTCCTTTTAGCCGTCACCATAACTACGTTGCAGTGTGTTCTAAACCTGTGTTTCCTAAAACAATTTTTCTTGGGACCCATTTAAAAAAAAAAAGACAAAGACATCTCGACCCAATACATAACAGGCCTTATCTATAAATCATGAGCCGAGTGAAATTGTGCATAAATGAACGTTCCTGATCGTTTTTTATGATCTTAAACGGGTAAACAAGCCATTTAGAAGAGATTTACGTTCAATAAATCCCAACTTCGTTTCATGCGCGTTATTGAAAACATATACACTTGTTAAATACTTTGCAAATGAGACAGAATAAATGCATTCAGGCCGAGTTAACAGGTAGTCTCAGCCTCTTCATTTCCTCATCAGTCGGACAAATGTACACTAGCCTCTGATATTAGATTCAGTGTTCCAGCTATCAGAACACTACGAACATTCAGGCTCCCTCGTGTGGCCCAAAAGTGTACTGCAGATATACATTTTAAATAAAAGACTATGGAAGAAAATGTTTTGGCGACCCAAAATACATTTTTGTGCGTTCCACCTGTGTGCACCCGACCCCATCTTTGTTAAATGATCGTTTCAAACCATTTATTAATTGTCTACGTACTGTTAATAAATGGTAAAATAAAAAGGGGGCCAAAATACAGCGTTACTCTCCCTGTACATTTCTGCTTGCTTCCTCCCTGTGTGAGTGCTACAGTCTATGTTGACTACCGGGGCATCGTCTTATTAAATGTTGTTTTTTAATCAAGTGCAGCTCAGGATCCGGGTCAGAGTTAGCGATGGGAGGATTTCTCCCGGGCTACCGCCTCGCTGCTTTATGCCGTGGCTTAAATTGCTCCCCTCATCTTCCTTCGCCATTCAGGGAGAAAAAATATTGATGTAACGGCAATAAAATGAGTGGCCGAGGGTTTAATCACGGCTCCTCGGTCCTCACAGACTCAGCCTTAGAGGAGGTTAACTCTACTGCTCTGTAGCTTGTACGCTTATGGTCATGTTTTTACAACCTGGAGAGAAAAAGCAACAATACATATTATCAGTAGTCTCAAAGCGCTTACAAACACAGTTACATTTACTCCCTATAAAGCATACGGACATTTATTCAAAGGGGGCTTCCATTGAACTTGTCAACAAAAAATGGCTCACTAGGTTTTTAGTTCTTTATTTAAAGGGAACTTATAACTCATTTTCAGCTTCGTACTTGTATCTTGGAACATATTAAGAAACGCTCACTTTTGTCTTTTTACACACATGTGGGGTATTTGAAGTGGCTACCAACCGACCAACTATGAAATAAGACAAACCAGTCATGTTTTTTGTGGGCTGGTGTCAAGATGTGGAGGTTTTGAACCGTTAGCAGGGCTCTGCTCGAGGATCTCGTGCAGCGATCAGGCTCTTAGGGAGTTAGCATATCACAGATAGAGGCAGGAGCCAAAACCATTCACGGCTTTTTAGAAGCAGAGACCGTATACTGGAAGTGGACGTAGTCATTGTGCCGTCGCCATCTTGGATCAAAGCCGTCGCCATGTTGGTTTTTTTTTGCAACCAGTGAACGTAAGTTACCATATTTGTAATATGGAGGAGTGAAGCAGAGTACACGTCTCTGGTGGAGACCTGTCAATCACAGTAGCCCCGCCCTAAATCATCCACTGCTTTATGAACTATGAAATGTGACTCTAAATGGACCATAATTTACTAAATGAACATCATGCTGTATTGAAGAAGACTTGAAACTAGAGACTGAGACATAAACTCATGTTTACAATGTTTACTGAGGGAATAAATCAAGAGAGAAGTAGAGTCATTTTCTATAGACTTCTATACAACCAGAGGAGTCGCCCCCTGCTGGTCAGGAGAGAGAATGCAGGTTTTAAGACAGGAATGCAGCGTTTTGTATCAACTGCAGTCTTTTATTGTTAAAGTTATGTTACGTTGAAGTGCATTGCAATAATCAAGTCTGGGGGACATAAAAGCATGCATGACCTTTTCTAGGTCTGCAGATGAAAGGAATGAGCTGATCCTAAATAAATAAAGCACTTTATTCGGCACCACTTATTGTTTGTGACAACATTACGCTACAAAACGAAAGTTAGCTTGAGGCAACATAATCACATAGTTGGGTTCATGAAATCAGTCACACGTTAGGACATTCAGTGTAGAGCGCCGGCCTTGTGGCTGAAAGGCCTGTGTGTGTTGGACCATCACCCTGTTATCTTTGGAGCTGTTTGGTTATGTGTATTTAGCTGAACAGCTGGTGAAATCATACAATGGCGTTTACAAAGGCGCACATCCCCAACAGCTCATTATGCAAAAGCAATATGTTGAGGCTGTTAGATATTTGTTGGTATTTTAATTGATATTGACATCAGTAGGTTATTTTTGTTAGTGCTTGTTATGTGTTAAGTAAATAAGTAAGTAAATAAATTAAAGGGAATTATTCGTATTATTCTTCAGTTTTCTTTTTGTCAACAATTCCCATGAAAAGGCTAAAACCAAGTTAGTCCGTCTCTTAATACTTTCCGACTTCCCTACCCTGTCTGTGGGTCTCTGCCCCAAACCTACCTTTAAAAATACTTCACAAATATATAGTTTAATTAAAAAAAATTCCAGCTGTCCTTTGTAGTTTTTATGAAACGTCACTCAAACAGGGAACAAGTGCATGTGTTGGGGACTATTTTCAGCAGCGGATTAATCCACAAGTGTGTGTGTGTGTGTGTGTGTGTCAGAATGAACGACAGCGCGTGGCTCCCTGATATGAGGAAGAAGATCCACCAGGCTGTGATCCACCAGCCAGTTGCTCCCTCAAGACACCGTTAGCTCTTGTGCTGCTAGCATCGCTAGCTTCTAGCCGCCGGCTCAGCCGTCGCCATGTTGAGAGCCGCGTGGAGGCAACCCCTCTGCTCCGAAAGTCGTATTGAGAAGTGTGTGTGTGTGTGTGTGTGTGTGTGTGTGTGTGTGTGTGTGTGTGTGTGTGTGTGTGTGTGTGTGTGTGTGTGTCAATTATTTAATTAAAAAATAGTTTGGGAACTCCCGCTAACATTATTTTAGAATACTACTGATTCCGATGGACAACCAGTTTCCAAAATGTTTTTGAAGTCTGTGATGTTGGAAGATGCTAACACAGGCGCTAAAGACGTCGAACTCATCATCTTCCACTCAAACGGTCCTGATTCCTTCTCCTCGTTGACTCTGTCTTTGGAGGGTTCGTCTTTGAACATTTATTTTGCTCCCTGCCCTTGTGTGTGAGCCCTCCATTATTCATTTTTAGACCGGGACGTATGTGGGATATGTCATTGTAAAACAGAGCAGGTTTATTTTATTAGAAACCAGAGGACCTGGTGTGTTCAGCATTAATCAAGGCAGAGACCCCTTCAGGTGCGGATCCAGGAGTAAATCCTGGACCCAGACACAGCAGGCTGTCCAGGAGTCTAAATACACTCCCGTCCCCCCGGGAGCAGGGGGGGGCAGGCGGTGTACAAAGTCAACCCAAAGCAACAACACAGGAACCAGCGTGAGCTCCTTAAAGCGCTGTTCTGTTTGGATACCACAGCTGATCAACGGCCGAGCTCAGCGCTACAAAAACAAGCCCTCGTGAAAACTTTGCAGATTGGGTTTCATCGCCTCTCCAGACTCCTGCCCCGGCAGCCGCAGGTTGTCCTCCTCCCACAGTCTCCAACATCATCTAACTACAATGATTTATGCCACCAGTCCTCTGACCCCACCTTGACTTCAAACACAGGCAACATGAGTTGCCTCTGTTTGGCACGGTCTGTGGTCGTGGCTCTTGGGGAGCAGCGGAGGGACTTTTCAGCTCAGTCGGGATACTGCTACCGTCTGAGGAAAACAAAAAATCATCCCCATTTCTATTGAAATAAAGGATAAATGAGGAAAGTAAAAAGTGATATATAGATTTGGACTCAGGAAAATGCCCTGCTGCAAAGATTCTTGGGTGTTGAGATGAGAGTAAAGATCCAGAGGGTGTAACTCAAAGCTTAATCTCTCTGTCACAAAAACAACCCAGTGGCCAGAAAGCCTGCCGCAACAACGTAACTACCGTGAACCACCACCACCCTGAGCTGACTTTCTTACATAATGCTACGTAACTAGCTTAAAGTCAACGTCAACTTTTGTTTTCGCCCGGGACAGAAACAGTGGCCTCCTTGTTTACTCGTTATCGTGCCACATAACTCTGAATAACTGTTGCTCCATATAATACCGGAGTTGCTCTGACCGCATGCAAAAAACCTCCACATTCAAC
Source organism: Ophiodon elongatus (assembly GCA_016806645.1). Classification (NCBI taxonomy): domain Eukaryota; kingdom Metazoa; phylum Chordata; class Actinopteri; order Perciformes; family Hexagrammidae; genus Ophiodon; species Ophiodon elongatus. Next base: position 776,751 of record JACSYO010001746.1, on the reverse strand, counting down.
GTGGATTTGTAGGAACTTACAATGCAACAGTTTCTCCTGCCGACTGAGCTGCACAAAAATATACAAAAATATCTGTATTCAGATTTATTACTGGAAGTGGATGGGTCTGCATTGGAAGTTGTTAGAAATTATTTTGTAGGCTTAATTTTTGTGTGTGTGTGTGTGTGTGTGTGTGTGTGTGTGTGTGGGGTAATTCCTAAGTTAATGAAAATTATAAACATGCCTTTCACTTGAACCACACCTTGGAAAAAGGGAGTCTCAATAAATGTTAATGATCCAGGTGGAAATAGACCAGTGGGAACTACAAGTGAGAATATTTATTACATTATAAATTGGAGATTTAATGGAGAAAATGTATTGTTGAAATTGTTGGCATTTATTGCAAGCCTTTAGCTCACACATTGTTTTTCTCTGGTAAAATCTAAACTTAATAACATAACTAAGTGATCGCAACTTTACTGTGTCCCGTACTTATTTCTCCTACGTTGACCATTGACACCCACACAATTGAGGTATATAGGGAAAAGGGAAACAAGAGGAAATGACAAAGAAAATATAAGTACATTTCAAAATTAGAACATTAAAAGCGTATTTGTAAACTCGGCAGACTATAACACAAATGAAAAATATTAAAACAATTTGCAAGTCATAATAATCGTCTTTAGCTTTTTCTCACGATGAAGGTTGCACAGTTCACTACAGTTCACTACATCTCAGATACATTTGATAACACTGTCCCGTTACAGTCGGCTTCCTGTTGTTTTATCACACGAGGTTAGGTGTTAGTCATTTAGGAAGTGATCTGTGTTTCTTCCCGCTGACCTCAGAACAGCTTGGCATTCCTCTACCACACTGGGACGGACTCTAAAAGTTGAGAGAGCCACAAATCATTAAGGGGCCGCAGGCAGTCTCTGTTGAATGCGGCCACTCTGAGAGGATGATGATGAATCTGCATCTGAACATTTATGCCACCCCATCCATCATGGCTTAATACCAGAGAGCAGCCGTTTGAACTGGTCCCTGGTCCACATACAGTGCTAAGTAAAAAGAGGTGTGAATGACTTTCCTTCTCTTAGTTCACGTTTCTCTGAGATTTAGAGTGAGATAGCTTGTGATCAGTGCTGATATCTAGATTGGGACATTGTGTGGTTTGTATGGTAATGCAGAAAACTACCTTTTTAGTGAGCAGCATGTCCACGTCCTCCATTAAAACTCATGTTATACCATCCACACCAATGTAGGGAGGCGGCAACTAAGGGTGAGGCGGTGGCGGACGGGCATGACCACTAACTTCGCCGTCATGGGCTTCCAATTAAGTTTAACATTTGTATTAACTGTAACTACGATCTCTCCCCAACCCTAACTAAGTTTTACTCGCCAAACTGTAACCATGCAATAGTTGCAATGCTGAAATATTCACCCGTTTTTCCCGATTGAGTGGCTCTTTTGGCTAATGGCGTGTGATTAACGCCATGAGCACTTTCACACAACGTTACGCGGCGCAAAAGCATCATTTTTTCCGGAGTAAGGTCAGTTTTTTTCTGAGACGGCATCAACCAATCACGTTTTGCAGAATTTACATATTCAATATTTACACTATAGTTCTCAACAACAAGGAGGCTCAGTGGTCTGAACCAAGACGTCAATCTTTAGTACTCCCTTCAACCTTGATAAAGGCAGCCTAACCAGATCCACTTCTTCAGTCCTTAACGTCACAATAAAAGCCCGAGACACGTACACTGTGTACCTGTTAACAAGACGGGAGCTGTAGTTCACTGATCCAAAACTAAATGATACGATGACAAATCTACGACAAACTGCAACTCCCTTGACCTGCAAAATTTGAATTGACAAACATGATATGTGAAATTCATACGGGATCACAAACATATTTGTCTCGAGCTGTTGACTACCGTAAAAATAAATTTCCGAAATGAGATCTCACGGGTGACACCAGAGGGGGAGAGACTTTGCTCCCTTTAGGATCCCAGTTGTTGGTCCGCCGCCTGTGTGAATGTATTCAAAGCTTTTATTTATTAATGTTGCAACTGTCACAAATTAGCATCGCTGCCGGTACATTGACTATATATAAGAAATAGACTTGGTAATCATGATGTCACCCGTTGGTTTGTGAACTGCCTTTTTTTGAAGCATGTAGTTCGGCGATTTGGCCGTCGCCATCTTGGATTACAGCCATCGCCATCTTGGCTTTTTGCCACCAGTAAACAGAAATTACCATATTTGGAATGTGGAGGAGTGAAGTAGTGACTCGGTATACGCCCTAAAGCATCCCCTGCTTTATGGTCTGTTTGACTCTAAATGGACCATAATTTACTAAATGAACATCAGGCTGTATTGAAGAAGACTTGAAACTAGAGATTGAGACATAAACTCATGTTTACAATGTTTACTGAGGGAATAAATCAAGAGAAAAGTAGAGTGATTTTCTCATAGACTTCTATACAATCTGACTTCATTTTGCAACTAGAGGAGTTGCCCCCTGTTGGCCAGTTGAGAGAATGCAAGTTTAAGACACTTATGCATTGACTTCACTCATCAGAACCGGAGGTTGCCACCTGTGTCCGTATGAATAGTTTTAAAGCAAAATAATTGCAGGTGCGTATTTCACAATTTTGGTTTCATGTATCCGTCCTGCACCTAGTGCGTAAAGCCCTTAAAGCTTCAGACGGGCCAACCTGCACCTACCACGTTGTGAAAGTAAAACTTAACGGTGTGAATCCAAACAAAACAACTTAAAGTTTAAAAATCTAAAATACTTGGTTTGGTGTAACTGGATTCATTTAACAGGTTTTTGTGTTTGAAGTCTCACAGCATTGAACAATTACATTTAAAAAGTGCCACCCATAAACAGTTACTCTGTATATTCCACAGACCACATTATTATTCATATTACTTTGTACCAAAAAATAGTCCCAATGAGAGCTGCTGAAAGTCATACAGAGTAACTACTACAAACATTGTTTCTGGAAAGAGATATTGCTGTTAAAATGTCATGGTTTAATATTAGTCATTATTTAACATGAATATTTTTAAATCCATAGTATTGTTTTAGGAGTGAATCGGGACGCTTTTGTTTTGGATTGATGAACATTCCTTAGTTCACTCACGATATGTTTGTGACATGGTATAATAAGGGGAAATTTCAACCACAGGAACAATCTGACATCATGCTGCTGTTTTAACGAGTGTGTGAACTCCCCCGGCTTTTGTGTTGTTAGGCCTGAGTGAAAGTCAATAGCCAATAAATAGTGGCCGGCCTGTGGGTTTTTGCTTTCTAGCAGACATGCCACATTTTTACCACTCAGGGTTTTTATCTGTGACCGTTCACTTTTCCGCCCTGACACCACCTCTGCACTTCATCCATGTCTGAGTCCCTAATGTGTCCCTGACATGAAAGCGTCCATGCAGTATATTTATAATGGGCCTGCGGATCAAAGAGTGAGGGGTTGGGGTTGGGGGGGGGGGCCATAGCACTTGGATTCATAGAGCATCCCAGGGTGGGACGGCACGTCTGAGGAGTTTGTTAAATTCATTATTTTTATTACCAGTGACAAGCTGGAGGGAAAATAAGAACCAAATCCTCGCTGTCCCTCACAACAACAGTTCACGTGTGACAGACGGACATCAGTGTGTTTTATATGTCCCCCACTATGTCATGTCTTTTCCCAAGACTTAGCCAGCCTCCTGATTTGGTTTATTGCTTTAGTTTCACAAATCCACCATAGTCTATTGTTTTGGAGCTCACAGCCCACTTCCTCCTCGTCATACACGGATTTTGAGGCATATTTCCACCAATTAAATATAAACTCCGGATAACTTCAGTTCAATCAGGAGGGACTTCATTTTCAAGAGTGATCCAATAAATGTACTGACATGGAGCACAATGGCTCTCACGCTAACGAGCTGTGGCCACGCTCGCAATTGCGGGTCGGGCGGGCCCTAAATGCCACGGCTCCGCTCCCTCGTCACGGCTGCACAGACTCCGGCGTGGGATGGCGGCGCTCCTATCCGGGATATTTTGGCTTCATTTCTGTACAGTGGGAGGAAGTGGAGCCGCATCGTCCAGCTCATGGCTGGTCTCGTCCAGCAGTCGTGGCAATACCTCTGAAAAGTAGTGGGCTGTAATTTGTAGATACCCCACAAATGTGTTTTGTATGTTATCCGTGAGTCACGAACGAGGACGTGAAAAGACCGCTGAAGCACAAACGGGGCGGGAGGACGGGTCCAACAAACGGCGATCTTTCTGCCAGGAGACCGCCACTCGTTCCCCGAGAAGTCAACGTTGATGTTTTTGTCACGTAACTTTTCGTAATCAGTTACGTGATTATTTCCGTGGTCATTTAACCCAAGTGATGATCTCTTTCCTAAACCGTACTTACTAAGGAGTGAAGACGGAAGTTTAGTTTGAAAAAACCGTATGCATTTTTGCAGGATGTCCTACGAACCCGTTGAACACGTTGTCCATCTATATACACACAGTCTGTCCAAAAGTACCGTACATGTTGTCAACAATGCCTCATTGCAGAGGAAAAAAGTGCACACAAAGCCTGGTCCCGAAACTGTGATGGATGTTTACTGACGGTAAGGGGACCGGTCACCTTCGCTTTTCTCGTCCAAATACGTTTGACTAACCTGGAAGTTAGTTTCCCACCTGTCTGACGGTCTGACTGCTCTGCCCTGTCACTAAATAATGACATTATTGTTGGTACGACTGAGCCCAGACCGAGCTGACAGCAGCGCTGTGCTCTGACAGAACCATGTTTGCCAGTCTGTGGTTGGCTGTGTCTCTCTCTCTCTCTCTCTCCCCCTCCTCTGCTCTCCCCCCCATTTAATCGTTATATCAGCGCTGCTGGCCTCTCCCGGGAATCTGGCTGGCATTTAGAAGGCTGAGACGACTCAAGACCCCAAGGGCTCATCCAAAACCTGCCTGCTCCAAGCTGTCCACATTATTAGCTCCCTGCTCTCAAAGGAGACATTCACACACACACACACACACACACACACACACACCAATACAATCACACACTCCTTCACTCTGTCTTTATGATTCTCTGTTGTCTCTGCGTTCTCTTGTGTTCTGCCTCTGGTTCTCCCCGGAGGAACAGGAAGTAGACGTGTGTGTTGTCAGAGAGCTACTCCACCACCAGTGTAACAGTAATCACTTCATTGATATTCCTTGTCTAATTACGCTGCTGCGGATCATTTGCATAAACCTTGTCCCTCTTTTTAATAACGAGGACAAACAGACGTCTGTAATCTTGTTGGTCTCTCTTTCACTGCAGCATACATCATGTCTGCTCTCTCTCTCTCTCTCTCTCTCTCTCTCTCTCTCTCTCTCTCTCTCTCTCACTTGCTCAAAGCTATGAAAGGATGGCATTGCTGCCCAATCAACAATGGATTATGAGGCAGAGCAACAATTATGACAAATGTGTTTCAACAATGTACACATTGGAGACTTTTATTTTGTAGTGATGAGGTCATTATCAAAAATGTCTATGTTGGGGGCTAAAAGTTGCCAATTTAATCCATTGATAACTAGAAAAGTACACTCAGTAGAGTGCAGATCCACGCCAGGTGTATCTGGAACGCCCCTTTTGTAGCCTAATATTTAATTGACCCCCCCCCCCCCCTCCCAGTCTAGACCGCAAGCTTATCACACGCGTTCCGGTCTGTGTTTCACTCATTTGAACCTACTCAGCCATCTGCACCGGCTCTGTGCCGCTAAACTGCAGTTTAGTTTAGTACAGTTTATTTTTGCACAATAAAAAAAATACACAAACCTAAGATAAATAATATCACAGTGCAGGAAGAGGCAGAAAACCCACTCGGCTTATTTAAAGCCTCCACCTATATAATATTGAAATTTCACAATATTACAGAAAGCACACTGTCACTGTAACGCTTCATGTTGACTGTTAAATGCCTCTTCTGAACAGAAACTGTCAGTGCTGCCGTGTGTTTAGTTCCGTTAGCTGTTAGCTCTGTTAGCTGTTAGCTCTGTTAGCTGTACTGGCCTCATTAGCTGTTAGCTCTGTTAGCTGTACTGGCCTCATTAGCTGTTAGCTCTGTTAGCTGTACTAGCCTCATTAGCTGTTAGTGCTGTTAGCTGTACTAGCCTCATTAGCTGTTAGTGCTGTTAGCTGTACTAGCCTCATTAGCTGTTAGTGCTGTTAGCTGTACTAGCCTCATTAGCTGTTAGCGCTGTTAGCTGTACTAGCCTCATTAGCTGTTAGAGCTGTTAGCTGTACTAGCCCCAGCTATTTTTTCTTACATGTAAAAACCTCGTGGAACTAGCTTGGGGGATTTATAAAGAGGGATTTGTAGTTCTGCAATAAGGGACTACAGCATAGCAACGTAGCTGATGTGCTAAGTGACAAATGAAATGTTGAACATAGGTTTCATCCATGTATTGGATCCAGGTGCTACTTTTTGATACTATCACTTAGAGGCACCAAAGTCAGAATCTTTAAAACCAACAGGTTTTTTTGTGGCTTTAAAAATTCTGCTGTTAGACTTTTTTTTTCTCTTGCTCTTTGATGTCTTTCAGTGTGGCAAACATGATCATGCTGTCCGCAGTTAACTGATGTCACTTTACAGCATTTCTGATGCCACTTCCTGCCATTTGGTGCCACCAAAATCCAAAGTTGCCAAGTGCAGCTTTCAGGAGATGATTCCTAACTATTCAAATATACTATGTAAACAAGGATTATTTTTTTTCAGTGCTGTATCACTTTTGACAATCTGGAGCACAGAGCTCACCAGTGATTGTCAACCATTTGTGTATCTGCTGACACGTTGCAGACAGGAAGAAACTAGTATGTTTACCACAGAGCAAGAGATGAAGACGACTGTCTTATTTGCATTATTTCTGAAGCGGATGTTATTCCACACACAACTTTAGATATCACTTTTTGGACACAGAATCTTCTTCTCATCGCTCCTTTCTGTTAAAAGGGACACAATTGAATTATACATCATCAAATGATGGTCCATGTTTGAGCCTTTGACAATCATCCACACACACATGGTAGTTTGATGGACACACGAAAAACATGCATCTGACTCATCTCCCACCTCCTCGTCACAGCTGTTGTGCTGTGGCTTCTTAGCTGCATTGTTGACATTTCTGGGTGGATTAAGGCCAGCTGTGTGAGTAGATGACCCGTCAGGGGTTAGAATAACAACAAATGTGGTATTTCTTAAGTACGGAAGTTACGTGACAAATAAGTCATCGTTTGGGTTAAAACAACTATGGAAGTGTTGTTTCTAAAGTATGGAGTTTAAATTACAAGTAAGTCAATGGTTGGGTAAAAAGAACTATGGAAGTGCCGTTACTTGAGTACGGAAGTTACCTGACAGATAAGTCAATGTTGACTTCTGGTTTCACACGGGACACAAACAGCCGTCTCCTGTGTGAAAGTCTGCGGTCTACAGACTCACCCATCCACCCGGACATCTCCCCGAAGCAGACTTGTTGTTCTTTATACTATCTCAGCTGTCCTGACTCATGCTTACGTGTATTGCATAACAAATTGCTTACGCGGGTTATAGATGAATCACTTTTCATAAGTAGAGCTACGAACAGTGCATGACAATAGCCTGACCCACAACTCAGGGTTTTCTAATCTTCAGCTGGGTTCTCCTCCCCCTCACATGAAGCTGCTGTTAAACAAAGAGCCAAAGAAACACCAGTCCTGGTGCTGTTCCACACAACACATTCACCCCCACCCTGTCCTCATTTATTACTGGGCCTCAATATAATGATCTCATCTCAGAGGTTGGAAATGCTGAGGCAGCACATTTGTCCACAAAGTGTGTGTGTGTGTGTGTGTGTGTGTGTGTGTGTCTGTGTCTGTGTGTGTGTGTGTGTGTGTGTATGTCTTTACCTGCAGGCCATCATCTCCATGTGACCTCAGCAGGAGTTGCCGTTGTGATATCTGATGTGTTGGGCTCAACACATGTGACCCAGAACAGTGCTAAAGAGTTTGTTTCCCTTTATCTTCCATCTCGTTCCCCGGGTTCACCACAGAGTCTACTGCAGTGGATCATTACGCCCTTTGAAATTTAGAAACCATTATCCAATTATGCAGTTAGGGTGTCTTAAGTATTCACAGAGGTCATCTGATCTGGTAAGTTCAAATACCAGCAGTGACATTTTCAGAGCAGGCCTGCTGGGCGCACACTGCACCTAAATGAGGAAGAATGCACACCAATGGTTCAGAAAAGCACCTCTGTTTATGGAATAGTCTATCTTGCTTTTTAAAAGCTCATATTCATTCAATAATTAATTCTTTCATTCACGCATATACATTTTTATTGTCTTAAGTATTTATTATAAATGTCTGTTCGGAGTTTTGATGTGATAAGTCAAACCTACAAAACTACGTTCAGATGCAACTAAAATGCATTCTCAGTTATGTTTCAATGGAAACGGTTATAACCACGTGATTGACGTTGTAAGTTGAAACGAAACGAAACCTGAACGCAACAAAACTATGTTGTGTGTAGTTAAACGTAATGGAGTCATTTCTTTGGAGACCAGGCTGAAAAATGAAATGTAATCCAGGAAGTCCAGTTTGAGTAACAGGAGACGTCCATCCTGGTCTCCTAAAAAGGAGGTTCCCATAAAACAAAACAAATGCATTTCCTCCTTTAGTTGTCTGGGAACATAATTTCTCCCTGTAGCATCTCTGCCTTTGCGTGTTGTATTTTAGTGAACCATGGCTAAAGCACTGGGGATATCTCCGGCACATTCACAGCTTCAAACCCCGAACAGCACGAGATTCAGCTCCAAATGACACAAATAATAAAAGAGAGTGAGTATTGTCTTTTAACAGGAGCGTGGGAGTTTCAACTGCAGCACTGGTTTATGAGGCTCCGAGCAGGGGACGGACCATGCTGCTGAGAGCGAGGGCGACCATGTTTTTATGTGATCTGCTCATGAAAGTCACCGCTGTTCCCTGAACACTGTTAAGTTGTGTTTATCTTTGTTCTTTGGAAACCCGGACTTTGAGGCTTTTTGGACCTTTGCGCTGTGAACGTGTGTATTTATTTCCCGTATGTGTGTGTATACATACGTGTGTGTGAGGCGCTAGTGTTGGCTTCGGATGGGAATATTGGTAAAATGTTTTTTTTTTTTTTTTTTTGACAGTGATGAACACCATATTAGAAAAATATACATTTCTAATCCCCCCGACAGTTGTGCGGCTTAAAGAGACCCACTCTGTACTGTGCTACAGGGTGACCGGTGACGGATGTAAAGAGTGACTAGATGACATACAATATATAGTAAGGCAGACTTAAACTACATGAGGTCATTGAATGCAGCAGCGTCCTGCGTCACAAAAACCTACTGTGTAAGCAAGCCAGTTCTCCAAACAGTATAGGATTGTTTAACAATCACATAAATGATCTACTACTCATCGTGTTATTCATCCTGCTTTGCATATATAGCCTGTAAAGTCTTAACATGTGTAGAATATCAGAACACCAACATAAAAAAAATTGAATGTCAAGATATCTCACTATTTAGATTTCTGTCCAATAGGACCACGCATACCTAATAATAAAGAAAGCCCGTCAGTAAACTACAGTAGAAGAAGACCGATGGACAAACACACGACTTTCACCCAAGACACCGCTGTTCGTGTCTCGTCTGACACAAGGTCAAGGTCATTCATATTTCATTACTTACTTTCGTGACATAACTTCTGTACTTTTCTAACGGCAGTTACGTAAACAGACTTATTTGAACCCAAACCACGATCTTTCCCTAACCCTAACCAAGTAAACCTAAACAAAGTTTATTTTAAAAGGACACACTGCTTGTAATGAGCAGACAGAGGGGTGCGTAGTTCCACCGGGCCACTGACCGTCAGTATTTGAGGAGTTGGTAGTGAGAACATGTTGACTGCAGGAGCCTGACCATGCAAGCACTGTAGATGTTAGAGCAGGTTTTTTATAAAAAAAATGAATCTGTAAAACATCAACTGAGAATCAAATGTCTGGATGTTGCATTTCTTTTTTTTTCGGTATCTGAGTAAATTTATAGGTCGGTAGGTATGGAATATCTCACAACATGCGCTCCATCTAACCGTTTTAAGCTCATTCAGAAGTCTCTACTTCTGCCTGCTAGTCATGAATGTAACTGCCTCCACCTCCCCAACCTCCTCCTGTATTAGCTTTTTAATCAAATGTGAATTTATATATATATTTTTTTTTTTACTTCACGTTGCCAGAGGTTCTGAGCTAAGGACTGTCTGTCTCATGCTTGCTCAGATTTGTTCCAGAGCCTCGCGTTAGCTGAGCCACACCACCAAACCAAAATATATGTTGCTGCAATAAATGGTACAACCTCGACATAGGGTGCACTAAGACAAATTAGTTTTTGCGAGACAAATCTAAATTATAAAAACTCGCCCAATTTTAATTGCATTCTCCATTTCTGACATTGATTAAAAATTTGCATTTAAGTTTTCGTGAGATGTCATAATTGAGAGAATAGATATTACTTTTTATCTCACAATTCTGATTTCACAGATTTCTATCATTAATCCGAGGAGTCTTTTTCGCCACAAGGCCCTGATTATTCTTTGTCTCAAACAAAGACGCACATCTACAGCAGCAGCAGCACAGCTTATGAAAGTGGAGGTCATCCCTCCTTTGCCCTCTCTGTCAGACTTGGAGCCAGGTATCAGTCGGTGGTGTATCAATTCTGTCTTGTCCTGGGAGAGGACTGTGGAGGCTGGAGGGGGTGGGGGGTGGGGGGTTACAGACACTGAGACAACCTGCACTGCCAGCAGTGATGTATTCTTCCTCAAACAAATGTCGGGGCTGGAGGATGGGGGATCCCCTGGGAAATAAAGTCTGCCTCCATCCACAACCCCCCCTCCCCTCTTTATCTGCTCAAAGCCGTGTCTATTTATGAGGGTATAAGTGGTGTTAAGTCCCTATGCCTCCAGGATGTTTATTAGTAGCAGGTCCAAGCTGACTGACACGCTGAATGGAAATTATGTCTCACCTTTAATGCAAGTAGATTAATGTCTGACGGTATTTATTAAAAAAAAAACTCTCTGTTACAGAACAGTAATTTTCAAACTAAGACAAGATGAGTATTTAGTGGAGAAACTGAAGACTTGGGTAAATGTTCACCTAAAGCAAACACTCAGTGTTACTACAAGTAAACAAAATAGCCGATGGCAATGTGAGCCCCCTCACCTGGTGCTACAGGGTTATGCTGAAGTCTTACACAACCTCAATACGCAAAATATACAAGATTGCATGGATGTAAGCCAACTAGGCTATACACACTTTGCACAAACATCACCAAGGCTAATATTGTGAACAAATGACACAGCAATATAGACTGTAAGCTTGTTCTGGACCAAGAGACAGTGTCCTTAGGTCCAAATGATGTGTTGCTTAGTTTTAGAATTTACACGCATTTGACATATATTGTAATTAACATAAAATGAAGTGGTCCTTATTCCCTCCACCCACTGCAATCATTAATCCTTTCATACTGTAAATTAATTATTGCATTCATTCATATCTTATTGGCATGCAGTGTAGAAAGCCAGTTTAATCCAACTCAGTGTGCTTTCAAAGTAAAATGACTGCACTTTGCAATTTGGAGGTACTTGTAGTTAACTTGAGTATAGGGTTGTGCGATTTGACAATATTGAATCGTGAATGATTAAGCTGTATTTATACCCGTGCGTGGCACTAGGTAGCTGATGGCGGTGAGCTACTAGCACGCACGAAGGCGTTTATGCTAAGCGCGCTGTTTGTTGCAATATTCTCCAAAATGCTAGAAGGCATAAACAACACAAAATGTACTGTGAAGAAGCAAGAAAACGAGGGAAACCAGCAAAAGGCCACGATCTGCCTTTACAGAGAGATCGCTAGTACTGTGCTACAGGGCACGTTCTATCAGCTGCAGTTCTGTGGCTCCGGTGGTTCCCTTACAGTCGCACACCAACACTGCTACAGGATTAGCGCTGCTGCTATATAAGAACATCTGACCAAACACTAGTCCACCAAAGTTATTGTTTGTTTGAAAGCTGGTGTTTCCCTGGGTGCAGGCCTTAGGCTCTCCACACATGGAGGAGAGACAAGTAAAATGAAGTTAACGTTGGTACTGGTTACAAACCGGCTCGGTAGAGTGAACCGTGCGCTAACGTGCTGATGGTTTATGTGTTTTTGTGTTTTTAGCTGAGCTAGACCAGAGAATATTTGGTTAGAACAGATCCTCATTGTTCTCCGTGAAGTTAGATGGAAGTGATGTAATGTAGCTCTGGTGCGTTTTATGTAGAGTGAGCACTACACCAGACTCCATTTAAAAAAAAAAAAAAAGAATGCCTTTTAAATGCTACATTGTTTGTCAGCAACCAATAATACTTAGGAGGCAATTTGGTTATGGGAGCTCTTACTAATTTGGCATGCAGTAAACACGTCAGGCATAATTTAGTTTTAATGAAAACTCAAATGATGGCATTTGCTCTGGTTTTCTTAACTACTGTTTGGGAAGAAGTAAATAACAGGGAGTAGCAGGTGAACCAACTTTAAAAGTGACCGATTTTCTTTTAAAATATGTGCTGAGTGGTGGATATAATTCATGCCGATGTGAAGAGTTCTTCATGTGGATTTGGAAAAGTAACTGAGAAATATTTGGAAAAGTAACTCATAACTATCAAAACTTTAAAGTGTTAAATTTGAAAATGGAATTTGGTGTGGTGTTTTTGTTACCTTGTAGGGCTATATTTTTTTGAATGGAGACAGTTTAGTCGTCCTGTTCAGTAACTTGCAAAATAGTCTTCAAAACCAACATGAAAAAGAAATGTAACATCCTAAAAAATACAATCCTGGAAAAACAGTCATATTTTTGCCATGTCACCCACCCTTCTACTACTAAAATGATTGTATTTTTTACTTAACTACATTTATTTGATATGTTTAGTTACTAGTTACTCTTACTGCTTGTAAACAACTGTAGTACTACTTCATTATTTAAGAGAAGACATTATTGGTCATAAATTACAACATTAAAGTGATGTTCACAATTAATGCATCAATAATTATAATCCAATAGTATATCTTATTCTGAAATTGGTCATTCAATTAGGCTATTTCGTTTTGTACTTTTACTCATATCATTTGGTATGCAGATTATTTCTACACTGTGGTATTTTACTTAAGTAAAGCTTTAAGGCTTTATATTCAACTTTATTTCTTCAGACACATGAGTCCATACATGAGCATTTATTATATGAATGTGTTTTAATTGCATAAACACAGGTGAGAATAACCCTACCCAAAATCCTGCAGTTCACACCTGCCCTTTGTGTTTAGAATGTAGAGATCATTTTCAACAAAAGAGATCCCTGTGATGAATCAGTGTGGGTGTGCTGGTTAAATTGGACACAGGCTTGTCACCACCTCTCAGTCTGCAGCTGGGACATCAGTCCTCTGTGGGTGTGTCTATTATCCTCTTGCACACAAAAGGCCAATGACAGTCATCAAACAAATAGTTCTATTCCAACACTGACGATACCGTCCATGTCCCTGAAAACCATCTCTGACATAAAGGCCTTTAAAATAGACTCGTACAAGAAACCCAAGACAGTAACCCATGAACATAAACTCTGGCACATACATTTTCATGAAAAACACTTACATATCAATACAACATTACATTCCTATATATATATATATATATATATATATATATATATATATATATATCATGAATATATATATATATTCATATGTATATATATATATATATATATATATATATATATATATATATATATATATATATATATATATATATTAGAATTTTCTGTTTAATTGCCCGAATCTTTCAAATTCCACATCCCCAGTTTGACATAATAATTTTAGTAGCTTAGCTTTTTATGGAGCTTTTAACTGCACCTCACGGTCTTCATCAGTGGAGGTGTTTGCTCATTTTAAATGATAAAAAAAAACAGCTGCATAAGTTACTTAATTTTTCATGTTAATTTCACAAAGCTCTCCCATAGCTTTAGCCTGTTTTTATAGGATGTATTCCACATGACTAACACCTCATTGACAGTTCCCCTTTAAATTTAGGTTTTAGCATTTTGGTAAAAGGTTTTGTTCAAAGTTTCATTGACATGTGAAATAATCATGAAAGAATGGCATTCATTGTCATACCAATAACACAAAATCTTGAAATATCAGTCTCATGTACAAATCACAAGACACCCTGACAATGCTGTGTCCTAGTAACAAACACAAATTGATTCATTTGCATTAAAGGTATATTTAAAGTTGTTTTATTGATTACATATTAGTGAGGGTTCATGTGGACTCCATGTGGAGGTGGATGAGTCAAAGCTGTGTTGATGTGAGCCGAGCAGCGGTGACGAGCACAGGTGAGAGGTTGGCCACGGGGGAGGAGGGGTTAGCAGCCTGAAGGCAGGGCTATTGAAGGCATTGTGTGGTGACGGACAGCAGCGTGTCGGGAAACAAATGAATTGTGACAGCCAGCTGAAGCGCCAGCTACACCAACCAGTGAGCCTGAGGCTGTCATCATTTTAGCAATGACGAGGAGCAGCCTGGAAATATGACTCCATCATGACCCAAAGCAACGCTTATGGGAGGGATGCACAGGGGCCAGAAAGCCTGTTGGCCCTAAATGAAACCCACCAGATTGCCATGACACTACTCATTGTATACAGTATGTCCTCCCCCACCACATGCAACAATTATTTTCATCTTTGTGAAATGTAATGTAATGTAATGTAATTACTTCTGTCCATCCTGGGAGAGGGATCCTCCTCTGTTGCTCTTCTGAAGGTTTCTTCCCTTTTTCTAACTGTTAAAGGTTTTTTGGGGAGTTTTTCCTGAACCGATGAGAGGTCCTGGGAAAGAGGATGTCGTATGTGTACAGATTGTAAAACCCTCTGAGGCAAATTTGTGATTTTGGGCTATACAAAATAAATTGAATTGAATAATGTTTCGTACCTGTCTGAGGGGATACCGGCAAATCTAGATTTTGGTTGTCATCTTCCTGGTCCTGAGGAGACCTGAAAGCCTCGTCTGGGCAGCAGGTATTAGTGTTCATTTTGTCAGCTATATTTAGATTTATATATCAGCCTTGAGAAAAAAAAATCTGCGTGAGTTTTCAGCCTGGTCTCACTATTAGGGTGTCAAATACCAGCGTGTCATCACGGCCGTCGGCGTCTGATACTGCATAAGGCACCCGTCAGTCTCTGTAGGAGACGTGCCGGGCTTTCCACTGACTCCAGCGTAAACCTATCCACATCATTATTAGACGCTCAGAGCTGCTGCTCCGGCAGTCAGGTGTGGTGGTATAGTGATACAGTCTTGGTAGGGAAGAGGTCCACCTCACTGATTTCAGTCTAAAAGAGCTGGTACTGAAAATTCATCCAAAACTTACAGTTGTTAACCTGACCTGCCAGATGGTTTGTTACAGAGCTACCTGAGAAGCCGAAGAAACTGTTTGGAAAAGGGCAGGTGCTTTCAAAAGATACTTTGCAAGGGATTGGATGAACCATCTGTCAATCAAACTCTTACAGAAGCCAGTCAGGAGAAGAGCGAAAACATCTTTTACATAAAGAAAAGCCTTTAGTGTCGTGCTTTGCTCTTCTTTTGATGAAGAAACACACACCATTCCTGATATGACGAATGCTATTGCAGCATCTAAGCTAACCTCTTTGGATCTTAGCCGCCTTTCCGTGTCGTCACACACGTAAGCGATAATCCAGCTGAGGCTTTGTGTTTATGTGTATGTGTGTGTAGCAGAGGGTACCCTCATCCCTGTACCCACCTGCCAAAATAAATGGAAAACAAAGAAAGAAATCACCCACCCCAGCCAGGACTGCTGCCAGACATATATTCAAATTCCTGCATAATCTTTGCATGACCTCTGGCTGTTTGACTGTGAGGTGTAAATCATTTGGGTAGTAACCGTGTGAGATATTGCACCGCATTAGATCCCGTCAGTCCCGTCCTTCTGGCTGATGACACGGACATTGCAGTGTCTGCTTCTGTCCTCTGTTTTTTTAATTTCCAGCATCTGCAGCAATGGCCTTTGAGTTGTCTCTTCCAGTACTCTCCAGTGTCGTAATCTCAGATTTTATTGAGGCAATATTTGGCCTGGATGGCACTCACTTTTGTTGTCGGCGCATTTGTCCGTATCGTGAAGCTGCCCTGGTGCTCCACATAGTCAAGCTCTTTTTCCATTAGTGTGTCTTGGATAGCATCTAAATCAGTAGCCTGAGTCCCTTCATTTGACTTCGGGGGGTCACTACATGAATTATCTCTGTCAGTAGAAAACATGCGTGTCAGAAAAATCAAACTAAGTTGGATAAACTTGCAAAACAATGGGGAAGTCAAATCGACAGACAAATTTGTAATGGTGATGGAGGGGATTAAAAGATAATTCTGATTTAATACAACTAGGTTATAAATATACCATCTATGACCACCGGGGCACACACAGAGTAATGAAAATGAACTCTGGGGGGTCCACTTTTCTTTTTCAAGAAAACTGCACCAGGAATTTCAGCAGGCTGTTTTCTATTGCTATCGGTCCCCACGTTACAAATTGGTCCCCGTGGCCAGGTGATGGACCCCACCAGGATAGAAAAACAAAACACACACACAGAGAGAGGGGTAAGAAATCCCCCATATAGAGATGAACAAAACTATTGCAGCTGCATGTTGAAGCAGGATCCTTTCCTCTCCTGTCCTGTCCTCCATTCCTTTCACCTCCTCTCCTCTCCTTTCCTCTTCTCTTCTCTCATGTGGTTTGCTTCAAGGGCTTTTTTTTGCTTTGTGGTGCAATGTCTAGACAGTATTCTGGGTTCCAATCAGTACAGACACACGCACACACTTGCTGTCTGTAAGTTACAGAATTGTGTTTTGGGTTGTGTCGCTATTGTTATTGTACTCGGAGGCTACTGTATTTTTCTGTGTCTCTGTCTCACTCTGTCCTGCTGGTCTGTTTGTCTTGCTCACCAACGGACAGAGATACGTCGGAGCGTATTCTGTCAGCTATTCCATCCTATCCGATCAGTGTTGCACTGGAAGCTGGGTGACCCATTTAACAACACATTCTCACTTCCATCTCGTCAAATACCGACGCTTGGTCCGTGGCCCCAACCTTCAAACTATGATGCTCTAGGTACCCCTATAGCAGTGATTCTCAACCCGTTTTCACGGGCCTTTGCCTGGGCAAAAAAAAAATATGTTATCCTGTGGTTTTATTTTGAAGGGGATTTTTTTATGCAGCGGAGTGTCGTCTATTCACACTTTTTTGCCGGCTCTGGTTTCCACTTGTTTTGCTCTTGTCCTCCATGTTTTCAGCAGCATTGCTGCTACGTTTCAGCCACTCATTGTTTGAGTTTTTCAAGGCGGCGGTGATTGACAGGTGATGACAGGGGGCGTGTGCCAGGTTGGGTCAAACCATCCTGATATGGGGGAGACTCTGGGTTTTTAGGATAATGAAATTGAATAGCCTACTGAATATAAAATTCAGCTTATGAACTTACTTATATTTTATTGAAAATGTATTAAATAAATATTTTTAAAGGATTTTTTAATCAATGCTAATTTTAAATATATATTTTTTTAAATCTTCACGTACCCCCGCCATTTTACAGCATAGAAGAACACCGTGACCCGTGAAATTAGTTTTCTAATCAAACATGGCGAAACATAAGTACGAAAATGTTCCTCGATTTGGGTCGCGGCTTGTCATTAAGGGGTGATGGTGGGTCCCACAGCCAGACCAGTTGAGAACCACTGCCCTATTGTGTCTTTTCAAAATAAAATTACAATGTAGGTTTACTTCTGCAACAAAAGTACTTGGTTAGGTTCAGGAAAAGATTGTGGTTTTGGTTAAAATAATAATAATAATAAAAATACTACCTAGTTACGTAATTAGTGTTGAGTAGCCAATGTAACGAAACTGTGGTAAATAAGTCAACGTTTACTTGGTTTCACACAGGACACAGACAGCGGTCTCCTGGGTAAAAATCCTGTTTTTGTTTAAGCCATTCACCCGCCCTTCTCTCCCGCCATTCTCCCTTTTTATAGTACGTCAGTGGCTCTGAGCGTCTTACACTGACGTGGATGGGTTTATATTGGAGTTGGCTACAAGCCTGATAACCGGCAAACATTGGTATCAGACACCCAAGGGTGCCAGCCAAGCGTCGGTATTTGATGAGTTGGGAGTAAAACCAGGTTGTATTTATATCTATAAACCACCTGATTCACAACTGTCCACTGTTGGGATTTTACAACTGTTTGTCAGGGTCATCCAATTTGCTTTTTGCTTTTGTTTCACTGTCACCAATTGGACCTGAGGACCTCCCGAGGACCTCTTGGCTATGGACTCGCCCTCCTTCACTCTCTTTGACTCTCTCTGTGTGGTACTTGGCATCACATTTTGTTCTGCTTCGTTGCCAAGAGAAGGCAATCCTAAATTCAGCTCCCCCCCTTCTCTTTTCAACACAGCTCTGCTGTATCGGCGGAATAGACAATCACCTCCACCTGCTGTTTATGCGTGGAGCGTGTACCTGATTGATACTACAGTTTAATGTGATAATGTGCACAGTGCATTGGGCACTCTGCTTAGCCTTGCACTGCAGTCTTATTGCAGGAAAAAACAAACATCCTCGTAGATGTAATTAAGTATGCACAAACATACACATATATAATAAGCATGGAAACATAAATTCCCTTAGGCATTGATATATAAGATTGTGAGGATCCACCCGTCTCACGCAGGGTGTCCACCACCACTCCATCACAGCCAAGATTTAATATCACATAACCTGCCAACAGCTGTCATGGCAACCTGCTTTTTCCCACAATGCAATTTTCTCACCGTCCCTGAGCTCTGAGGTACAAAGTCTCCTTTCTCTCTATTTGTGTCTTAAGTCGCCTGTATATTAGAGAGTATCGGTCTAGAATGAGCAGTTGGCAGTTTTACTTTGAGGTCATGTTTCTGGTCTTGTGGATTGAAGGATTGCCTCACTGGGTTGTCGAATGTATGTCGCAAACTCTGGCTATTGATTTGTTTCTTAATGAAACGTCATAAATCAATTCTTGGTTATTATTAAGCTTATCCCAACCTTTAAACCAAGGTACCAGGGGTGAAGGCAGCCTAATAATCCATCAGATTTGACATTTCATTTCACTTCATTCAGGCCTTTACAAATTTGGGGTGGTTTTTAGATGCAATTAATTTGCACGTAAATTTATTTTGTATTTATGTGGTGTAAAAGCAATGTCGATTTCTTTCGCAGCAAGGTTGATTTTTCAGATAAAGGCATAAACCAATCACATTGGGACTCAACTGAGATTTATTCTCAAATGTACAGTGAAGATAGAAAGAACAAGCATTTATTTTAAAAGCAAATCATTTTTGTTTCCCAAACAGAGCGAGACAGATTGCATCATTATGAATACACATAGATTTCTGTTTTCTTACAGACTTGCAGGTGAGTATTCATACTCAAGTCTCTTGGTGTGTAGATCCTACATCACCAACTTTGAGTCCGGACTGCGAGCGTGTTTATTTTCTTTATTTCGGTATGGCCCGCCCGACAGCCTCTCCTGTGCCATGGGGATCTTTCGGTGCTTAAAGTTAGAGTCGCTGAAGTTGCGTCAACAGGTTGCGGTCTCAAGTACCAGTGTTTGCGTGTAAACAACTGAGAAACACTGTAACTGAAATCTTATTGCTCCAGCATACAATGCTATTCCAGACAACAGTGTTCTTCCAGCTTTGTGGCAACAGCTTGTGTTTGTCCCCTTCCTGTTTCAATATGACAATTCACCCATTCACAAAGCCAGGTCTATAAAGAAATGCTTTTCCCAGTCGGCTGTGGAAGAACTTGACTGAACCCTGTCCAGAACCTCTGGGGTGAACTGGACTCGGCCAACATCAGTGTTGGACCTCACTATTGCTCCCGTGGTTAAATGGGAGAAAATCCCTGCAGCCAGGTTCCAACATCTGGTGGACGCCCATGGAGTTATAATCACATCTTCAACTCTCACATATTGCAGGAATGTGAGGATTTGGCATATTTTGTTTGGGTGTCTATATACCTTTGACCATGTGGATGTACATAGCATACATCTAAGGATGAAATGCTTTTATTTTCCAATTACATGACTCACCTTCACTTCCTCAAATACTTGTTTTCCCAACACCAACACCTCAGATGGACTCCCTCAGTGCACAGTGAACCTCCAGAAGGTGAATAAATGAGTGCATCTGATTGATTGCTGAGCTCATTTCCCTGCTACCAAACATGTTGAAGTGAGTCCCCAGAGAATCCTGAGGCCTTACTCTGACTTCTTGAGCTTTGACTGAGCAAACAGCACATCCCCACTCTCTGAATCCGGCTTTTATTTCCCCCTGCCTCCTTCACAATCATCTTTTGATTACGCCTACTAATTAAACCTCCAACAAGCTGCCACCCGAAGCCGCCACCCAGCCTCCTCCTTTAGGTCACCCAGCTCCCTGAGGAGAGAGAGCAAACAAGAGAACAGTGAAGGAACACACACAGTCTGTTTTTTTTCTGCTTCATCCTTTCTCCACTCCTCTTATCCTCTTTAATCCTGTACCTCTTTATGCTTGTTAAGCCGCTGGAGCAGTGTGGAAGCATAGGGCACAGGGCCAGGGGGTCAAGGAGGCTCCTCCAAAGAGGCGGCCCCTAGCAGTGGTGGTCCAGGTCCTCACTGAAATCAACCGCTGAGGACTTTTCATGAATCCTCTGTTGGAACAAACGTTCGCTCACATTGAAAGCTGCACCAAACAAGGCTTTGGAATAAACAAGACTAAAAGTCTAGAGCCTCGGTAGAAGCTGTTTGTTTAAGTTTAAAGCCTCGCTAGCTGCTCCTTGAAGCTACAAGGTTCCGTAGGCCCCACATGTGTTGGACAGAACCAACAGCAGAATGCTAATGTTAATGTCATTATTAATAATACGTTTGTCCAGGAGAACAGTCATGGGGTCGTTAAAATCAAAAGGTTCACCTGCTTGGGAGCATACAGGGCTCTGCATATTTCATGCATAGCTCAGCAGTTAGTATGCTTATGATTCTAGAAACTACGGGATATGTTGATTGTCAATGTTTCTGAACCAACATTTCTTTCATAAATACATATAACAGCCTCATATCACGCTTGCAGAAACGCACAATGTCATGAGACACGAACAGCGGCGACCTGGGTGAAAGTCCTTCATTTGAAATTAAATCAAAACTAGATATAATACATAACAGATTGACATTGCACTGTTATTTTCTTTTCCAGATCATAGTAACTTTTTGAGCTTTCTGTAGTCCCATGTGTCAACCATGTGTTGTTGAGTTATTCTGCACCACAGCTATTTGCATCATTATGAAAACCATGCAGCTGAGCAACACATTGCCTCTGAAGAGTTACCTTTTGCTTATCAAACCGACCATAGTGTTGGAATGATTATAGATAATGAGTTTGTACAACTTAAATGTGTGAAAAACTGAGGACTGTGTTTAAAAGAAGAACATGAACCCTGTAAAATCTGTTTATCTGGTTTGGAAATAGTGACAAAGCTCTACTGAAGCTCACATTTAGTAGTTCAGTTCACTTCCATTCAGATGTTTTTTTAATTAAAACCGCTCATTTAAATGGGCATGCTTCTTTGTCAGTGGAGAGAACTTTATTTAAGGATAACACTTCATTTTATGGCTGCATAATTTCAAATGTACGTTGACTCTGTTAGAACAGGTACATATGAACGTGACGTTTTTCTCAGCAGCCACAGTTCATGAAATGTCAAACTTCAGATTCAAACCAAACTCGTACTTCACAGCCACTGATATCTGCAATGACTTGCCTGTAGTGTAAAGGAGGGTGTTGGACAGCAGGGAGAAAGAGCTGTTGAATAGAGGGGAGTCCCACTCAGGGAGGAGGAGGAGGAGGAAGAGGAGGAGGAGGAGGAGGAGGGCAGCTGTCCAAACACTGAGCCCTTCTGTACCTGCCTTTAAGCTATCTCCTTCCTCCTCCATCCTTCTACCCTGCCCTCCTTTAAACCTGTTCCCAGATCAGACACCAGTGAGCCACACTATTATTATTTCCAAACTTATCTAAAGTAAATCAGATTTTATCAATGAAAGTGCCTTCCTTTTTTTTTAATATAGCAGCCACCGCAAAAATTCATTGAAATGAGTGATAAGACCTTCAATGGCCTACAAGAATCTGCTACGGAATCTTTTATTTTTAAACTTTAACAGATAGCTATTGCTAATTGTTTTGGATTATGGGCTACTTAGGGCAAGTGCAACATGCTAAAAACATGTAAATGTGGGTGTAAATGTGTGCCTGTTTACATATCCAAAAGACAGAGTGGGGCGGGGGCGATTCAACGTCAACTACAAAAATATGTTGATTTGAATGATGTGAAAAACTGATCAGACAAGGTTGTGATATTTATTTTTTGTTAAATTAATTGTTAAATTAATTGGGAATTAAAAAAATAATCTTTAGAATAATCAATACATTATTCGTTAGATTAATTGTCTAATCAAAAAAAAATTGTTGTTAGATTAATTTATAAAAAGCTCCAACACAGAGCTGCACCTATCATTCATTCATATTGAGTGGTGTTTGTTTCCAACTGATGAATGTGACTAATCACTCTCGTTGGTCTCCACCAACTCCTGAGGGAAATATCTCTCATAGTGAGTCTTTAAAGCTTCATAGGGCTGAGGGGAACCGCGGTCAGTAGATGACTCTCGGTGGGTTCGATGCAATGAGGAACAGCTCTCACTAAACCTGTGTTTTGATCTATTGTTAATATAAAACTGTTAATTGGTGAAGCTTTAAGTAAAGCTATGTCTGCCACTGTAAAATCAAACTTAGTAGGGACATAATAGAAACACCCTAACAAAGAATCTAATAATAATATTCTTACAAGAATAAAAACACATTCTCTACTACACATGAATGATACTTTCAAATAAGAGAAGCCAGCGTCCCCACCCAGTCGGCAGAAGGAAAGAAAGGCTGCCATTGTACGTTTCTACAGAGACATGTAGAATGTCAACGTTTCTGAATCAAAACGACGTTTCATGAATATATTTTATATTAGCCTTGTGTTGCGCTCGCAGAAACGCACAATGCCACGTGGTTAACGTTATGACAGAACTACTTGGTTTAGGTTACATTAATAACATAACGACCATGATAACGCAACTAGCTATACCGTAATTAAACCCCACAAAGTATTTTTGTTGCCTAAACCTGCATCTTTTTTTTCGAAGATGCACATTACTAGCGGAAATTGATTTGCTTTCATAGGAGAACGCAGATAGAATGAAGTATAACTTTTCATAATATAAATATATGAATGAACCGTTGTATGAGGTATACGTTGAATATTTAATCAGGAAATCTGTGTACAGTGAACAAAACCCTTTTAGTTGTCAAACAAACAGTCATAGAAACCTTTGTGAGGCTTTAGTTGCCATATTGCAGCAAAACAAATTAAATGCTGTTTAGAGTGAGTGTTTTGTACAATATACATTCAGTACGAACATTTTACCTTTGTAATAACAATTTCAAGATCATTAGAGAACATTTACTCGTTATATTTACTTATGCTAATTAGTTAAAAACATAATCTTTAGAAGAAAGTGTTGGTGATGTTGGGTGGCTGGTCTGTCAGCTCAGTCTAGAGACAATATATTTGACTACTGGCCACGTTGCCATTAAACTTGAGGGAATGAATTAATTTTCAGAGGAATCTGAAATAATTTGTGACCTGATGCTTTGCCTAGTGCCATAAATGTAAAACTACATATTTATTAATTAATATCTGGCTTTTTAGAAAATCAGTCAATCTGTTAGTCAGAACCTGACAATTTACCAACATCCAGTCCAGGGCAAGGAGGTATGGAAAAGAAAGGATCTCTTCACTTCATATAGCGCCCCTCCACCTCAGCACACACACACACACACACACACACACACACACACACACACACACACACACGTTCACGCACACAAACACCCCCCACATCCTTAACACTTCCAAAAAGCCTGCCCTCCCCTCCCCCCTCTCTCTCTCGTTCGTTCGTCTTTTGTTCCTTGTCTATCTTTTCTCTCTCCTTGGCTTCTCCACTCCCTTTTCCCGCTCTCTCTGCAAAGTTTCTCACTTTCTCTCTGACCTGTCAGGAGGAACAATGTGTCTATAGAGAGGAAGAGGACCTCGCCTTCCGGAGTCCCCCATGGGACCTTATTTCAGAAATAGTGTGTAAGTTAGGCAACCATGAGCAACAAAGGTAATTTAAGGTAATTAATTACTCCTTTGCTTGCTAACAAGCTAGGTGACTTGGCTATGTTCCAAGTAAGTGAAAGAACAAGCAAGACCAGGTTCTTGTGGGAGTACATCAAAGTATAAAACATACAGGCATCGTAGCTTCAGCATGTGAGAGGACACTTGGGTGACTTTTTCGGGACAGCTCACCCCAAAATCTAACCTTTGATGCTATTTATCAATCTAGATTGCTTTAGTTTCCGAGTAATGGAGATGGCCATCGTAAAGAAGTCTGCCTTCTCTCTAAAATAATGGGACTGTATGGCATTCGATCATGGTGCTCAAAGCACCAAAAAAAAATATTTAAAAATGCCAACAGCAATGTCTCTTTCTAGAAGTCATGACCTGGTTACTAAAGATAATCCACAGACCTTGTTGTGAGCAGTTTCTGCTCAGAAATAACGGCCATGGTGGTCCATCAGAAGGGGAGGGGCATAGCCACTCTATAGAGATCTACTCTGGCCATGACTGTGGCTTCTTCTTGAGTCCCAGTCTGAGCTCCGGTCTTCAGCTTGGTTGCTCTTCAGTGGGAGGTCATCATACTAAAACTATCAACCTAATTCTGTGAGTCCAAACAAAACATAGTAGTTCAGAGCATATCTGATGCCTCCACACGGCTCTCAACATGGCGACTGCTGAGCCGTGGTCTCGCAGCTAACAGAGCTAACAGAGCTAACAGAGCTAACAGAGCTAACAGTGCGGACAGAGGCAACAGTGTTGACTTGAGGGGTAACCAGAGGGTGAGACTACACTTCTGCAACGGCCGCATGAGCGGCGGCCTTTACCTAGCTAGTAGGGCACGTGCACGAACATGCACTAAAAAGCATGCAGTTGGAAATTTGACCTGATTGATTCTGTCTGAATCAGCGGGTAGAGCAGGCCTCCTGTGGGCCCATTACAACATCCTGTCTCATACACAAAGAGCTTGAGGGGTTAAAAATGAGTGCTAAGTGAAAACTCATAACTGTAATATCTAATTCATTTAGCTTGAACACATCTGGCTTCTTTTCTGTTTTTTTCTGTCTGAGATGAATTTACAGCATGGACTTGTACAGTAATTACACAGTGTTTGCAGTATAAAATGTGTTGGTAATTGGCACTCTGCTATTTCATTGTTAATCTCTCTCTCGGAGGAGGACTTCTGTGTTTCTGCCAATTCATTTTTCTCACCCGTTCTGTTCCCAGCTTTGTTCTTTGTCTTTTGTGATAAGGATGTACCAATCCACTGTTATCGCAGGACAAGCATACCTGGAAATTCTTAACCAAGAACCCCAGTTTCATTGAGTTTGTCAAATTAGCTGAGTTAAACAACAGATTACAATGTGTGATGAACTTGATTAGTAACTTCATGCCACTGTGACTGATCAGGACTCACAGGGAAAAAAGGGAAGCACCTGTGGCCTCACACCAATGAAACCATAGAAAGTTAGCAACACTTCTCTGCTCATTCATTCTCAATATATAATATAACCCGTCCACTCGTCTCTCTGTCCCACTATAACAAGTCCACCCAGCCTCTCTGTCCCACTGGGCTCATCAAAGGAAAGGCCTCACACTGAAGGTAAAGGTTCCTTAGTGAACGCAGAAGTCACCGTCAGAGGAACCACCATGAGCAATTTAGCATTTAGCATGTTCGCTAGACCCAGCATGCACCTGTTGGTCATGCAACATTAGGGGTTGCTTTGATTTAGTTCACTTCACAGGTTTGCTGGGTGGTGCATTAAATGAGTGATTAATTACTAATGTCAAGGTTCAATAATGCTAACTATAACCATTACCCCACCCCCAATCTCACAAAGCCCATCAGGACTTTTTCATGTGAATTATGTTTCGACAGTAAATGTAACTTGCTCCTTCCTCCCCTGCACCCTGAGTATATAAATGGTGCTATTAGTGACATTGAGCCTCAAGTCCAGTGGGAAATTATATAATGTGGTTATTGAACCCCCCACACCCCCTCCCCCCATACATTATTCATGGTTAAACTCTTCTCTCTCGTGTGTGTCCTCAGGTTGTTTGCCACCAAATGCAGCGGCTGTCTTGAGAAGATAGCACCCACAGAGTTGGTAATGCGAGCTCTGGAGAGTGTTTACCATCTCAGCTGCTTCTGCTGCTGCGTCTGTGATCGCCAGCTGTGCAAAGGAGACGAGTTTGTTCTGAAAGAAGGTCAGCTGCTTTGCAAGAGTGACTATGAGAGGGAGAGGGACCTGCTCGGCACAGTCAGCCCAGACAACTCGGACTCAGGTAACACTGGGGATACCGTCGTAGGCTCTTACAAACACAGTGACTTTGAAAAACATTCAATGGGTGGCTTGGTGTAGTCATTTTGATGTCAACGACTGGTCCTCAGAAGCATCATTATAGAGAGGACACAAAACTGCACACAAGTCAAATCTGCAGTAAAATGAAGTCGAAGAATTGTGTTTGTTTTTTTCTGTCCGGTGACAGATAAGAGTGAGGATGAGGATCTGGATGTGAAGTCAGAGAAGTGCCCTGCAGCCGGGAAGGGCAGCAATGACAGCAAAGACCCTCGCCGGCCCAAACGGCCGCGCACCATCCTCAACACCCAGCAGAGGAGAGCCTTCAAGGCCTCCTTCGAGGTGTCCTCCAAACCCTGCAGAAAGGTGAGCAGAGAAGATTGAGTAGCGTGAGATATTTCCCTGTAATGATGTACTGATCAAACTGTAGAATGGCATTCTAAAGCTTTGCTTGGTGGCCAGATTGGATCACCCTCTTGTTTCTGTTCTGTCATTCCTTTCGTGAAATCTGGATATCAAACTTAGTTAAAAGGTACAGCTGCGGTTTTTAACAAGTATATTTTGTCAAAAACATTTTAGATCTTTACAGTGACAGATGTATCCAGATATCATTATAATCTGAAATTACACATGGTGCATTGGCTTATTTTGATACCGTCTAAAATAATGTAATATTAAAAAAAAATGCCTGTCTGATATTTGGGAAATATGCCCAGCGTTATGATGCACACATGATGTTAATGTGTAAAAATGGCTAAAAAGTGTTGCTGTGCTGTGACTTGCAGGTGAGAGAGACCCTGGCTGCCGAGACGGGACTCACTGTACGGGTGGTCCAGGTCTGGTTTCAGAACCAGAGAGCAAAGGTCAGTAAACCCAAAACGTTCTGTCTCCCAAATCCCAGAACACGGCTGCTTGGTCAGTGGCTATGAGCTCATTTTGGGACGTGTCAGAGACGGCGTGACAGTCTCCACTCGTAGTGTCTTTTCAAAATACATTTCCAACGTACTGGTTAACTTGGTTATCTTTATCAAAAAGAGATGGTGGTTTGGGTTAAAATAAGTATGTTTCTTATGAATAGTTTTTAAGTAACTGGCGTTAAAATGAGTAAAAGCTGGCTTGGTTTCACACAGGACACATACAGCAGTCTCCTGGGTGAAAGTCCTGTGTTTGTCTCTGTCTGTCACATGACCCTCTCTCAACATACCGTAGTGCTACCTTTGACCTTAGAAGCACCGTGTTTGTGGTCCAGTCCACCAAGTTGGCCGACCTAATGTGTAACAAGACACATTCCCAATGCTGGCAGAAGTGATGTCATTATCCAGATCTGGATCACGTGTGGAAATGGGGTCTTACTGTCTTTTTTTGCCAAAAGTGCTTAATTATCTAAACCAGTTCTACATCAGTTAAGCTCCAGTGGATCAAGAATTTATAATCTACTATTTGCTTGGCTTGGTGGCATTTGGGAGAATAAGCTCGTCAGAGTCCGAATATCCAATAGGCCTTTTACTGAAGTCAGTTATCAGTCAATAAGCAAGTCACACAGTCTACAATATATCACAATCGATGCTGAAATGCTGGATAAATATTGGTTGTGTTGTAATGGTCACTGTTTTATCACTTCTCCTCTTTTGACAAAAATATAAGACAATCAATCAGATGCAGTGGAATTTCTTTTCAGCAAGGAAAAAATGCTTTAAGTCTCAGTGCACAGACATCAAATACTAGTACCTATGCCACCAGTTTCTCCTTTATACAGCCTTCTCCATCTTCTGTCAGCTGAAAATACACATAGCCCCTGTTCTGCAAACACACATAGCTGCTTGACAGTAATAATGAAGTCTGGTGAGATATATATATATATATATATATATATATATATTCTTTTTTTATTTTTTATTAATATCATGAAATTCCACATGCAGCACCAAAGCCACAGTGAATGTGTCTCCTAGCAAGTGTTGCGTGTTCATCTCAGCCCCATATTTCTTATTACTCTGTGCCACAGAGCTCTTACCTTGCATGGCAGCTGGATTCATGCAATATCACGAGATCAAACAAAAATGAATCACGTCAGGCTTCAACTAATGCGTTTGTGTTGGGGCTAAGCAGCGTCCTGTGAGAAGCTACCGGCAGCTACAGGCGTGGTTTAGGTGTGTGTGTGATACAGCTGTATGCACATAAAATAAACCAATTTAACTGCAATAAACCGATAAAGGCTGCAGAGATAACTATATAATAATGCCGATATATAAAAAGTCTGGTTTCATGCTTTATTGGGTCTGGCTGCAAGATGACAGGCCCGCTACGCTAACACTGTACCTGCTACATTAACACTCAAAATAACGTCATCTAGGCATAGATGCAACGTTACTGTTTATGCCATAGATAATCCATTCATACACAGACATGTATACTCATAGTTCTGTCCGGTCTCTGTACAAATGAGTTAACAAAGATCTATGGGGGCCCATCAGTACCCACAGACTGCTTTTTCCCACCCTTTCTGTTTCAACCTCAACGTCAGGACGTCTTTGATGACAGGAAATATTTCCTCCAAAGTGAATTATGTAAATTTTAGGCATTCAATTTGTGTCTATTTACATCTTGTATGTAATCCCAGCTCACTACTCCTAATGCTTGGGATGGGTTAAATGAAATGTACCTATATGTATATGACGATTCTAATAAAGTTTACGAGAGTATAACAGCACTGACGGCTTTTCGCTCTGCTCTCGACTGGCTTTGGCAAGAGTTTGATTGACAGATGGTTCATCCAATCACCTGCCAAGTATTTTATTTTTTTTAAAGTGCTTGCCCTTTTCCAAACTGTTTCCAATGACTGGCGTCTCAGATGGTTCTGTGTAACAACATCAACCATCTGGCGCGTCAGGTTAGTAGAGCACCATTGTTGTTAAAAACACATCAGTGAGCCCCACTGTTGCACTGGGTGACATGTTGCTTCATTATCATGAACACACATTGTAGTTTATTTTGACTCAGTCCCACACACACCGTCCTGCTGCCACAAACACTCGCTAGAGCACCAAATGTGGATTAATCCGCCGTGGAAAAAAGTCCCCAGCAAATGCACTATTTCCTCCTGTTTGAGTGACGTTTTATAAAAACTACAGTGACCAACTGCAGCTAAAAGAAAGTACTGAGAAAATATTTAAAGTGCATGTTTGTCAGGTATTTTTTTAAAGATTTACATGGACCAATGGGCTTGGAGCAACAGGGCAGTGAAGTCAGGTGTGAGACGGACTCACAGTGTTGGTTTGGGACTGTTTATGGGATTTCTTAACAATAATTCAAAGGAGGATGACAACACACTTCAATGTGTTTTCTTTCTCTATATTTTAACCTCACTTGGTCTTTTATGAGGAAATTGTCAGATACAGCCTTATGTACGCAAACAGTCAGGGACACAGTGATAGTTGCTCAACATTTAGAAAATATCTTTACATAACAAGTGACATACCATAAATTGTGTCTGAAAACTGGTCAAGTGTCTCAATAAGACAACTTAAAGAAGACTTAGAATATGTCCTGATTTGATCTATTTCTGTATTCTAACACTTTTTCCGTCCGATCCTAAACAGCAACAATCAATCAGAACTTCCACTACATTATAAGTGTCCATATGGTACTTAGGTATGTCCACTTACTTGAACTATATGTACATTTGGGTGCTGATTGACTAGTCCTTTTTTCCCTATAGAGTGCTGCTGGAATGAGCCCTAAAGCCCAGAACTGAGTTCCCTCGCCTCAAAGTCAATGGTTTTTTTGAATGGGTTTTTGGTTAGATGCCTGGAATAAAGATTGTGGTTGAGACGAGCTGAAGAGATTTTAATGTTTTGTTCTACGTCATAAAATACGTCAGTTAATATCCCACATTTCTTTAATCCTGTTTGTTTGCCACAGAGCATATTTTCTGCAATGGTCCATAACCCAATGGAAAAATCCCATTGGCTTTTTTGTTGAGGGAAACAGAGATACTTCCAAGTACGTCCTCCCTGCAACATTCTCTTGATGAAGATGATTTATGTCTCTTTATTTATTTGATTTTCTATAGTAAAATGAATACAGGCCCATCAGCCCATTCCTTCTAGGCCTCACTTTACAACCATCTTTTTTAGATTAAAGTATGACATTGAGATGTGTGTGTGTGTGTGTGTGTGTGTGTGTGTGTGTGTGTGTGTGTGTGTGTGTGTGTGTGTGTGTGTGTGTGTGTGTGTGTGTGTGTGTGTGTAAAATGTATATTATTATGATCTCATCTTTTGACTTGTGGATGATGTCACAAAATGATATTTCCATCACTATCTGCTAACCCTAAACACCACAATATTCAAAGCAGTCAAAGGTCTGAGAGCATAATTTTTTTGTAGTGGTCTCAGGTGTGGCTCGACCACCTGACGGACTCCCACATCACACCTCTTTATTTATTGTTGTTTATACTGGACGTATTATTTATTACACACCTCAAACTTTTGTAAGTCAGTGAGCTCTGTGTCAGTGTCTCCTCAATAAATGCTTTTTTTTTTTTTTTTTACTGTTAATCTATTTACAGATGAAGAAGTTAGCCCGCAGACAACAGCAACAGCAGGAGCAGCACACCAGCCAAAGGCTCAGCCAAGGTGAGGAATTATCTGTGTGTATATACTGTACTGCTTAGCTGCCTTCTCTGAAAAAGCACCATTGATGTCCATCTGCATGATTTAATCTGTCCATTATAATTGTAATGACAGTGATTACTGAGAGCTAGGTAATTTATGAATTATTTGGAGAAACAGCTTGAAATATTACATTTATTAGGGGAGCAATAAACAGAGTGGAGTCGCTCCGCAAACACTTCCAGTTTTGTAGGCTTTAGAATGAGTCCCATACTCTGAAGCCAGAGTGACATCTCCGCTGGTAAATATGAGCTTTTCCCGACAGTGGAGCTGTAAAGTGTGGGCCACAGCCATGCTTCTCACTGCAGCACAGCTCCTCATAGCTAAGGGCTTATTGCCACTGTGGTCTCACCGCGTATATGAGCAGACAGTTTAGATAAGTGTCTCAGTGCTTTGGCAAGCACTGCCTCTATCTGTTCAGGGACTTCCAGCGTGTCAATATTGGCATAGCAGCGGGGTTTATTATAGTGGAAACTGCTGTTGTTAACCAAATGAGCTAAGCAAACCAGCAAACGGGGGGGTTGTTTGACATTAATGTTAGGATGAGATGAAGCCTCACGGATGACTGGTGTGATATCTTCAAGATCAAACAGCCACTCAGTTTAGACAATGCATTTACAGTATACGCTCCTATAAGAAAACCATTTGTTGTGCAACATTCATAAAATTCATCTGTAGAAAAAAACATGGATGTAGCGTCTGTGTTCACAACTATAGGGATGTTTGGTGCTCAATGCTCTGGAGCAAGAGAAGCATGTCTTTTTTACTGCTTAAGTAATATATGGAATTAATATAATGCATCCGTGGCTGCTTGTAGTAACTTACTTGAATGGTTGGCGTAGATAATAAACATTTATTCATATACATTCAATATATACGTGAAATTGAAGGCTTTTCTGAGGACACTTACATGTTCTGTTGTTTTCAACAGCTGCCGTCACTACAAGCAACCACAATGCATCAATTGGTTGATAAGACACAAGTTAACATGGTTTGCAGACACTTGTATGTGTTCTGTTTGTTTACTTGTGGTCATTAGGTTGCCCTAGTTAGAGCAACTAACCTTATATTTCACAATAACACAATTAGTTGATTGAATTGGTTTATTCTGTGGGACTACCTTAGCCCATGTCTTAGCCCACTAATGTTAGCTAGCTAAGCACTCCTGTTGGAGCAGCTGAGCTCTGCACAGATTCTTCGTGAACATCTTAGAAGTTGTTAAAAGTAACGTTACATAAAAAGTAAAGATAAAAGTAGAAAATTTCAAGGACAACTTGCAATAAAACGCACACGTATTGTAGGGAGACACCACCGTGACGGCAACTTGTTTACGTCCGGTGTCGGTACCAAACGTGCCGGGCCTGCCAGTTCGGCTCAGCGTCCTGCCTTTACTATGACTTCACACATTATGATTGGGAGAGACTCTGCTTCTGATTGGCCATACCCTTCCAGGGTAACGCTAGTGTTAGGGTAACGCTAGTGTTAGCCTAGCTATGATGAAGGTTATAGCGCCAGTTAGCCTCATAGCAACAGCCTGGAAGGGTACAGCCACTCAGACGCAGAGCGGGTGGTAAGCGCACCAAGCGAGCCACTTTAGCATCTCCCACATACAGCCAATCATAATGTGTGACATCATCTGTAAAGGCAGGAACCCAAGCCCATCTGGTACCCTAGACCGGTTTTTCTCTGAAATTGCCTGGGAATAGCCTGGGAAAACCGAGATAGTGATAAGTGCCCATTATCCAGATTTGAAACACTTGAAATGGTAAGTGTAAATGGGAGCGGTTATGTAGCAGGAAGACTACAATTTGGAGGGTTTTACTGAACACACAGCAGCTATCTTAGCCATAGATCCCAAACACATAGACAAGGTCACACACCCTCCAAGTCTAATCAACGAATACGACAACTCTGGAATAACTGGGAGTTGCGTTTCTCCTCTAATGGAGCCCCTTTACCAAGCTAGCATGCCACAGACTAGTCTGTCCACTTAAAGCAGAGAGACCAAACTGATAATAACCCTCCATCTAACTTCCAGTAAGACAGCGAACAAGCCAACCCCCAAATGTCAAAGTGGGATCAGTAACTGTAATGTAATCCTCAATGTTAATCATGTCACTGTAACTTCACTGCCCACCACCGTTAGTTGGACAGGAGGTTTGGATGAAGATGGTTTACACAGCGTCAGTCAAGACGAGATGCCCCCAAAACTATAGGAAGACAATGTGCTACGTGACCACTACAGCTGAGAGTTTTAACCCTGCTCGCACTTGTTGCCACTGATTGTTACAGATGGGATGTCGGGTTGTATTGAGGGCCTACTCAGCTCCTACTCAGGGCATCTAGCTCCAAACCAGCAGCAGCAGCTGGTGACCATGGAACACAGCGGCTACCACACTGACCCCTTCCAGCAGGGCCTGACGCCACCACAGATGCCGGGTGACCACATGAACCCTTACGGTGAGCACCTCACTCTATAATGGCTGGGCCTGTGGACTTTCTTTTATATGTTCTCTGTATTCTCCTTGTTTCCTTTCATGTTAATGTGATGTGGAGACTCTTGTCCATAGTGGTCTACAGCTGGAGACCTGTCCAAAGTGTTTCCCTACCTGCCACTCGATGCATGCTGGGATAAGCTGCAGCCCTCCACCACAGTAAAGGAGTATAGCAGTGTATTCTTATTTCACATCCATGCAATACCCAATGTGAAACCTGTTTTTTTGGACCCTGACATTTAATCTGCACTGGTCTTGGGTTTATTAATCAAAAATGATAGTTGACCATTTAAAAAAAAAAAGAAAGTACCATCCTTTTCTTAGATATGGATTGAACCACATAACAAACTGTTAAGTAGCATCATATTCCAATTCTTGGTTTTTAGTTATCTGCATTCAAGGATTATCACCTTTGCATTTTGTACTTTTTGAACACAACTCTAAAGATGTGCTTTCATGTTCCACTGGTGAATATTTTTATTTTTATTTATTTTTATTATTATTATTATGAAGCAGGGAGCTCAAATCAAGCAATCTGATTGGTTCATAGCAGTGATATAATACCCACATACAATTGCTAATTCCTTTGCACTTTCAGGATTATTATATATAAAAATTAGACTAATGTGTTGCTTAGCAACAGGGTCAAGGGGAGGATCACTTCCGTCACAGATAAAAAATAAGAACAAGTTAGCTGCTTAAACCCGCTCTATGGAGGAGTGGATTGAGCAGTGCCCATCTCCAGAATAAAATCAACCTGCGAAATGACATGCAGCGCCACATAGAGAGGAGGTTCGACAATGTTGCAAAGAATATGCAACCAAGCAATAATGCAGCAGAAATACACCAACCTCTGCCCACACAGCACCACGACTCAGAACTGATCTGATGGGGTCATGACACCAGAGAGATTGTGGCCACTCTGCAGAGCTAAATGGCAATAGAAACTTGGGGACTGGAAAAAGCAACACTCAATCTTGTAATTAACGCCAAGCGCTGGACAGTTTCTCAGTGCTTATTCAACTTGGAATGTGTCTATAACTTCATGTGGCCATACTTGATGGTTGTTTTATATAAAAGCAATAGCTTGCATGGAAGCGACCCAACAGAGAGCTATCTCCAACCCCAACACTCATTGTTAGTGTTTTTTATGGAATTTACTGTACGGTTGAGTCTCCCTGTCATCAAATACATTGCCACTAAGATGCAGCAGATAGCGTTTTATATGGCAGTAATACAATATGTCAGGTCTGTCAGCTGGTTGTGCACTTCTTCTGTCCCACCTGTGGCCAATAAAATCAATGAATGCAGCTTTAAGTATAAATATGTTTTGAAGTGGACTTCTTACAGCTGCTGCTCACTACCACGGCCGTTGTGTTTGACTTCACCGTTTCTTCTCTGCTCTTCACAGGCACTGACATCATTTTCCATGACATGGACAGTGACACCTCTCTGACAAGTCTGAGTGACTGCTTCATGGCCACTCCAGATGTAGGCTCTTTGCCGGCTCGGGCGGGGAACCCCATCGACCGCCTGTACTCCATGCAGAGCTCCTACTTTGCCTCTTGAGAACCCACCATCGCCGTTGGTACCAGCCAACCCACCACACCGTAATCCCAGGCCACGAACAGGTGAGCCCGCATTGGTGAAGACACAAGACACATGTCCTGTAAGACATGAATCAGTGAGGAGGGAAATGTGACTGCAAGACCGAATCCACCAAATATACCTGACCGACCTCCACCAGCCAAAGGAAAAGGGAAAACTTGAAACTGAAACTTCCCATGCCGCCCGCTGTCTGCGCGGGGGTTTGAAGCAGTGGGCCTCCATTCTGCTTTCAGACTGGGTTCATTTTGTTGGATGTCAACATTTGTACAGATGTCACAATGGAAGTGTTTATTAGTGCTATGAAAAGTTGGAAAATTTACTCCAAATCAAACTGTCACAGAAACATTAGGCTCCATGTTTCTCAGTATGTAACGCAGTTTAATAGGTACTTTAATGAGGTTGTAAGTTGTTTTTAATGGGACAATTAGGCAAATGTAGTTTTGGTGATGTAATATTAGCCGACTACCAAGCTCTTCTGGTGTAAAATAAAAAGGAGTGAGCCAACTGATTGATACCTGTTGCAGAATGTATATAATGTTCTAAATGTAATTACTGTTCTTCAGAAACATCCAGTTTTGCATGCTAGGATATTCGGCGCTTTATTTATTTATCACCAACGTGCTGGTATACAGTAAATCAAGAAATTCTATTTAAAACGGCAATATGATCCCATTGTCAAGTACAAAAACCCATCCTAGTTCATTGATTTGATTCTGCTATTTATCATGTTATTTGCATTGTTTAATGAGTGTGTAAATTACTATTGCTTTGCTATTTATTTTTCCATTGAGATCATATGGACATTGTCAAGAGGGCATTTTAGATTTGCTAACTTAACTTAAGTGTTGGTACTTGAAATAAAAAAAAGCATTCTCTTGAATTGTCGTCTTTTGTTGAATTGCATGAGAAACAGGTCAATGAACAATGGCAGGAAAATTCCACTGATCTGGTCTCTAATGTAAAGATGATCGGCGGTTCGATCCCCAGCTCTTTCAGTCCACATGTCCTTGGGCAAGATACTGAAACCCAAATTGCTCCAAAAGGCCGCTCACAAAAGGCATCGTTGTGTGAGCGTGAATGAATGTGCATTAGTTTATATCCTGGTGGGCGGGTGGCACCTTGTACATGATGACATGTAACTTGTAGCGCTTTGAGTGGTCGTAAGACTTGAGAGACGCTGTACAAATGCATATAACATATATGCCTTATAACAATAATCAAAGCACATATTGTGTCATAATTGCCATGTTGTAATACAATATAATCTGTAAAATGCATTATAATCACTGTAATAATACAAGAGCTAATTGTTTACTTACAAAATGTTGTAAAATACATTTAGACTTTATTGAAAACAATGACCGCTTACAGTAACTTATAATTACATCATAATGCATTATAACCATGTTACTAATTAAATATAAAAATTATAATTTGTTACAACTATGGGAATTATAATACACTATGATACTTGCAAAAACAATGTCAGTGAGTGACCAGCAGTCATGAAGTATTATGATACTTGACCTTATAAGTTATTATTCAATTCAATTCAATTAAATTCATTTTTGTATAGCCCAAAATCACAAATTACAAATTTGCCTCAGAGGGTTTTACAATCTGTACACACTGACATCCTCTGTCCCAGAACCTCTCATCGACGCAGGGGTTTTTTGGGGGGGGAGTTTTTCCTATCAACAGGGAGAAAAATGGAAGAAACCTTCAGGAGAGCAACAGCGGAGGATCCCTCTATCAGGATGGACAGAGTACGAAATAGATGTCATGTGTACAGAATGAACATCATAAGAGAGTTACAACACGTTCAATTCACATGACAGAAATGATTCATGTAATAGTAGCAGTAGGTGACGGGGAGGACCAAAGCAGGACGTAGGACCAGGGTCCAGATTTAACCACGATCCACAGAAACCTGCGAGGCGAGAAGGCACAAAGACCTCGGGGATAGAGCAGAGTTAGTAATGTGCATTTATGGTGCATGAATTCATACAGAAGGTAAAATAGAAAAGAATGTGCGTCACCAGGTCCACGGAAGGAACCAGGAGGCAGGACCAGGGTCCAGATGCAACCACGATTCATGGAAACCTGCGAGGCGAGAAAGCACAAAGACTCCGAGGGAAGAAGTAGAGTTAGTAATGTGCATTTATAGAACATGAATTCATACAGAAGGAGAGAGAAAAGGATAGAGGAGCTCAGTGTATCCTAAGTTGTCCCCCAGCAGTCTAGGCCTACAGCATCATATCAAGGGGCTGGAAAGAATGAACCAGAGCAAACCTGAGCCAGCCCTAACTATAAGCGCTATCAAAGAGGAAAGTCTTAAGTCTACTCTTAAATGTGGTCACTGTGTCTGCCCCCCGGACTGAAAGTGGAAGCTGGTTCCTTGTGGAACTCCCTGACTGACATTGGTGGTCAGAAGAGGAGCTTGATAGCTGAAGGCTCTGGCTCCCATCCTACTTTTTAAGACTCTAGGAACCACAAGCAGCCCCGCATTCAGTGAGCGCAGCTCTCTAGTGGGGTAATATGGTACTATAAGATCTCTAGTGGGGTAATATGGTACTATGAGCTCTCTAGTGGGGTAATATGGTACTATAAGCTCTCTAGTGGGGTAATATGGTACTATAAACTCTCTAGTGGGGTAATATGGTACTATAAACTCTCTAGTGGGGTAATATGGTACTATGAGATCCTTAAGATATGATGGTGCCTCACCAATTAAGGCTTTGTAGGTGAGGAGAAGGATTTTAAATTCGACTCTAGATTTTACAGGGAGCCAGTGCAGAGAAGCTAATACAGGAGTAATATGATCTCTTCTCTTAGTTTTTGTTAGTACACGAGCTGCAGCATTCTGGATCAACTGGAGAGATTTAAGAGACTTATTAGAGCAGCCTGATAATAAGGAGTTACAGTAGTCCAGTCTAGAAGTAACAAATGCGTGAACTAATTTTTCTGCATCGCTTTGAGACAGGATGTCTAATTTTTTAAATGTTACGTAGGTGAAAAAATGCAGTCCTTGAGATTTGTTTTACGTGAGAGTTAAAGGACAAGTCCTGATCAAAGACAACTCCGAGATTCTTTACGGTGGTGCTGGATGCCAGGGCAATGCCATCTAGAGAAACCACATCATTAGATAGTTGATTCCGGAGGTGTTCTGAGCCTAGTAGAATAACTTCAGTTTTGTCTGAGTTTAACATCAGGAAGTTGCAGGTCATCCATGTTTTTATATCTTTGAGACATGCTTGAAGTTTAGCAAGCTGGTTGGTTTCGTCTGGCTTGATCGATAGATATAATTGAGTATCATCAGCATAACAATGAAAGTCTATGGAGTGTTTTCTGATAATATTACCCAAAGGAAGCATATATAAGGTGAATAAGATTGGTCCAAGTACAGAACCTTGTGGAACTCCCTGACTGACATTGGTGGTCATCGAGGATTCATCGTTTACATATACAAATTGAGATCGATCCGATAAATAGGACTCAAACCAGCCTAGTGCGGTGCCTTTAATGCCAATCAAATGTTCTAATCTCTGTAACAGGATGCGATGGTCAATGGTGTCGAACGCAGCACTAAGGTCCAACAAGACAAGAACAGAGACAAGTCCTTTATCTGATGCAATTAGGAGGTCATTAGTAATTTTCACCAGTGCTGTCTCTGTGCTGTGGTGTTTTCTAAATCCTGATTGAAAATCTTCAAATAAACTATTGTTCTGTAGAAAGTCACATAACTGATTTGCAACTACTTTCTCAAGGATCTTAGAGAGGAAGGGAAGGTTAGAGATCGGTCTATAGTTAGCCAACACCTCTGGATCAAGAGTGGGCTTCTTGAGAAGAGGCTTGATCACAGCTACTTTAAAAGACTGTGGTACATGGCCTGTTTGTAAAGACAGATTGACAATATCCAGCAGACAGGTGCCAATCAAAGGTAAAACTTCTTTAAGCAGCCTCGTCGGGACGGGGTCCAAGAGACAGGTAGAAGATTTAGAAGAGGAAATTGTTGAAGACAATTTTTTAAAGTCGATGAGAGAGAAGCCGTCCATACATATATCAGGGTTTATAGCTGTTTCCAAGGACATATCGGCACTGGTTGAGGGCAAGAGATTATTCATCTTGTCTCTAATAGTTAGAATCTTATCATTGAAGAAGCTCATGAAGTCATTACTACTGAGGTCTATAGGAATACACGGCTCAACAGAGCTGTGACTCTGTGTCAGCCTGGCTACAGTGCTGAAGAGAAATCTGGGGTTGTTCTTATTTTTCTCTATTATTAATGAGTAATAGGCTGCTCTGGCATTACGGAGGGCCTTTTTATATGTTTTAAGACTATCTCGCCAAACTAACCGAGATTCTTCTAAATTGGTGGAACGCCATATTCTTTCAAGCTTTCGCAATGTTTGTTTTATTTTGCGGGTTTGAGGGTTATACCATGGAGCGAACCTCCTCTGCTTTATTATCTTCTTTTTTAGAGGAGCTATAGAGTCTAGTGTCAGTCTCAGTGAGCCTGTAGCACTATCGACTAGATGATCAATCTGGGACGGACTAAAGTTAGTACAGGAGTCCTCCGTTATATTGAGATTATGAAATGCTTTATAAGCTGTTGCATCATTAATATTTATGAGTGCTTATAACTATAGTTATGCAGCGTTATAAGCAGATTATAACGCAATATAAGTATGTTTATGACACGTCATAGACATGGGTGTCATAAAAAAATACTAATAAACATATTGAGTGGAAGCGGTATTGCTGATTTAATTTGTTTTTAAAAAATTTTCATTTAATAGCAGCGCGGACCGGTGACAGCGTGATCTGTCGAAGACGTGTCGTTTGAGTGTACTTGAGTGTGCTGGTAATGCTACTTAATTGTTAATTTCGTACGCAGTATGTATCACATACTAATTGAGTGTGTACTGGTACACAGTATGTATCACATACTAATTGAGTGTGTACTAGTACGCAGTATGTATCACATACTAATTGAGTGTGTACTAGTACGCAGTACATTGGTGTGCGAGTCCGATCCTCAAGCCAAAAAGTCCTGATGTCTTAATGTCATTTGAGGGAAGCTTCCCACGATGAAATACGTAGTGGGTAGAAAAGGTAGATGAGACGGAGAATGTCAGAAATAAACGACGGGAGAGTCTGAGTGCAGAGAGTGAGGAGAAAAAAAGAGGTGAGGAATTTACAGGATTCAGTAGGTGAGAGTTTTTGCCCGAGGTGTGCAACACCGTGAGATGTGAGGCAACACCTGGCCGGCTCTTCCATCATCATGACAGCAGATCAGCTCGTCATTTGCGCTTCACCTCGTTTTTTCCCAAACCTACGCTGAGATCTATCTTGATAAGCAGCTGCTTTTTCTCAGAACTGGTTGTTCTTTTCTTATTTGTTCCCTCTCATCTACTGCACTTGAGTACCCTGAAGGAGGAGGGCTCTCCATTACTCACCAGTCCCTTCTCCTTTCTCTTGCTCTCCTTTCTCTTGCTCTAGGCAACAAATAGATTGTTATGCTGACCCTAACTAACCCTACAGACGCCCTAACACTAAAGTATTCTAAAGGCCTTCACACGTCGGGTGCGTTTTTTCCGTACTCTTAAATTGCATGTCAATATATTTTTCTGAACCGTTGTTTTTGTCATGAGGACTTTCACACACAAAGTAAATATTACGCAACAGAAAAGCGAAGACGTTTTTTTTTTTTTTAGCTTATACCCAGAAATAAAGGTCTGTATGTTGAATATTTTGAGTTATGTTAACATTCTAACTATTCTAACATTGTACCTCACAGAAGGCCCCCAAAGAACTTAAAAAATATGCAACTCTTGTATACTGCTGCGAGCAGGGTCATCCTTCAATCAGAGGATCGGCGGTTCGATCTCCGGCTCCGCTAATCCATGTCGCTGTTCCTGTGGTGTGTGAATGTTAGTTAGTCCTG
Source organism: Ophiodon elongatus (assembly GCA_016806645.1). NCBI lineage: Eukaryota > Metazoa > Chordata > Actinopteri > Perciformes > Hexagrammidae > Ophiodon > Ophiodon elongatus. The sequence continues at coordinate 735,372 of JACSYO010001746.1, read as the reverse complement.
ATGGGCAAGTGGCACCTTGCATGGTAGCTCCTCCCATCAGGGTATGAATGGGTGAATGATGTCATGTAGTGTTAAAGAGCTTTAAGTGGTCGGAAGACTAGAAAAGTGCTACACAAGTACAGGACCATTTACCATAATGGCAGAGTGGTGCTGTTCATGTGTGTCTGTTCAAAGTTTGTTGATATCAAACGTGTTGCGTTTCCAAATTAAACCAAATTCCACACAGCCCTCCCTTAGATCCCCAGAAGTACACCTGAAGTAGATCGGATGACCGTTTCTTGAGTTATGCGAAGAACACACAGACAGACAGATTCCCTGCTTCATGGTTATCATTTTAGTATTATAACTTTTAAACTGTCTAATATTTTGTCCATATTTAATGCACATTTAATGCACCTTTCTGTCAGCAAGGATCTCTGAGTTTTATTACAGGACTGTTATGTTGGATTGTATTACGATGTAAAGGGGTCTCATATTTACGGTTACGTTTGCATGCAATGCAAAGCTATTGGGACCATGTGACCTCCATGTGTATAGAGCAGAAAGGGCTCTAAGTGACACTAAGGGATGTAAAAGTCACTTGTGCAAATTGGGGTTGTGGAATGAGAGCAATGTCTTGAAATGCAAATATGTGGTCTTTGCATTTTTGACATTTCCCCATCAGGACATGGTTTGAGAGGAGAAGCAACTGACAACCAGCAGCTGTTGTGGAAAGTCTGTGTTGAATGGTCGGATAACATTTTGTGTTTACCACTCAAACAATCTGTAATCACAAATTAACTCTTTTCCACTTGAACTTCATTGCTGGGTGACGTTGTCTGGGCCGTGGGCTCTAATGGTCAACACCATTTTCAACATGTGAAATCATTTCAACGCCGGTGTTTTGTTTGTAAATCTGTGAAAAACAACCTCTGAGATATTCAAGTTTGTAGACAACTACACGCTTTGGAATCATTTCAAAATATAATTTTACAAGTGCATTATCTTGTTGATTATTTATTTGATTCATTTTATTAGATTCATAACTAACACCTCATCCCTTGTTGACCCAAGTTATAGCTGCATCGACCTAACTTTACACCTAATCTAAATCGTATTGACCCTCGGCCTCATCCTTTGGTTTCCTCCCTCTCTGACCCTGGAGACATTTGATCCTTAAACCAACAACATACACACGCACACCTGCAGCTACACACTACTTCCATCAGCCCAGACAGGTTCTGCAAACCCTCACACCTCAGATTTGAATCCAGTAATCCCACAGTGTGATTTCCCTTCTGGAGTTTATACCTGGCAGGTGCACGTGCAGTATCTGGTTCACTAAAAAGTACATGTGGTTCTCCTGCCTCTCAACCTGGTTTCATGACTGACAGACGGCAACAATATTTACCTACCGCGCAACAAATCCCTTCCTCCTCTGTATGAGCTGTGAGTGAGCATGAGTGGAATAACTCCCATTTGTTCCGCTCCGACAAGCTGCTGGATGAAAGACAAACAGCTGCCTCTTTGCCAAACAATTGATCATAAAAAAATGATGCGTATACACGGCAGCACACAAAGACAGCTCATGGTTTGAGTTCAGTCAGGTGGAAGGTACAGAGGGAGACAGATGTCAGTGGCTTTCTGCACGATGAAACCTGCCGCCCAACAACGTTTGGCCTCGGTGTTACCGGCAAACATTTCTCAGGTGACTCAGAGGCCAAAGTGACAAAACGTGCTCGCACAGCTCCTTGCTGGGCTTTCATCAGGCGCCTCATAAGAGGGAGGAACATGTATCTTAAGTATTTCTGAAAACATTTTCTACAGCGACCCTGTACTATATTTAAAAAAGTGTCATGATCAACAAACAGCAATGAGTTTAAGTACAACTGAACCAATAATAAACTTTAAGACTACAGCCACTAGCAGCTCTGTGAGACTATACTATGTTTAGGGAAAAAAGGGAAGAACTGAGAAACCTCTTGTTCATCCGACTTTGGAGCATTCAAGCACTATTCTTTGTGGGTCGGTGTTTCGATTCCCGGCTCCGCTAGTCCATGTCGATGTGTCCTTGGGCAAGACACTTAACTCCAAATGTCTCCCGTAGCTGTGCCTATGGTGTGTGAATGGTAGCTACTCCTGATGGGCAGGTGGCACATTAGCCCCTCCCATCAGTGTGTGAATGGGTGAATGATGTCATGTAGTGTTAAAGAGCTTTGAGTGGTTGGAAGACTAGAAAAGAGATCTACAAGTACAGTCCATCTACCATTTACCATTTTCCAAAATGGTTCCCCTATAGCCTTTAGTCACACCATACAAATAGCCTACATTAGCTACTTTTATTTCATTGGTAGGGATCCATTAACATGTGAAACCAGATGATGGGATCATCTGTCTACGGTGATTGCTCGGAATTATAACGAGGAGGCTGACATGAACTCGTATTTACAGCCTGAATGATATAACATGAACGCAGCATGAGGCAGAGCGGTAGTTTAAGTGAGCAACGTCCAATGGAAAGGGACGACTGGTAGAAAAGAAGGAGTAAACGAAGCCTGTGACTTAAAGGACATGCTTACACTAAAGCAAAAGAAATAAGATCTGTGTGGAGCGATGACGGGACTGTCACCTTCCTCACATTAATAAATGAAACAAACTGACATGTAATAATTCCATAATGTTTTCGACATGGTTTTCCACCTCATGAGCTCTGACTGGGTGCATTGAACAAACCAAACTTTCCCCAGGAGACTGCTGTTCGTGTTCCATGTAAAACCAAATGTAAATGGGCCTTTATGGCTGTTACATAACGTTGTTGCGCTTCATCACGTAAGAAAGTGGCGGCAAGTAAGTGCAGTTGTTGTTTATTTACAGTTGCATTGTAACAGTTGTTACGCATACAGATGGAGAGGGAGAGGAGCTCAGTGTAAGGCCACGGTCACACTGAGATGCGTCGCTAGAAGGCGTTGCCAGCAAATGTTTTCATATGGTACTCCATGCTTAGCGTGCACCGCGCTTTGCTCTTTTAGATGCAGATACAAATTTAAATAGTCACAAATGTTCTGGGCAAGGTGCGGAGTTGCACGGCTCCTCAATGTCACACTTGGCCCAGCCAGCCAATCAAATCAAGCAAGAGGCAGGCTTTGCTCCTTTGCCACTTCCTTTCTGTTTTGATTCTGGTAGATATCACAGTGGGTCAATGGCAAAGGAAGACCAAAGGTTGATATTAGCAGTATGACCCGATTATGACCAGATTAGAACCCCATAATTGATATAAAGCTAGAGCTTGACGTCTGCTTAAATAATTGTTTTCCCTTTTGATTGCCTGTTGCATGCAGCCCTGCTACATAGGTGCGCCACTCTGTTTTTGCCCGATGCACACAGCAAAGGCCTTTTTTGAAGCCGACAAACAAACAAAGATCAATCTAATAAAGACTGAAATCAGCTTTGTGATGTTCCTTTAATACCAATTACATGATGGTCAATGGTGTCGAATGCAACACTAAGATCTAACAAGGCAAGTACAGACACAAGTCCATTGTCTGATGCGATTAGAAGGTCATTTGTAACTGTATCTCTGTGCCATGATGCCCTCCAAACCCTGACTGAAAAACCTAAAAGAAACAACTGCTGTGTCGAAAGTTGTACAACTGCCTTCTCAAGGATCTAAGGGAATGTAAGCAATAGACCTATCGTTGGCTAAAACAACTGGATCATTTTAAACAAAACCTTGATTGGAAAAACATTGATGGAACATTTTAGAATTATTTTTAATAATCTTTTGATTGATAATGTTTCTTTCAGTGTATGGTACTTCATTCTCAAGAATCAGGTGAGATTTGATTGTTAAACATAAGTGAAGTCAGCTTTTCCTCCTCCACGTCTGTAGATTTGATCTCACTTACAGGAATTCTAATCCTCACACATGCCACATTCTTGGCGCTCTTCTGTAAATGTGAGATAAATAGTGAGTGTCTGTTGCTGGAGGCCCCCTGGGCTCCGCTCTGGGCCCGCTGCACTGAGCTGTGAGACAGCTTCTGACAGTGCACCGTTTCTACGCGTCTTATCTGAGGGTAATCTGACATCACAGGTGTGAGCGAACAGAGCAGTTAATCTGGACGAGCCGCCGCACAGGCACGATACAGCTCTCTACCCCGGGGACAAGTGGGCCGTCTATAGCTGGCCTGCTATTGGCTGACCCTGAGACAGTTGCTGACACCTTGGAAACAAACTCACTTTCTGCTCAGCTCCGTGACCTGTTGCCCTCAGTCACATTAGTACCATACTTTTCCACACCTTGGAGAAAAACACTGATTGAGTCTGTGTCTCAGACAGATGAATGGCTGCCGGGGGGCAGGTAGTTGTGCACACTCTCCTTGTTTGATGGTTTTCACCCCCTCCTTAAAACCAGGGCTGCACTCTTCACATTTCCTGTTGGACTCCTTTTACCTTTGTTTTTTGAAGTGTTCACAAAATGGTAGACTTCAAAAAGAGCTTAACTGCATTCTCTAAAACTGTGTCAAGTGTCACGCTCTCTAGTCCTATTTCCCCCAACATTTCAACAACTAACTCATGCTGTATAGCGCCCACTGCTCTGAAGCTGGGCTTTGAGGATTTTTAATTTGTGGAATTTACTCCTATGACATTTCAGAGGGAATTGTCGTCCGATATGCTCCAACCTGCAGGGGTACACCCAATGCTTTTTCATGAGAAACACATATTCATAGAATATCATATCATTTTCTGGCTGCTTGCCTCCACTCAGTTTGACACAATTCGGATGTTCTGACTCAAGAAACTGACATATGATATGATAGTAATGACCAGTAAACCTAATCCAAGCTTCAAAATGTCCCTATAGAAGCCTGTAAGTGACGTCACTGAAGCTACAGCCATTGTTTGTCTGGATCTGGACTGAATTTTAATTTAAAATATCAAAAAAGGAACTAACATTATCAACAGAATGTAAAGAGGTTAGAGTGTTGACATTATGTCAAAGACGTCTATGTATTGTGTTGCAGAGAAAGCTGCTTAAATTAGCATACTAACTAGCTCGCACTGGCCTCTCCTGTCTTATAGCACTACTTATACTTCGAGAGGCGATAGTGAGTCATCTTAACTTCCAGTCTGTCCTCAGTCCAACATGAGGGGACGAAGACTCTGCACAGAGGGCTTGTCAATAATAATATCCCTGGTCCATGTGCGTTTTGATAATTTGTTTATTGGTTTAAATTGGTCCTCGACCCCGCCAGGCGGCTACTTTGCCGGGAGTAGAGCGTGTGTCAGCACTGGAAGGCGGACGGCGCTCCACCAGCCCGCTTTGAATCCCGGCGCTGGTCTTTGCTGAGCCACCACAGACGCTAATGGAAGCTCGTCCCTCGGAGCCGCTGCACACTTTCCTCCCGGCGAGGCTGTGATGCTGACGTTCTTCTTCAGGGGACACCTCTCAGACCATAAAAACGAGTCACACAAACAGAACTCATATTTACATATTTGAAAGACTTAAATAGCTGTGTATCAGAACGTTATTTTATAAAGCATGCATTTTTGAAGCAAATAGTGCCGTACTATATGAACCTAATATTTGAGTATGGTACGGTCATGGCCCCATTCTACAGTCTGTCATTGCATGAGGCCCCTGTGGCCCTGTCGTGGCCTGTAATACGAGTGGTTTCCCCGACTTATGACGCTGATTTGTTTATTGTTTTACAAAGCGCTCCTTCTCTGCTGAGATCATTTGAAGCTAAGGACTCATTTTAGGCCTGAACTGGCACTGAAACCTAAGCTCCCGCTGCCAGACATTATTCATTAATAACAGCAGGCTCCTGATGACATCAGCAGCACACAGGGAAAAAGAGCCCTGTCATAAACATTAAAGATGGCTGACACCTGTCTTTGGCTACATTAACTGCATGCTAGAGTACCAGGAGTGTATATAAAAGGCTAGTCCTTCTGTCACCTGCCTCTTCAGGTGAGTCTGACAGACGTTTGTCACCAGCTGGCACCGAGACGCAGGCTGGTGGGTTATACCATGTGAGTTGAAATGTTTGTTAATGTATTCCTTAGCAATCCTCTCAACATCTAGAGCACCAACTAATGCTGAAATACTAAAGCACCCATAATGAGGCATGGGTGCAGTTGAAAAGGATAGGTGTGTATTAGTCAACTTGATTTCTTACACTGCAAAACCCAGAGCAGGCCGCTTTGTCCTTGTTTTTTTTTACCAAACAAAAGCATACAAAAATTCATGAATGTTCAACAAACAAGTGTTCTCTTGATGCAATGCCATTAGTCGGCGGGCCTGATGAAGACTGTGGGCTTATAGCTGCCATTGGCTGCCTATTTCAGCCAGAATGATCTTCCTCTATCTGCGCTATATATTTAACAAGGGCCCCGTTGCTGCACTGCCCAAGACGATTGTGATTGGTTTAAAACAAATACAGCAGTCCTCATTCTCTGTTCACATCAACCTTCAGCAGCAGCAGACAGCTGTTTTCAGTGGAAGAGCTCTGATAAACCCACTGTGCACTACCTGTCCAGAAGAGAGAGATATTTCCCTCAGGAGTTGGTGCAGACCAAAACAGAGCTAAAAGGAGAGTGAACATTACACTTACAGTTATCAGATGGACACAAACACCACCCCTAATACTCTGCCCACTGTTTGCGAACACATCCTTAATGATAGCATGTCAGTGTTGTGTTCTCAGCTTGCTCTATTACCCCTGAAAATCCCTTCATGCAGCTTTAACATTTATGAAACCATCTCATAAGTGGAACTTACATTTGATGATGCTAAAGGTACCACATCACCCACAAGTACCACAATCACTGTACAAGTTAAAATTATTATCTTCACATTTCTTTTTAAACATCATGTGCCTCCTGCATATTTTCCTTTTTTAATTGCTTTGCATGGATCATTCATGGTTAATTTGTCTTGGGAAGCGTATGAGGTTTGATCACATTTTAAATTGATTGTTATTTATAAAGGGAAAATAGAGGGCAAGTGATTGATGATAAGCAACAATGTTGTTGTCAGTCAAACAACCTAACTGTAATTTGGTTTCCAAACATGATATTAACAGAATATCCAGTCACAGAGCATTGGTAGTGAACATCTTTAAGAAATGTTTAATATGATTTTTCTCTCTGATGTGTGGAAGGAAAATGCAATCTACCCCATGTTGTTCATATCTGACTTTCTTGCAGTCATGTAACAAGGTTGACAACAGTTCAGTAAGCTACAGAATTTACTGTACATTCAATCACTGCAGGTGAGGAGGTAATTAAAGCTTTTTAATGATATATTTATGTGTCATGCTGCTTTATGAAAGCTTTCTCAAAGACTAAAGTGATTTCTCACCTGAAGCGCTGGTGTCTCTTCTCATAAAATGGTTTAATCCCCGGGCGGTCCCACGGCTCCAGCGTTAAATTTGCTCCATGTATTGATTGGTTTGTTATTAGTTGGGGAATAAGTACAGAGCTCGAGAGGAGCAAAGGTTTTCTTATAAACATGAAAGCTTGGAAGACTGAAATATGTCCACAGTAAAACTGATAAAGTCACTTTAATATTCCTACAAAACTTGTATTACTGACTTTAGGTAAAAATCGTTTTGAGGCATTATTCAATTCTTTACTCATATAAATCCTATTGTGATTATGTAATGTAAATACGAACAATTACTTTTTCATCATCAGCAAATTACGATGTCACTGTCATTACCTTGCCATTTTGTATGGATATTCATGACATGTAAGGATTATTGTGACCCTGTGACCTTTATTCCAGCATCACCATGAGCCCAAATTGCCCCGAGTGTTGGGATATTCATTGAAAAATAGAGTGATTTTTCTAAAGAAAAGACTGATTGTTGCATCCAACATGCCTCCTGCTTCAAGAAGAAAATGGCCACTGCAGTTTCAGTTCTTCATGTCGCAAGCACTGCTCAGAAAATGCTTCAAGTAATAAGAGAAGAGAAAACACAAATTATTTGCTGATTATTCCTCACTATCTGTACCAACAAAAAAAAGAATGGTCAAAGCTACAAACTACATTTTTAAATCAATTCTTTACCTGGATTTTTGTGTAATTTATATTGTATCCATTTTTCAAAACATTAAATAAATTAAAATACCAGAAACTAAATGACTGTATAAAGCCTGCATGTTCAACCATTTCACCAGCTAATAACATTGATATTGAACAACATTCAGGGTTACATTCAATGGCTAAATTTAAGACATTAAATCAACGTTTCTGAAGCTCTTTCTTTCCACATTATAGATAGTGTGATTGTGGTTATGGCAAATAAACAACAATAACAATAAATGCTTTGGGCTAGGCAGCTAGAGCACTTCATTAAGGTTAGTCAACGATATAGTTATGGTTAAAAAAATATATATATTTATAAATGATGAGATAAGAAATAAAGGCCAGACTACTTATTACATTGGTACTGGACATAATTGGATTGTATAGAACCTTCTAATATGAACTTGTAAGATACAGATAAATGTTATTTTGATACTGATAAAAGGCAGGTGAAAACATATTTGATCCAAAAGGTTTATGATTCTTTCTTTGGCTGAAACAGTAAAGGGCATCAGGAGGTTACTGTCATGGTTGTCAATTCTATACAAATCAATCCTGTACCCATGCGGGTCGTTGGAATCAACTGAACTTTTAACCATCAGCTTTGGCTTTCACCTTGTCTTATATGAATGTGATGAGTTTCTGACACTATATAATGCCTGAACTATCACAGATCATGCAAGGTACTCTGACTCCAGACAAAAAAACACAACCCAGAGGACACATACACATAGGAACAAATGGTGAACGTTGGATTGCACTGTGCTCCTCAGTCTACATACACATGGTTCATATTTTCTCCTCTAAATCCGACTTAGGTGCTTCTCAAACAGAGTGCTTCAGTGCGGAAATCCCAAGTTAGATACACAGGGAGATAAATGGGACCTTGTCCCCCAGACAAACTCAGCTTCTTATTAAAGCATTATGAACATGTTCGCAGTGGATGCTTACGCAGGCTGCTCAAGGCAAAAAATTTGCCTTTGAAATGAAAATATTACAAAACCGAACTGAGGGAACATGCCACCTGTTCATTCAGAGAGGTAAGGAAATGGGGAATGATTTGTGTTACAACAATTACATACACAATTATTTTTATATGTGTCCCATTGTACAATCTTAACCAACCAATACAATTTTCTTATGAACCATTTCAAATGTATTGGTTGGATAAGGAATGGCAGCCCATCTATCTATCCAACAGTTTGGCTCAGTCCAGGAGATCTTGAAAATTAGATTGCTATTAAACTGGGTATGTAAGTATTCATGGTCCCCAGAGGACAATTCCTAATGATTTTTGTATTTCTTTTTAATTCTTTACCTTCTTTCGCTGTCTGGCAAAAGTAGTTTTTTGAACAAGACTTGGTCCATAACAATGTAGTATATATTAATTAAATAAAAAAATGTACTTTGCTGTTGTAATTCATAATAACCAGATGATGAGTCACAAAGGTCAGCTTTAGCCCTAGCTGTAAGCCATATTTTGCACATATACAGAACAAATAGTCCAATATATCCAACAAATTATCATGACATTTATTGAGGACTTTCATTTTAGATATTGGATTATGAGTGTTTGAACTATCAAATCAAAATATCAAAAGTTAGCTATGTTCATCTGGCCAATAATTGGAAAAGGCAAAGCTAAGGTTGATATTGACTAAAGGGTAAGACAAGAGGTTTATTATTATAAAGGTGGTGATCCTCTTGATCTCTATGACCATAGCCCCATTTTCAGGTGTTAAAGTAGGATCTGGCAGGTGGAGGAACCCTACGGGGTTGGCGACATGCTGGGGCCACATGCAATTTTTCTACCAAATATATAGCCAAACTGTTACATGCCACCACTCCAAAGATTTGGTTCGACAAAATACTATTAATAGATAAATTAATAAACACAGGAATACTAATTCATTGTTAACGTATGTTTTATTCATCACTGCCCACAAATACTTTTCCTCTCCAGACTTAATATTACAGGTCACTAGATAATACAGTAAGATATCCCATGGTCAGTGGGAAAATGACAGTGGCGTGACATTACTTTCTGATTTGTTGAGTGAGTATCTCAAGGGCATCAGCTGGTAGGAAGGATCGGCTCTGTTCCAGCTCGTTCCGCTTCAACCCCTGTCCATTTCTATTATTCAAAGCATAGTAAAAGTAAAACATGTTATCAACTAAATTTTAATATATTAATGACTTTCACATCCTATCACCATTCTAATCTGGTGTCAGAACTAAATCCTCTGCAACCACTCCTTTTTTCAAAATTACCAATGATGCATTGTCTTCATTGGACAATATGGACATATACTTACAGGCACAATATTTTGAGATCTTGCTAAGGCTTTTGACATGGTTAATCACTATCTCCTCCTTAATAAACTTTGTGCTACTGGTCTCTTAAAACATTCCCTACTTTGTTTCAATTCATATCTTCACCACAGATGTCAGTGTGTGAGGGGAGTCAGTAAGATTTTATGATCATGGAAAGAGGTGTACCTAAAGGTTCATCTCTAGGATCTTTGTTGTTCTCTATATTTATTAATGATCTCCCACAAATCTGTTCAGATTGTCATATTAACTATTGTATATGCAGATGACACAGTGATTTTTTCTTCCAAGTCTGACATCTCAATTCATTATACATTACAGCCTCTCAAAATAGTTTTTTTCCAACAAACTTCTACTGAATCAGAAGAAATCTTATAGTACCATACATTCTCACTACCCCCTAAAAGAAACTGGGTGACGTGCCTTTAAATTTAGAGCCCCCTCTATCTATCTATCTATCTATCTATCTATCTATCTATCTATCTATCTGTCTATCTGTCTATCTGTCTGTCTGTCTGTCTGTCTATCTGTCTGTCTGTCTATCTGCATGTCTGTCTGTCTATTAGAGCTATTTCCGCCTCCCTGAGGCTTTTGTGTAAACTTCAGTGTAAATGAATAAACCCAGACCAGACCCAGAGGCAGAGCTTTTTGAACGTTATTACCCTAACCTATAACTGTCTTTGGATTACAGCAAGGAGAGCATACATTTTTTAGATCTTAAAATCTTTAAAGACAATAAAGGGACTTAACATTCATCTATATTTAGAAAACCAACAGACAGAAACACCAGAATACATGCCAGAAGCTTCCATCCCAAGTGGCTCAGTGAGAATGTGTGCCTTATGGCCAGTTCCAATGACTGAAGAATTTGAGTTTGAGGCCAAATCCAAGGAAATGGTAACACGATTTTAGTAATGGGGATATAGAAACACTTCCCTACACAAAACATACACCAGAGCTAAACATCTGGACAGACACCCTACAAATTATTACAAATTACTACCCAAACAAACAAAAGATAGTTACTATATACAGTACAAAAGCAGAGAACATCAAACAGATTATAAATAGGAATTGGTGTATTATTGAGAGTGATGATATACTCAGTCAGATCTTCCCTGAACCACCATTAAACAGGAGTTGCCCGACTACAAGACAAACTGGTATACAGCCATCAACAACCTAACACCCAACAAACTTGGTTGGGTCCAAAACCCAAAGGATCAGAAATAGTGTAACTATTGTAACCAGTGCACAAAGGTAAACCAGACCAACATATTTATGGGTTTTACACCCCAGAAGGAGTTAACCATTAATAATTTCATTACCTGTAAAACCTCATTTGTGATCTATAGCCTATAAGTCTAAGTTGCTATGTTTTCTACACTGGAAGAACAAAAATACATCTACTGGACAGGCTAGCAGAACACGAATATATCATTCACACAGGGAGTGTAAACTACCCTATGGCTATACACGATGTAGACTTCCATAACAGTAACCCATCCACACTACAAGCCTTGGGCATTGACCACATATAGATTGACTGATGGACGGTCAGAGGGAAATAAAAAGCCGCTATAGCAGAAGTTGGTCAATTAGAACAAAATGACAGTGTCTTCCTAAATGACTCAAGTGTTATTCAATGTTCTGGATGTGCATAAGTGGAGTTGTGAAGTCTGAAAGCACCGGGCATGAATGATCTCCTGCATCGCTCCTTTACACTCCGGGGTTGAATAATCCTCCTATCTTCCATACGAAATGATGAAGGAACAAACAGAAAGCCTTTTGGATCTACAAATTGACACCCAGGCCTAAATGAGAACCTAGATTTTACTGTTTTTTGTACACACACACACTATTATTTGCTTTCATGTTTTGTTACCATTGCCATTGTTTGTATTTACTAAGCTCGTTATTTAATAATTATGAATATTGTATATATATATATATATAAACACACAAAAACAAACCTTTTTGTGACATACAAAAAAAGCTGCATAAATAATCCCAACACTTCCTTAATATACCTGTCCTTTATAAGTGTATATAAACTTTGGACCTCAACTGTATGTTTCCTAAGGTAACAAAACAGGCCTCATCCTTTATACTGTATAACCTTTATACGTACAGTGGCTGTGCATGGGCTGAAGCAACCAGTTGAGATTCCTCCTGTCTTTGCATATGGATCACACACACACACCAAGGGATGTGGTGAGTGAGACAGGAATACAGATGAAAAGACGAGCTCATTCCAAACAGGTGTAAATACTTTATTGTTTAATGAAGAAATGATTGGTTTGGGTTGTCTGTTCTGTATCTCTGTTACCCTTCGTCATGTGACAGAATCCTAAAGGAAAAGGAAAAGTGTTACTCTGACTGTATGACACCCATTCCATAACTTTAAATCTAGCCATAACGGTGGCTGAACAACTGTTAGACATTGAAAAGGCCATGGTTACATATTAGATCAGTACCATGCCGGTTGCAGCAGCATACTTTCTGCATACATTCCGTGGTCAAACAGATGGAGGAGAGCGTTCACCTCTGTCTGTAGCCACTGCCAGTAAAGAAAGCTTGGATACACTTTCTGCAGGAACCCTGAGCAGCCTGGCTACCTCAGCTCCTGCCAGAAGTGCCTGCAGTCACCCTGAGCTCCTGGATCATGCAAAGCTGCCCCATATCCCAGCAGATGCTCTGGCCGCCTGTGAACTGCATCCAGATGCTCAAGCTCTCAGCTTTCCTATCAGGAATCATACTGGAAGGACCAAAAGTTCAAACATCTACTGCTGCCTGATCTTCTTTGTATCTTCACTATTCCTGCTTTTATGAACCTCTTAGAAGTCCAACTATAGGGTTAACGCCACAAAAGAGTCTTAGAACAACAAGTAAGTAGTAACTGTTACAAGTAAGAAATGCATACTTGGAACAGTTTAACTTAGTGCTGCTATCTCGCATGTCTTTAAACCGTTTTTGTTTGGCACGGCCATAATGGGGTGTTAAAACTTTTGTCTACAAAGTAAAAGTGCGTAAATCATTTGGAGTTGGAAAAGCAAACATAGACATGCTATCCGTGCTGAAGAGTGCACAATATATATATATATATGTGTATATCAATCAATCAGTGTATATCATAAACAGTTATGAACATAACACATCTATGACAAAGTCTAGTGCACTACTACCACAATGCCTAAAGAATGACGCATCAACAATGTTGATTGTCATTTTCACAAACCATTATGGAAGTTACATGGTTATAGTTACTGTTTGCCAGTTGTCCATCATGTTTTGAGATGACCTATTATAATTGATACTCACTGAATTTATCTCTGGTATTTACCACTTTGTCATCTGTCTGCAGTTTTCAGGTGGTTATCAAGAATTTCTACAGTTCAGTTCCCTCAAATCACTAAAAAACATTTTGTTCCCTCATATCTGAAAATATGCAGGATAGAAAACCAAAGCTGTTGGAAAGATGGGGGGATTTAGGTGAACTGACACTTTAAACTTTCTGTTTGCACACAGAAATACCGATGTATTTATGTCAATAAATATAGTGGTGTAGTCTATATAGTGTATTCAATAAAGGATTTCATCAATAGATGTAGTAACACCATGCAAGTTCCCTGAAGTCACTGGTAAATAGCCATCATTCTTTGGCTACTACTACAGTGACTTTGAACTTCTGCTTTGGCTTTGGACCGTTGGCAGGAATAGAAGGAAGACATGAGGTCAGTTTGGACGTGACAGGATTGAAACATTTTGAAGAACAGGGCAGAAAAGTAAAAGCATTCAATAGGGCAGAATATCAAATAGAGAAGACGAGTAAAGAAAAAGTGTACAATGGCTGTGAGAAGGTGAATAAGATAAAGACATTAAACATATATATAAACAAGTTTTTGGGATGTATTGGCTTCAGAGCACGCAGTTACATATTCAATTTGATCTGCAAAATGAGTGTAGTTGTGTTTGTGTGTGTGTGACTGTGAGTGTGTGTGTGTGTGTGTGTGTGTGTGTGTGTGTGTGTGTGTGTGTGTGTGTGTGTGTGTGTGTGCGTGCGTGTTTCTAAGGTTTTGGACAAATAAATAAACAAGCTAACGATAATGATAATAACAAAGTATGAATATTTAAAAAAAGAAATAAAACAGGGGCGTGTCTAGTCTAGTTGTCTGGGGTGAATATGTATTCACAACAACCCCTTGTTTCATTCTGACTTTGTTGCACATCATTCCCCCTCAATCTGTCCCCGTGTTTCCTGTCTGTCTCCAGTCATGGATCAAAGAAAGGCAAAAATGTCTCACAAACTGTTTAAAACTAGAATCATAGAAAGGCGGCTTCTCTGTGAAGGTGGGAGGAGTTGTGGAAAAATAATACCCAGTGTCTGAAAAATAAAACTACAACTGGACATGTGCATCGTTTAATACAACAGCTCCATCTACTGGATATAGAAATACTGAACTGAACGGCCTATTTACTGTTGGTGACCAACTGTTGTTCATCCAGTGGATGCTGTGAGTGGTCTGTTTCTGTGTTGAATAGTTTTTGGTGACATGTTCCAAACGGTGCAGCTACAGAAGGGAGGCCTAGAGGTGGTTTCTGTTTCAGCTCTATAAGAGCTACTAAGTGGACCCAAGATTAAGAAAGAACTCCCATGTTGACGTATACTGAAGATTAGAGTCTTGCCACAGGTGAGGTTTCTAAATGTGTCTTGATTGTGGCACTAGAATACAATTGCAAGATCAATACAACAAATGGGTTCATCATCTGAGGACCATGAATGTGTTCAGCATATTTTATGTCAACTGTCCCATCCACCTGTTTGTGTATTAAATAATTGAAATGTCCAGCTTCTGCCTCTCCAAGTGGCGGTGACAGGAAACCCGATGCTACAATAAAGAAAGCAAGCCTCCATTCAGGATCCCTGTGTCTTATAAGAAAACAAATATTGTACCACTGTCCAGTTTGATAGAATTAAGAGTGTTAAATAACATTTAGTTAAAAAGCAATTCAAATAAACACACTTGGAACATGACAGATGCTGTCGATGAAGAGTTAATTGCGCTCATCTGATAGGACTGCATCCTCTGGGGACCATGAATATCCTCTATAAACATGTGCCTGTGTTTAAAGAGGGTATTGTAGTTTTCCTGTAGCCACAACCTTAAGTGGTGACTATTCCCAAAGAAATTTGCTACAATCTGATAACTACAAACTAACATTAGTGAACCTGGAGGCGTGCAGGGCCCCTGAGGATCAGGACACCAAGGATCGGTAAGTGAATGGTAAATGGCTACATTTCTGAAGCAGAACGAATTAAAGTTTGATTTCTGAAATGTCACACCACATTTTATAGCCAATTCACACAAAATGATTACATAATTTCCATGATGTCGTCACAGTCATGCTTTAACATTATGATCTTCCCTGCATGCCAACATACTGACTGAATTAAATAGGTTTCTGATCTTTGTTTTCTATAATAATGGTGAGTTCTTACATGATCCCACTATAAAGGCCAAGTAACAAAAACAGCACTGCAGGTCAGCTGGAGAAACCCGCACGGGAGTATAAAAGATCCAAACGTATCCTCGCCACTATTCCACGTCAGCTCATGTCCAAGCCACGCACAATGGAATGACATGACATTCACCCCATCCTGGTGAGACGTAGATCTCTGCTGTTTGGGGCAGCAACTCAAGATAATGAGTACAAGGTTAAAGGTTTTGCTGCTGTTCATACCAAGTCCATGCAGTGCAGGCGGGTGACCTTCACTAGAAATCTTTGTAGAGCTGGGACATTTTCTGCCTCTGGTATTTAACCGATTGCCTTTGTTTTGAAGGGGTCGGCTTTGAGCCCTCGACTTGTGAGGACGTAGCCAACTGAGCTGACCTGGTTCAGCCGGAACCTGCACTTGAGAGCCTCAAGTGCACCTCTCCGGCACGGTTATTCACGTTTCTCAAGTCACTGTTGTTTTCTTTCACATTTTTAACTCTGTTGATTCTGCCATAGATTATAATCTCACAGGGATGTTCAATGAAAATCTGCTCTGTGGATCGCTGGAACTCGTCACTGGCAGAGTTGAGTCCGAATGGGATCCGCAAAAACCTGTAGCGGCCAAAAGGAGTGCTAAAAGTAGTTAGCATTGAAGATGTGTGGTCAGGTGCAATCAGCCAAAAGGAGTTCTTTGCATCTGACCGAAAACACAGTTTAATTTAATATGTGTGCAGCCACTTCCTCTACAGTACTCAGAGAGTGATGTGGTCTTTTCAAAGCAGTGTTCAGGTCTCTTGGATGAATGCACATCCTGGTTTCTTGTTTGTCCTTTTTGTTGGTGGCAACCATGAATGACACCCAATCGCTTGGCTCAGAGACGGGAGCGATGACACCAAATTCCTGCCTCCTGTGCAGCTCAGCTTTTGACTATTTCATAGCAACGGGAATATGATGCACGGGACAAACAACGGGTCTCACATCCTGGTCCAAGTGTCATGGAATAGGTTGCAGGCAACGTTCCAAGGTCATCAGTGAAACGATCGCTGTATTCTGTTTGATTTTGATAGGACAGATTATCATCAGTGGGGCTGAACTGGTGAATGTCTTTACTGAATGAGCCCCCATTTGTATGGCCGAACATCCTCTTGGATGATATACTGTGGAAAAACAATGTGTATGGCTGTCCCTCTAGGTGGCACTGCATCTTGACCATGGCAAAACAGTTTTGATTGTGCTGCCTCCTTAAGCTACACAGTTTGTGGATTCAATGCATGCTCTTATTCGTTCCTCATGCTTTACTTGCTCAAATGTCTTTTTTGACACGTTACAATTAGCACCCGTTTCAACTTTCATTTCAACTGGGGTGCTAATAACTTGCACAGCGTCAAAAGCGTCATCCTTTTCTCCTTTCTGTGCATCAGTTGAATCAACAGTGATTCACAGTGTAAAGCCATCAACATAGAATGTTGCATCTGTTTCAGCTCGGTCACGTTGGAGCTGCTGAACACCTCCTAGGACCCGGCCTGTTGTACATCTGCTGTTTGGAATTGCAGCACTTTTGTTTGAATGATTCCATTTGTACATGACATGGCACTGTAGTCCTGGACGTTTGTCTCTCTCAGCTGCATGAATCCCTTTACAGTTGTTGTAGTTGGCATTACACTGCGTCCCAGTATTTTTCTGTCTGGTATGCTTTAAGTTTTTTCCCAAGAACCTTGTGTGGACTGCAACAACATGTGTGACAGAGTGCTGTGGAGAAGTCAGTGTTTTCTTGTAATCATTTCATAAATTGGACAGGTAGAGACGACCTTAGCTAATGTCAAATTACTGTCACGCTGTGGCACTTTGTCAAATTGTCATTATCAATACCACAGACGAGCATGTCTCTAATAATGTTCTCAAAAAGATACGAATCCCGAAAGTGCAGCCTTTTGCGTCGCCTCCTAAATGACTGACTGATTCAATCGTCTCACCAGCCTTCTGATTGTGTGTTTAACTTGTGTGACATTAGTTTGAGGGTTGTCTAGCATCCAGGATCCTCTTCAGATTCCGTGAGAGTGAGGATGTTCCCTTCCTCGCTGGGCTTCCGTTCGGGTTCAATGGCCTCCAGTCTCGTCTCGCTAAATTGTAGAGAATGTAGCTCGTCAGAGTGCATGAGGACCAAAATGTATTATTATTGCTCAAAGATTAGAGATGCACCAATACCCGATACTGATATTAAATATCGACCCGCTACTGACTCAGATGGCTGGGTCGGGTATCAGCAAAAATAGGCTGGTCTGGTATTGGATATCATTATTTTAATAAATAACAATAGTATATTTATGCTATGTGTTACATTTATTCACTATTATGTTCTGCGTGATTGGAATAAATCGGAAATTCAATTTCCATTTTGTTTTTCTTTTGTATTCATGGTGATGTAACCATGCATACATTCATGTGACATCACTGTAGTGTACAAATTATGAAAGCCCAGTTTGTCCTGAAAGGAAGATATGTTAATAACACGATTGTGCATTACAGTGTTGATGTTATAAGTGCATTATTACAAAAGGAGACCAGACGGACCAAAAGGAAAAAAATGTCTCAGACCTTTTAAAACCAAAATGTGTTTTATATGTCAGTCGTGCTTGAGATCTAAATAAAGGTATGGAAGTTAGAATGGTGTTTGTATCTTATTCAATTTTATTTGTGTTTATTTATTTATTATACCTCTTAGTATTACTAAGTACAAAGTATTATTACATTACACAGAGAATGATTGGAGAGTATGGAAATGAAAATAAATTTCAAAACTAAAAAGAATTTAAAAACTCTGTACACAAAGTGGTAACACTATCTATAACAGTGGATCTAATGCTGCATTACAAGGGGTATAGTGGAGTTAACATTTTATTTTTGATATCTCTCTGATCTGAACTGTGCCAACATACCATCATATTTTACCTTAAGTAAAGGTAAGTTTCTAATCTAATAAATACTTATTTTAATATTCACATCTATTTATATACACAATTATTGCTGTATTTAGCTGTCTAAAATATATTTGCATCATCATCGCAATGATGTAAAAACATCGTAGTGTTTTGTTGTGCCTCGGGTAAGGGTACCTGAAAAACTAAAGCCCTTTTGGTGACGTGTACCTGTACCCACCAACTTTGAAATCAAATTGGACTTGTCTGCCCTTTATTTTACATTATTTTATTTGTATTTACTTATTTATTTTGCTTTGCATGGTCTGTAGTAATACCGTACCCTGGCTTATGGTCTGACCACCTTATATATCACAGGTTCTTGCTTCCGCCTGAGCAGGATTGTAGAATGGGGCTGTGACTAACAGTTAAAAACTAGTCCATCCCAGTTTCTCAAAGGGAAAAGTGATGTCTATAAATAATGTGCTTTGTCAGTAGAAATCCCAAAGGTATTCGGCTTAATATGATAATAAAACTGTGAAAAGCAGGAAATCTTCATATTTGAGAGGCTGGAAAACAGTTTTTTTTCTACCATTTCTCTATGAAAAATTACTTTTAAGGATTAAAAATGATTTTTTGTTAATCAACTGATCGACTGGTCCCCGAATCCTTACAGCTCTCATATCAGTCGTCCATTGATCTCTATGTCTATTGTTTCCTTTACGTATTTCTGTCCTTTGAACTTCGTTATTGAATGTCTGTTTTGTGCAATGTCATAAAACGCACAATGAAACTCTTAATCTAAAAAAAAAAAAAGAAGAAGAAGAAGCTATGAAGGGCATGTTGTATAAATGATGAGACATGCTCATTGGCTGCAGCTTCAGACCGGGTCAGTTCCCCGGGCCAGCCACGGGATCAGGACCATGGACAGCCCCCCCCCCCCCCCCATGACGACCACATCGCTCCACTTCACATCTAAAGGGAAGAATCACGCCAACTTTGATTTCAGTCTACTAACAGTTCCAGTACGAGGCCGCGCCCTGAACCAACAGGTAGGTCAGTCAGGAGACGAATATAATAGAGTTTTCATATTCTAGACACTCTTCACTGTGTGTCCGCGTGCTGTGCGTAAAGTTCAGCGTCGCTCCGTCGGTCTTTCTGAGAATGGAGTTCAGGCACGGAGCGGGTCTGGAGGAGCTGTGTCCAGTGTGTGGAGACAAGGTCTCCGGTTACCACTACGGCCTGCTCACCTGTGAGAGCTGCAAGGTAGATTTACTTCTGCTCTAGTTTTATTTTATTTTTTTTTAAATGCTTATCAGTCGCCGTTATGAACAGCACTGCCTTCCTCAAGCGGACCCCTTCCTCTTCTTTCACCACTCGCAGGGTTTTTTCAAAAGAACAGTCCAGAACCACAAGAAGTACATCTGCGCGGAGAGCCAGGAGTGCGGGATCGATGTCACTCAGAGGAAGCGGTGTCCGTTCTGCAGATTTCAAAAGTGTCTCCATGTCGGCATGCGACTGGAAGGTAAGGAGGCTCTCGTGTATCATCGCATCCCAACTAGACATTTAATGGACGTAACAACTACATCAATAGTAACGATGATAATGATTATAATTGGAAGTAGAGTTTAATGTTTAAGGTTCAATACACCGCGAGCTCACGGGTCAGACAGACCCACACGTTAAGGCCCCGGGGGATTTACGCGTTTTTACAAATCAGTTCTAGTTCATGTTCTGAGATGTTAAAGACACTACGGGGGGAAAATGCACTGGTCAATTTACGTTACCGGCAGTGTCCTCAAAATCTATGGAATTTTACAAAACATATATTTAAAGGCCGTTTTCTCAAAGTGAGTTTTTCTCACTTCACTTCAAGGTGTTTTATTTTCACAGAGGGGTTTGTTCATATTTCCTTCACAGAGAGATTAATAGAACATTTAATTCTTTTTTTTTTTTACGGCTGATATGAAGTCCCCTCTGTAAAGACCTTTGACTATCATGTTAAGGAAATGAAACAAAAAGTTTGAACCTGGCTTTATTTAATGTTCAGATTTCTGTTCAGGAAATCTAAGCAATTTGGTACATATTTAAGGCAATGACTAATTTGCATATTTACACATTTGTGATACAATTTTCTTTTCTTAATGTCAGTAATCAATTGGGGAAGTTTCATGGTGATATCTATAAATTTAAATTATATACAGTGAGAATATATATATATATATATATATATATATATATATATATATATATATATAATAAATTACAGTATAAATACTTTGCATATTGGAGCTACCAATAAATACGTACAGATGTTGATTAAGGGGTAACACATTTTGATTTATGATGGACCTAGAAATAAATTACACGGTAAATATTTTTGTCACTGCTATATCTATAGCATATTACTGAGTGTTTTAGCCCCTTAACTGTTTATGATCTGATGATATGACATACCCTCAGATTCAATTCAATTCAATTCAATTCAATTTATTTTGTATAGCCCAAAATCACAAATTAAAAATTCTCCTCAGAGGGCTTTACAATCTGTACACAACGACATCCTCTGTCCCAGGACCTCTCATCGGTTCAGGAAAAACTCCCCAAAAACCTTTAAGGGAGAAAAAGGGAAGAAACCTTCAGGAGAGCAACAGAGGAGGATCCTCTATCAGGATGGACAGAAGTACAACAGATGTCATGTGTACAGAATGAACATCATAACAGAGTTACAACACATTCAATGCATATGACAGAAATTATTCATATAATGAGAGCAGTAACATAATGAAAAAGTTACAACTACCAAAAATAACAGCAACAGTGGGTATAGAATAATATGAAAATAAAAGCAGTAATAGTATTGGCAACACTAATTGCAATGCATCTAATAATAATAATGATAATAGCAGTTGGTGTCCAGGAGAACCAGGGTCCAGATGAAACCAGAACCAGGGTCCAGATAAAACCACGATCCATGTAATAATAATGTAATAATAATAGAGGCATTAATGGTGTTGACCATACTAATTGCAATGCAACTAGAAATAATGATAGTAGCAGTAGGTGTCGGGCAGGACCACAGCAGGATGCAGGACCAGGGTCCAGATTTAACCACGATCCACAGAAACCTGCGAGGCGAGAAGGCACAAAGACTCCGGCGATGGAGCAGAGTTAGTAATGTGCATTAATGGTGCAGAGGGATCCTACACTTTTCCCAGGAAATTCAAAACACAAGTAACTATTTTATAGATATTTGGTGCACCCCTGCTCCCCAACAGCAATAATATTTCATCTTTTATTAATATATAATAATAATACAAATATTCACCACATATCTAAAAAAAACTTCACAATGTAATTTCCCAAAGTGTTTTCTTTTAATTTATTCATATTATAGTTTTTGCAACATGTTACTAATTTCATTGTGAAATCAACGCAGTTACACCAGTTTTTCATGTTTCCTAATAACAACATTTCTGTACCCTGTAATTATTTAATAGGTACTCAGCAATTTAGAAAATCCTTGCAGTGTTATTGATTTCCATCCCTCTCAAACTAAATGTTGTTCGCCCCTTACTCCTTTTGTCTTCTTCACCTGAACTTACACATTTGTCCGAGGAAAGGTACCCTGTATGTCATTTGTGGGCTATTTAAGTGTTATCTTGCCATTCCAGTTTTAATAGGACCCGATATCATGGAACATGTTGCAGAATGATTTAAAACTCAAAGAACTGATACCACTTACTGCTTTTCAATATAAAATGAAAGAAATAGAGGCAGGTTCCCAAAAGGCCAGGTCTCACTCGAAAAATAGATTTTTAATCTCAATGGGATTTATCTGGTTAAATAAAGGTTTAATAATAAAATAAGGTGCCAGTAAGTTCCAGGTTATGCCTCTTGTGACTAAAATTGATAGCTACTTGAATGTAAAGTTCATATTGTGACAAAAGAAGACACTAAATCCCCTTTCACACATGTACTGCAACCCTGAAGTTATCTGGACATTACCTGGAGGACCTGTATGGGAGCAATCAGTTGAACCAGACGTTTAACAGACTGTACCGTGCTCCTTAGTACAACGTCTGTGTAATTCGAAATGGGCCCATGTGTGAGGGCTGGGATGCTTTTAATTATGCTAATTTGTATCTTAATTCCGCCCACATGAGATGCTCGAGGAGAAGGCCAGAAAGAGGTGCAAGGAGAGAGGAGACGAGGCCACATGCATTTAACAAAATGAGTCATTCTTGCCTCGGAGCTTTCATTCTAAAGCATAAGCTGTCCATTGTTTTGTTATACAGCTGTATTTTATAATCTATGTCAGATTATCATAACAGTGTTTATGACAATTTACATATTTACTATTAATTCAATTCACACCGTGGCATAATGTGACAAGAATGTGTCGACGTGATACATTTATTTAATACACAAACACACATAAGTTTGTGTGTCCTCGCTCTCAGCCCCTCCGGAAGCCTCCTCTCTCCTCATTTCCCTTTAAGGTACATTTAAGGGAGTGAAAGATCCTCCATGAGGAAGGGGAACAATTCCAGGGTCAAGTGAGGAGAGGGTAAGCATAAGTTAGCCCAATGCAAAGCATCCCCAGTCATTGTGTGGCGAATTGACAGCGAGCGAGTGGGCGGGTTGATTAGGTTTCTATCATGCGGCTGGCGCGAAACTGGAAGAATATAAATATCCGAGGGTGAAGACCAAGGACCCGATCCCAATGTCCCCCCTAAGGCCTTGAACCCTGAACACTCAGGGACTTAACTGGTGTTTTAGTGTGAAAGGCTGCAACGGCTTGAAATAGTATGAATACGAATGGTTGATGATCAAAACCAGTTGGTAATATCATCTCTGCTTCATTCCTCTTCTGTTTTTATGTGCCATCTTTAATCCTTAATGTTTCTGTCTAAATTTAAAATGCCAATGTGCTGTCCTCTTTGTTTACCTTGTTTTCTTTTATGTCTCCGGTTGTGAAAGATCTCCCAAATGCTCTCTGATTTGACAGTGGGACCGAACTAAACCCTCACAGACTTTGCGGTAACGCGCCTCAAAGTCCGTGAGTGTGGAGATTGGGATTGGGCCGATGGGTCCCTTAGGCAAAGACGCCAA
Source organism: Ophiodon elongatus (assembly GCA_016806645.1). NCBI lineage: Eukaryota > Metazoa > Chordata > Actinopteri > Perciformes > Hexagrammidae > Ophiodon > Ophiodon elongatus. The sequence goes on along the minus strand of JACSYO010001746.1, from coordinate 711,444 downwards.
CAAAAATGCCTAACTGGAGAGACGTTGAGATTCTGGGACTGCAAAATTGTCTGACAAATTCAAGGAATGAAAAAAAAATTGGTTGTTTACGACCAAAATTAAGAACCGGCTACGTGGCCTCGGTGTAATCCGCGTCATGTCCTGCCTCCTGCTCGCTCCACCCAGCCTGACACGGACAATCTCCTGTTGTGTGCTACATGTGTGAAAGGACAACTCTCAAGGGAAGTGGTTTAAGTATTACGTTGACTTGCTGAGAAGTCCAATCACATTCTAGGTTTTATTCCAGTTGGTCATAAAGATGAGGAATATGAAGAATGTCAATCATAATGTTGTTTGTGAACATTTCAGTGAAAAACTGCTCTAAACAAATCTCATCTCATCAGCTGTTCGTGCAGATCGAATACGAGGTGGCAGGAACAAGTTTGGCCCCATGTACAAGCGTGATCGTGCCCTGAAGCAGCAGAGAAAGGCTCTGATTCAAGCTAGTGGATTCAGAATAGACAGCAGTCCACCCCTGGGCTCCTCAACCCAGCAAATAGACTTGACCTTTACTGGTGGCCTTCATCCAGTTCCCATCCTTCACTGCACCCCACTACCCACTGCACAGAACGACCGTATCAGCTACCAGCCCCCATCACTGTGTTCCCTCCTGCCATCCGACTCACCCGGTGTCAACCAGTACCAGTGTACCTCCTCCTCGAACTGGACCATCAAGTCAGAGCACGCCAACAACTCCGCTGCAGTAATCGACTCAGACGAGCTGTACTCAAGACCTCTCTCTCCACGTGGTCCAAGGATGCCACAGCTAGTGATGGAGTTGGTGCGCTGTGATCCAGACGAGCTCCAGCTGCAGAATAAGATCACTGCTCGTCTCCTGCAGGAGCACACGGGCTGGGAGAAACACGGGAACCCCAGCACCTTCCGTCTGATGTGCCTGATGGCCGATCAGACACTGTTCTCCATCGTGGAGTGGGCTCGCACATCCATCTTCTTCAAACAACTTAAGGTGAGATCTTCTGACTGATCATGTTTGTATGCTGCAATGAATATCTTCATAGCATTGTCGCTGCACAAAGTGATGACAGTGAGTACAGCGATATCATACTGATAGAAATTATAGTCCAAATATGTTGGCACACATGGACAATGGCATACTTTCATATGGTTTACATTTGCTGTTGAATCATACTCAACATGTAACTCTGATGCACATGTTCTACGGCATGTTTATTTGGCTTGAGCAGGTGGAGTTGAAGCTTCTGTCCTTGTTCTGAATCAAGTTAATGGGTCGACAGTTAAAGGGGCCCTGTAGAGTTTTGTTTTCATTTAGTGCTTACCACCAAAACGCATTGTGTTTATCCTTGAGGTCTAACAAATGTGTTGAATTATCCATCTTCAGAAAACATTTGCATGATTCCTAACTTGCAGTCTTTCCCCAGTCTTGGTTGCAACTTTGCTGTGTTTGTTGGCAAATTACCGCCACCTGCAGATTAGTGGAATAGCCTGAAACCAACCTACTTCAGAGGAAACCACGCCCACTTCTAAAGACTGAGGCAGCGTCAACCGTGCTGTGATTGGCTAGTACTCATTGCCTTGATGTGTCCTTTGATTGGATGCTATGCAGGATTATGAGCTTTCCTACACTGTGACAAGAGTTTGTGGATGAAGCATTAAGTTATTACAATTTACTCAATTAGCGGTTGGCTAGCTAGCTTGCTAATTCCTCCATGCTTTCTTGCTACAATGGCTACCAAAAATGAGCCAACAGCGGGCTGGGGGCCAGTGGTAGCGCTGGGTCTAACAGCCGCTCTGCCTCACTCCACGCTGCTAGGAGACTAGCCTGCTTAATTTGAGTTTCTACAGCCGGTCCGTTGAGCATCAGTGATATTGGTGTATCAAAACTGCATTGCACAACCCTATTGTAGAATGACAATAAATAACCTTGTAGCCTTGTATGAAATATGGACGTAGTCTCTGTGACGTCACCCACAGGTTCCTGAAGAGCAGCTGCGAAGCTCAAAGTGAGTCACCATTTTGGCAGTGATGACACAGCTTAATTCTGAAAATAGGCCAAAAGGTGGAGCGTCGGCAAAGGCGGGCCCGACGTGACGTAGCAGAGACAGCTAGCAGCTAGTGATCTCATAACACTCGTACACAGAAATATGATGACTCAGCTGTACTGAGCAACTGAATACTGACTTTTGTTTACAATCAAATTCCAGTGTGATGAAATGAATGCTGCTGAATGCCCATTCTGAACAGTCAATGCTAAATCTCTACGTATTAAACATGACCCTCTTGCTCATATATCTGCTGTGCAAAGGATTGTGGGCCAGAATAGCCAGAAAAGTATGCTAGCTTGCGGACTACAAAATGTGTCTGGATGGACATCCTGGTATTTTTGGCGCACTGCATTTGACATACTCTAATCTAATCATACAAAATATTTTTCTGGCATACTAAATGGTATGGTAGTGTAGGTATTGGAATGCACAGGATGTTTCTGGTCCAAGCTCCCAGGAAGAGTGCCGGGCTTTGAAGCAAATTTCACAAAGTGGCCAAATACTGGAACTACAATTTCGGGGGTCTGGCACGTGGTACCATGTGTTTGAAAAATATTCTCTTTATACATCCATGCTTGTGTCCTGCTGAATTGATAGTGATCCTTTTTGTTGTTGTACGATTCTGTTGAATCCTATCTTTGATTAGATATATTGCATTATATACACATTCTATAGCACAATTGTATACATAGCAGACGTTTATTGTTTTTTTTTAATGACATGTTTATTAAATGAATCAGTAGAAACCTTTGAGTCTTTTGCAGACTAAGCAACCCTGTGTATGGTCCCGACCCCAGGATAGAAAATGTCTCTGACAGGGGCACAACAACAGAAATGGATACTGTTATTTGAAATGTGTGTGTGAAGTGATGAACTAGATAAAACCTGTACTTGAATAGTTTTAACGCCTTCTTTCTGCTCCAAGGTGAATGACCAGATGAAGTTGCTGCACAGCTGCTGGAGTGACCTGTTGCTCCTGGACATCATCTCCAGACAGGTCCTATATGGCAAAGAAGGCAGCCTGCTCCTGGTCACTGGGCAGGAGGTAAAGGGCTTTTTTATTTGTAATAAAAAAATATATATTTTACAAACAAGTAAAGGGAGTAAATACATAGCCACAAAGCACCAAGTGGGGTATACATTTCTCCTGTCTACTGTCTTTATGTCCATAATCTATCGAAGAATCGGCGGTTTGATCCTAGGATATGCAAGTACAGTCCATTTAGCATTTAGCATTTAGCATTTAGCATTTAGCATTTAGCATTTAGCATTTAGCATTTAGCATTTACCATTTACCATTTATCATATTAACATGAAGTTGGGAGGCGACCTCTAGCGGATGTAGTAATTATGACGGGAGCAAACCCGGAAGTCAGGTGACGTAGAATAGTACAGAGTAGAACACAAACAAATACAGGGCATTCTCCCATTTCCTGGAAGGAAGTCGTCTTTTATTTCTCAGGGGAAACATCTGATTTCCATCCCTACTGCATCCATTCATTGTTTTTAAGTCCTGGAGGTTCTGTTTTATACCATTTTTTAGTTATTTGGTTATACAACTTATTTTTTGCCAAGACACCAAATCTTACTCTTCTTACGGATATCATAGCCTTAAATCTGTCTTAAGGTTAAACATATCAAAACCTTAAATATACCCAAAATATGTTTAGGCTGGCCCACACCAGAACATTTTCCAAATCAGATGGAACAGATGTTGAAAATGTGAGCGACCCCACAACGACATGTAATGATAAATGTAACAGTTTTGATCCTATTGTGTGTGTTTTGCAGCCTCTGCTGTCCTGAGGGTTCCCCCCTCACAACAGCATGTCGGATTGTGAATTCTGATCATTTTGATTTGATATTGGTGCAGCCATGATGGGTGACCAAGCAGATCGGGGATGCAAAAAGCACTCTTAATTTACCAAACACCACCATGAAAATATGGCAAGATAATCTCTAGAACCCTCTAAAAATCTGGGCTTTGCTGACTATTGGCGGAAGGGGGCAATCAGACCCAAAAGCGGTTTGATTCTGGTGTAGTGTGTACCTCGCATTAATATTTTTACATGACCAGAAGATTTGGGAATGATTAGCATTCATGAGACCACACATTCTCCAACACAAACATAATGGGGCAGATTTAAGCTTCGGAGTCTAAATTGATGTGTAAATTTGAGAGTTGCAATACAAAGCCGTACACATTTTCTTGCCCCCCCCCCAAAAAATGTGTTGGAGGTAATGACACATGAATATGAAAGTTGTGCAGTACAGAGAGCCATCCGTGACAGTTCCTGAAGTCAGTCCGTGTGCTCTTTGGGTCAGATGGAGCTGTCTGACGTAGCCTCCCATGCTGGTGTCACTGTGGCCAGCCTCGTCCAGAGAGGACAGGAGCTGGTTGAGAAGCTCCACATCATAAACGTGGACCGCCAAGAGTTTGCCTGCATCAAGTTCATCATCCTCTTTAATCCAGGTTAGTGACAGCTGATGCTTTTTATCTATAAAGCTTAATATTGGCTAAAAAGTCCTGAAGTTCCACACTGATTTGATTTTGATAAGTGTGTTTTTAGCCGAGGTACATTTCCAGCCCAGTCACTACTAAAAAATGTTTGTCATTGTACGTTTTAAAAAAACGACAGCATATGTTGAATGTAAACGCCTTTGCATTCGGTCAGAGCCAGTGACGTAGTATAATGAGCAACCATGAAAGTTACGTGGTATAACAACAAGTAACAAGCGAGAAAGTCCACTAAGGATGAGTTGGAGGGTGGGAGGGCGGTAGGTGGGTCAAACAAACACAGGACTTTCATCCAGGAGGCCGTTAGGAGGTCTATCTAGAGCACTCAAGAGGTACTTGATGTGGTTACAGGGGTATTATCATTAAATGAACAGTCTATGATCGAAGAGCATACTTCTACAGTTTTCTCCATTCCGTGATGTTTGACAAACTTTTGCTCTACGCACGTTGATTGGCTGTTGCTTTCCCTTCCCGCCCCACTGAGCAGATGTGAAGCAGCTTGAGGACCATCAGTTTGTGGAGAGCGTGCAGGAGCAGGCTGAAGGAGCCCTGCTGGAGTACACGCTGTGCACCTCCTCTCACCTTCTGGGACGCTTTGCTCATCTGCTGCTCTGTCTGTCGGAGCTACGCTCTCTCAGCGCCCTCGCTGAAGACTACCTGTACTGCAAACACCTGAGTGGTGAGGTGCCGTGCAACAACCTGCTCATTGAGATGCTCCATGCCAAGCGCAGCTGGGCGTGAAGACTAAGGGGCTCTGTGATCGTCTGCACAAGTCCGCGTACGCAGACATTAAGCTGTGATCAATGTTTAATACAATAAGATTGTATATGTTCTTTGCTTTAAAACAGTTCTTTGCTTTAAAACAGAATTTCTGCATTGATATATACAATGAAATATTATTGTAAATGGGACTTTTATCCACTGAAACTACTAATGAGCTTAAAGGAGCAATCTGACAGTTTGGCAAATGGGTGTGTTTGACATAAAATTGATAAAAGTTTAATCTCATCTTGTACAGAGATAGGCGTGGAATATGTTTAGCCTGGTGAAGCACAAACACTTGAGGACTGCTAGTCTTCAGCATCAGAGAAAAAAACAAACCAAAGCTTTCAGCCCATTGTTCTTTATGTCCTGGGTAAGATCTGGGGGTGGAACAGAGCACAGTGAGAATTACACAGTGACTTTCTGAATACTATCACCAGGTGGCATCAATGTAAGTACAGTAATATCTAGATCCTATACAGAGGGGCTTTACAACACAGTTGGTCTATAGCTATACAGCGAACAGGCCCATTTGTGCATTATTCTGCTGTGTTCAATAAAGGCATTTTCAAATTTGCTTTGATTTATGTGTTACTACATAATTTTATTGCTTATAGAGGACAAGGTGTCCCTTAAAACCAGGTTAAAACTGTTAGCTCTGTCAACACTGTTGCCGTCATTAGTGCTATTTGCGCTGTTAGCACTGTTAGCTTCTAGCTGCACACATCTCCGTGTTCAGAGCCGTGTTCAGAGCCGTGTGCAGGGGGGCAATCCCCGTCTGTAAGTGTTGCTGCGTAGCAGGTCAATCACAAGTTGCATTAAATCAAAGCAAGATTTGGCCGTTGGCTGCAAGCAAAATCATGAACATTTTCTAGATCCCAGCACGAAAAGGATCGGTTGCAGGTATTGTATGACTGGAGAAGTTTTGATACGACTTGGTACTGTTTTTTCTTGTGTGAGGGCCAGTACCAGCCCACCTTAGGCCACTATTGGCACACGGTAGCTTCACCAATGGTACACTAGCAATAAATGTGCAAGAGAGTATTTTGGGGAAATGTTGAGGGGCCCTCTCCTCCGCATGCCAAATGACCTATTTCACAGCCTTTGACAGTTGCGCTGCCTGTTATTAACGGTAGTTTGATTGATTTTTTCCCCCACTTACAAAGACCCGCCCTACTCTGCCTGTGATTGGCTAGTACACAACGCCTTCTTCATTGAATTTGTTAAGTTTATTGCTGATGAACAACATGATGGTGGAAGGTTGGTAGGGTTAATAATTTCACCTCAGATGTGGATGTTTAATCACATCTCCTGGTAATGGGAGAAAAATGTTGCTATGCCCGCTGCCTATATGGATGTAAAATGTAATAATAGCACTTCATATCAAATAGAATGTCGACCCCTGGACACTAGCTGTATATCATTCTGCTGTGTTCATGCTCACGGAAGATTCAAATGATTTTTGTTTGCGTGCACATGTTGTTCATGTATGTTTATACAGTAATAAACAACAAGAGAAAGATTATTGCTATCAAAGCATTTTGCATCAGGACCTCAAGAGAATATGCCATGTCAGGTGAAGGGAAGTGGTGGGAACCCAGGGGAGTTAATATAAGGCAAGGTAAGAGAGCAGATAGAAAATGTGGAACTGGAATCAGGTTGACATTGTGACACCAACATGAGTCTTCATAACAATAACCGTACCAATAAAACCTAAACTCCTCCTCTTATCACCCTGCTGTTGTTGCACCGCTGGCTCCTGGCTTTGTTGGACCCATCCGCTGCCACCCGCCCTGTTTGTGCATTTACTGTCTTTATAATTCGTCATTCATGATTACGTGGATAACATACAAAATAATTTCGTGGGACGAATTATGGCACATTGTTTTTCGAATGCTGGATGAGACTAGCCCGTTCAATTACATCTGAAACCAAACATTTTGTCTTCAAAGTCTTTGACTGGCTACATAGCAGGCCTCTTAGCCAACATTGACATATCGTCACCATTTATGTTGACCTGGTAAACTTGTAAGCAAACAGTTGCCTATTTAGACAGCAGACACAGAGCACTGACGGCAGCAATGTAATGTCAGATATTCATTAAAATATTCAAGAAAATTCACAGCCATGTGATGAGGGCACCATAACATTGCATTGCATGTCCAATGTATAATTCCCCCTAAAATGTTAGCCCGACATGTGTTATGTATTATTGATACCTTCGGTTTATAGAATATCATTTTAAATGAAGGACTGTGGGTTTAAGCAATGCCTGGGTACAAAACTTAAGTTCTGCGGGGATGAAGAGGTCTACAGGTGCAGCATGAACACAAACTTTAGTCGAAACTCTAGTCATCACAACCCATAACACGTCCCTTAGGAATATGCATACTGTGATACATGAAGCCCGTTATTTAGTCCATGATGGTGTCTTGGAACATGATGGAAGTGTATGATGAGAAAACCGACACACTTACTGCAGGTTAAAGTCAGAGCACATGAAAGCTTTGTTATCGGTCACTGAGATCCCACCGATTACACCTTCAACCACCTGTTTTGGCCACTCTGCTTTAATAAAAGGCTTAATCAACATAATGCACTCATCTGGTTGTGGAGGCGCATTATCTGATCTCGTCCACCTCACGGGATCCCATTTCCCAGTCGACCTTGACTTCCAGCTGGCATCAAGTTGGCATCCGTCCTGTTCAAGGACAAAACATGGCAGCATGATTAGAAATACACAGTGTTACAGGCCAAGGAGAGACCTTCTGTTGGGACAAAGCACAATCTGATTTACCAGGACGGACTAACTTCTCACAGGAAGGGAAAAATATAACTCACCAACAAGTAGTTCCACACTTTATTGAAGTAAATTAAGCAAGGGAACTTACTTAATAAATATACTTTTGTATATTTATGACTAGGCTTATCTGTGAAGGGTTCAGGTAATCAGTGAATTATAGAGTTCATCACATCAATACAGCCAAGTTCATATTTATCTAATACTTCAAGAAAATGTAATTGACGGCTTGGTTCATTTAAATGTCTTTACTTTTTCTTTGTGGTTACACGTTAACACCTTCCTCGTGCTATGCTGGTGGATTAATGTATTTATTTTTATACATAATAATAGAATAAAAAAGGAGGTTGGTCTAAATGCTCAACAGATTGAGAACAAGACACACCTTTTAGAGGACGTCCAGCATTATTGAAGAGTTGGTTCACCCAAATTACAATGTTTTCACTTCCCTGTAGTGGTCGCGCTCCATGCAGGTATGTTGTTAGTTGTTGGTTCGGGCTCCAAAATTATTTTAGGAACATTGTGCATATCTGTATATATTTTACAAATAACTATCCACGATTTTAATGTCATTCAAAGTCTTTGTGTTCTCTTGTTGCACTACAACAGAACTATGGCCATGTGTGAAACCCCTTTGGGTTCTTCTTTTTGTTATAGCATTGATGAAAGTAATATTATCTTTATCATCTCTACTTTTATATTTTCGCATTCAATAAAAAGGGTCATATTCTATTATTTGTTGTATAACAAGAAAAAAAATGTCAGTCATTTTTTGTATTTGAGAAGTATTCTGCATATTTGCACGCTGTCTTAAATGAATGTCCTCTGTTCGGCTTCGTTATGTCTCACTACACCACAGTCAGATCACATAATGCTCAATGGTTTAAAATGCGAAACCTTTGATCTCAGCTTCACAGTGTTTCTGAGGCTTTGACGATGCTGGTTTCCTTTGATTGAAAGTCTTTAAAGTAACCACACGTTTACCTGCGCTACAGGTTACACTGTTGAAACATATCAATCAGAATTTCAATAATGGATTTTTTTCAAAGAATAGAAAAAAAAAAAGTTTCATAAATAGTCATGAGATTTGGTAATGGTTTATTTCAACCAATTACTCTTTTGCACTACAACATAACTATTACTACTACTTTTTTTACATTCTGTTGTCCCTCTTGCCTTTGCCTCTGTGGGCCATTCAAAAAAGGATCTACAATAAAGATGTCACTCTAGTTCCAGGGGAGGTAGAGGGGGCAGCAAAGCAACACAACGGATGCTAGCTGCCGGTAAACCCCCGAAGAAGAAGACCGGAGACCGAATAGCCACTTCCTTTACTTCCGGGAAACACAATTCTCAATTCACCAAGATGGCGACATTGGTAATAAGCCAGACACCGGTCGGAGGTTTCAGTTTCGAAAACTGCAAGAGGTAAGCGCTGCTGAGCGGATGGAAAGGAGATCAGAATAACTGCACTGCTCGTTTAATAGTTTGTGGCCCCTTTTGTTCCGCCGTCGTGGAGAACGGACGTGTTTTTGTGCGGGTTTCTCAGTGATGCTAGCTCGTGTTAACTTGGCTCCCATACAATGACTCAGGCGTTTCCCACACGCTCGTATCACCGTTCATGTCCACCTGTCGGGCTGACGGCCCACGGCCCGTGGTTTGTCTGCGACTGACAAGAAGAAGATACATGATATCGCGGCGGGACGTTTCTTTGACCAAGAAATTAAACCCAGTTCTGCGTAGACAGCGTTAGTCTGACGTTAGCCCAGGAGGCTACGTCAGACTAACGCGAGCAAACTGTTAGTGAACCCCAGAAGGTGAAATCATAAAACCCTTTAAAACCCGAATGTAGTTCCAGTAAAATAATGAACTCGTTGATGGAGCGTTGTGTAGCTCTGATTGCGACCCGTCACCAGCTCACTGTCGCTGGGCTTTGGCCTGATTGTGTTCAGTCTGTTTCAGTCAGTCTGACTTGGGGGGAAATTATGCTTTCTATGCAGTAAGAACCAACAATAGACCCCTCAAGGGTTAAGGTATTAATGAAGCATAACTTAAACATGTTCAGCACCCCAGACAATCATACAATTAACTTATTGAGTCTTTGAGACTTATTTTTTGACAGTGCTGAATAGTTTGTATACTGTTGCATTTCATGTAAGAAAATATTCTAGAAAAGACTCTACAGTTATGTTACATAATTTATATTTGTGAATGTGAAACTTTGCTAGAATGCTGAGATTTATAATATAATTCTGTTTTTGTTGTGAACTGCAGACACCATAAAAACCTAATGTATTTGTATATGTGGTTAAAAACAATGTTTTTAAATGAACTGAAATGTCACAACAAATATATTGGGCAAATTCTTTCCCAAAAATAAGAGTACAGACGTCTCCAAAACAAGCGGGACGTTTGTCAGGGAGCTGAACCCCTGTTTCACGGTCATGGCCTCACTGCACAAGATTCAGTTTTGTGTAAAATTGTAGCCTCAGGTTAACATTTATTAGTAGGCTGGCAGCGTTTGCTTTTACAGTGACACAGATATACAAAAAATGATTTATTTATTTATTTTCAGAAATGCAGTTTTGGAAGGTGACTCGATCAAAGTGGGGAGCAGCTTGCCTGCTGCTCGGAAAACAGGAACTACCATCTGTGGCGTTGTCTTCAAGGTGAGTGACAGAAACCAGGTCGTTAATAACACGGAGTATCATTATGGACATTTGTGCTAACTGGTCTCGTATGAAGTCTTGTGGGGTCTTTTTTTTCTTCAATTCAAACCTACAATATTCTACTACACTGAAGTAAATGAAGTTCATTGTGTGTTCACTCTGGCCAGCATGAATACACATGGTGATACTAGAGGAGGAGGTGGTGGTTTCATTGTTATCACTTATCTAACAGCCCCTTTTATAAGTCTGTCCCAAGAATCTACATGACACAAACTGATCTTTTTTTTTTTTTTTACAGCAGACATTTTGACTTGCTGTAGCATGAGAGGCTCAGCCTGTGGAGCAAATAGCGTTCACAATGACTGCATTCGCTGAAGGTGCTGCAGTACCTTTCATTGATATTAATTTCTCCTGTGCTTTCCATGCCATAGCAAGTCCAAATGTGTGTGGTGGGAAAGGTCCATCTTTTTACAGAAGAACTGGATACTTCTCCGTCTTGAGTTCTTACAGCAGCATGCCTCGGGTCTGCAGATGAAAACTAGCTGCTTTTATAATTATGTCGGATTTATATCATAACGTGGAGCCATACGCAGCAACGGGCAGAACACACTGTCTGATGTCCAAATGAGATGGGCTAAGCCTCATCAGCCCTTCGCCAGTGGCTTCAAAATATAAAGTAAAGATCTTCACACCTTCACTGGACTCTTCATATTTTGGCGGACTTATTATGTTATGTCATTTTCATTCTTTCTTTTTTTTAAGTCATGTGATGATCAACAAATGGGGAAAACTGAAGTTCTATTTGAGGAAAAACTCATATGCAACGTTGAGGATTCATGAGTTGGACGTACCTCCCCACCATGTGCTCTGGAGTTTTTTTTATTTATTTCCCGTTTTCAGATAACTGTTATCTGCAAAGCTGTCGGCTCTTGTTATGGAACTCCAGCTGACGTGCCGTTTCACCCGATCGGAGCGAAGATAATCCGAAAAAACATTCCGTTGTTATTATAAGATGTCTTTAGGTCGGGTCTCCGTCCAACATGGTTCCCTGATTGGTTGGCCATTCTGGTGAATCAAACCACGTTCTGACACACACACACACACACACACACACGTACAGAGCAACATGTATGGTGAATGTGTTTGGTGAGGATGGGATTGATTTCTGACGGAGTGCCTCAAGAGAAACCAACCCTCCGGTGTCCTCTGGGCTGGTGGTTAGACGGAGTATTGTTTGACTTTGCTATGAAGCACTAAAGCACGCAGCAGCGCCGGGTCTGAGTGCTGACTTGTGTTTCCCTGTGTAGGATGGCGTCATCCTCGGAGCTGACACCAGAGCCACGGAGGGCATGATAGTGGCAGACAAGAACTGCTCCAAGATCCACTACATCTCCCCCAACATCTAGTGAGTGACGGAGCTCGGGGTGAACGGGAACTCTTATTGTCCCCGCACTGTTTCTCACGCTACCGCTTTCAAGTGGACAGATGGACTTTGGTGACGTGTGCTATAGATTTAGTGCAATGCACCAAAAACAGGTTTTTGAATGTTCTGATGCGAAACATAGTTTGGCACAAAAAATACTTTTGTTGTACGACCTGTTGTCTCAGAAATGATTGTGATAATCGATGTTATCGTCTTTTTAAGACCATTTTATGCCACTGACATAATGATCATATAATAGCATGATAATGCAAGTAAAAGTCGTGTCCGTGTGATATGTCGATAACGTAATTCTGGTGACAAGCCTACACGTAGTGGCTTTGAGAATCAAATCAGAGTTTGTAGAGTTTCTATTCTTCGAGGTTGTCGTCCAGCTGACTGGTTGCCGTGTCATTGTGTTGTTGCCCAGCTGTTGTGGGGCAGGAACAGCTGCAGACACAGAGATGACCACTCAGATCATCTCGTCCAACCTGGAGCTGCACGCCCTCTCCACGGGCCGGCTGCCACGCGTGGCCACCGCCAACCGCATGCTGAAGCAGATGCTCTTCAGGTACACGCAATATAAATATATGTACACACACACACACACACACGCGCGCATATATTTTCTATTGAGAAACTGTAACTGGATAAAATAACCGGATAGCCAGTTTTGGTTATTCCAGTGAAATAAAAACAAATCAAGTTACAGTTGGTCACAGTGACGCAAAAATGTGTATTGCCATTTAGTTTCCAAAGATCTGTCTTGCATGTTTTCTACTTGCTTTGAATCTGTGATCTGCACATGTGAGTGAGCTGCTGTGTGTGTGTGTGTGATCAGGTATCAGGGCTACATCGGCGCTGCTCTGGTCCTGGGTGGAGTGGACTGTAACGGCCCTCACCTTTACAGCATCTACCCTCACGGCTCCACTGACAAGCTGCCCTACGTCACCATGGGTCAGTCTCAAACACACACACACACACACACACACACACACACACACACACACACACACACACACACACACCATACACACCTCCATGTGGTTCTTTCACAGGACCTTAAACTTCTTCACAGGTTTATGAAATGTTTTAAATAACCCCAAATGTCACATTTGTGATAAGTTGTCTGAAGAGGGTGATGTGGGCTTTTCCAAGAGGTCTACACTCTTACACAATCCTGTTTTTGTCTGCAGACAGGGCCCCGTCCTACATGTTTTTAGGGTATTATATTCAAAGTTATTACGAGGAACCTTTAGCTGGTTATGAAAAGGCCTCAATTCAAAACAAAGATCAACACAAAATTAAAGTTCCATCTAGAAGCTGAAAAAAAATCTTCAAAAACTTCCTTTCTGTTGGTGTTTTTATCCCATTATTATAAAAGCACACACTTTTACACGCTCAAAGCGTGTCTCTCACACACACACACACACACACACACACACACACACACACACACACACACACACAGATGGCAGAGGCTACCATACAAGGTGCCGCCTGCCCATCAGGATCCAGACTAATGTCCGTTCACTCACACATGGAAGGTTGGGAGCAATGTGGGGTCCAGTATCTTGGCTAAAGACACTACGATGTGCGGACTGGAGGAGCCGGGGATCGAACCGCCAATCTTCAGCCCAGAGGACGTCTCCCTCTAGCTTTGCCCTTGCTTATTAATCTCTCCACGTGTGCAATAGTTGAGGGTTCCCACAGTCTGACTTCCATGAAGCCTTCTAGTTTGTCGTGTTCTGTGTCTGAGCTGAACTCATCTTTTCTCTTCTAAAGGCTCTGGGTCTCTGGCCGCCATGGCGGTGTTTGAGGACCGCTACAAGCCCGACATGGAGGTGAGTACAGTCCACCGCTCGCCCACAACACACACACGCACAAGCACACACACACACTCCTCTAATCAGGAGTTTGATACTTCCTGGTTCGATGCTTCCTGTAATAACGTGCTGGTTTTCGCCGTTTGTTCCGTTCCTTCAAAGGAGGACGAGGCCAAGCAGCTGGTGCGAGACGCCATCGCTGCAGGCATCTTCAACGACCTGGGCTCCGGCAGCAACATTGACCTGTGTGTCATCACCAAGGGCAAGCTGGACTACATCCGGCCCCACGATGAGGCCAACAAGAAGGGGGTCAGGTGAGAACTAAACCAGCTGAAACACGTGGTTTTCCTTTTAGATTCCTAGCATGTAAACAACCCGGGTGTTACATTTGTGGCTTTTGGTCATCACTTCTGTTAGGTATCATATTTTATTTACCTTAAAGGTGCTCAATATGCAAGTCTGAGCATATCTACGAGGGCTTTGTATTGACGATATATTGTGATACTGTAAACAAGGTGATATATTGCTATTTTCAAAATCTCATTTTTGAAAAACTGTAAAGAACACACCACCGTACTGTTAATGTGCATAAAATCTGAGTTTGAAAAAAAGTCAACTTTCTTCATGCAATCAGATCAGCAGGAGCTGCTTTCCATTCATCACAGTCCCTGTGACAGCCAACATTATGGCACTATTTTCTGTGCAATCTGAGCCACAGTCTGCCACCAATCTATACAAAATAAACCATTAATTAATATTCAAGTGTTTAAAATTGACTAAAATAGCACAAAGCATAATATCGCAATATTGAAGTGTATTGGTATTTTCATACATGCCTTTACATTTATAAATAAATAAATATTTATATAGCCTCCGCACGCTTCTCAATATAGTGATGGCCGAGCAGGTGGCTGGCAGCTAACGGTGCTAACCGTTGGAACAAGCGCAACAGAGCTAACAGAGCTAACAGTGTTCACAACAACGCCGTCCATCAGCTGTAACCGCTGTATGAGAGCCGTGCAGAGCGGCGGCCGTGCACTAAAAGGCCCAGCTATGTAAGCAGAGCGGGCAGAACCTCAGAACATTATCCTTTATCTTTACACAGATGATAGTTTCTGTTGCAGTCGTGCTCTGGAGGCTTTAAACCACTGACATGAAAGTGAGCGAACACACCTGCGCTTGTTCCAGAAAGCAGGTTCAGGGGAAACTGAGTTTTATGTCTCAGTTCCAGACATGGAGAGCACTTCAACTCTGGCTCAGTTGCTATGGTAACATGCTTAGTGATCCTAACCTGCTCGCCGGCAGCTTTCCTCCTGAGCCGTTGCGCCTGAAGGAGCCGCCTGACATTTCCTCGTTCACGCTGCAGGTTACTAAAGATAAACGTGTGACGGTCTGGATTATTCTACTCTGAGCTCAGGTCCAACACCTGCTCTCTAGAACAGGCCTCTAAATGTCTGTGGTACTCATACATGCCATAGTGAGCACTCCACCTCGGAGAGTAATGTAGATGGGAAATAAACCAGCAGTTATACCCCACGACAATGAACCGTCCACGCTTAAGTCCATTGTCATGGTACACACACACGCACACACACACACACGCACACACACAGCGTGTTCAGATGGTGACATCAGGGATCCAGGATGAACAGTGTAACAGAACCGCGTCACGATCTCTCACCACCACCGAGCCTGTCGGGACATCACGGTCGTGATCTGAAGTCGTTGCCTTCCCGTCACTCTGCCTCTGCATGACCTGTTTCATTACCTCATTGCTTGACCTGTTGCCTCATTGCTTGACCTGTTGCCTCATTGCTTGACCTGTTGTCTCATTGCTTGACCTCTTGCCTCATTGCTTGACCTGTTGTCTCATTGCTTGTTCTGCTAGAAGAGTAAATGAGCTGGAAGTCGTGCGGCCGTGAGTACAGACGCAGAGTGTTGTGCTGCAGTGAAAAACCCTAACAGCCGCCAATTCGTCTCAATCTGCTACTAACCAGCTTATTATTATTATTATTATTATTATTATTATTTTAACTCTATCCACTCGTCCTGCTCACTCTGACTTTGCATAACTAACGTGCATGGCCGTGTCTGTTGTGCTGTGATGGACGTGGCTAACACCTGTTTAATGCAACAGTTCAGCTCTAGATGGAACCTAAACCTCATCGTGTTTCTTCCCCCGATGTAGAACCGGCGACTACAAGTACAAAAGAGGAACCACCGGTGTGTTGACGAAGGCCACGCTGAACCTGGAGGTCGTGGATGAAACCGTACTCACCATGGACACCTCCTAAACTACTCGCCGTGTGTCCCTTGATGTAGCCCTCTCTGTTCCTAACACAAGTGGCGTGTTTTTCCATGATTTACAATAAAAGTGTTTGAGTTGATTCTTGGTTTTCTTCAAGTTGTTGAACAGAGTCTCTTAGATAACAGCTGTCTGAACTGTAAATGAATTCAGAAACCTGTCTGAATTATGATTTTAAATATGGAATGAGTTTATACATTGGTATAAAATAGTTTTAGGTTGTTGAATAGGGTGACTGTGGACACAGACGGGGGGGTGAACATGCAACAAAGGTCCAGAAACCAACCAGGGACGTCTGCTTTGGTATGAGTCATAACCACAGGGCCACCAGTACCAGTACGAGTCAACCATTAAATAAACCAACTGGTTTCAATATTTCCTGATGCCAATATGACAATAAAAACAATAAAAGGCTCTGGAGACTGGTGGTAATCTGTCAGATTAACGAGTAAAAGACTTAAGTGTGAGATTCTCTTACGTGATGTAAATACTTTGGAATGCTTCATGGGAATCGTGTGATGTGTTTTAGCTGTTAAAGGTTTAAGTTTGCTTTCCTCTTCATGCTGGCAATTAAAAGATTTCTAATGCCCGGACCATATTCACAGTAGTTCTGTGTTTTAACGAAAAAAAGAAGAAATCCTGTGGATTCTCTCCATCACTTCAACTGGAAGCACACGAGGACGGGGTCTCATGAAGGCCGGCACGAGCTGGAGGAATTATTACAGCACGCAGAACCGGTTTCAGTGCATATGCAGCTACTGGCCTGAGAAAGTGTCCACTCAGCACAAACAGAATTAAACGTGTACAGTCAGGGATTCAGGTTATGCGTTCCTCCACCAGGGGGCGCATCATGCCCACAGGATAGAGGAAGATGATATTTCCCACATTAATACAATTAGGAGGCCTTTTACTGAATGAGGAAATGGTTAACTTCAAAATAAAAGCCCTGTGGGTAGCTGTGTGGTGACTCTGCAGAGCTCCTCTCAGCGGCTTGTTTCCTTGGAGAGAACACGGCCCGGCTGAGTCATGTTGGTTCCACTAACACCGGCTGAGTCATGTTGGTTCCACTAACACCGGCTGAGTCATGTTGGTTCCACTAACACCGGCTGAGTCATGTTGCAGATGAGTACAACTGGTAAGAACCAATTAACCCTTTGTACTTTGTTGAATTGTGACTTTCCACTCAGAGGATGGAAGATGAAGATACTACATATAAACTGTCCCCGTCCTGGGCATGTGATATATTTATAATAGCATAGTATAGAAGTTGTCATTTATAAATGAATAAAAGTAATGTTCCGTGATCGTGTATGATAAGGCTGTGTTCGTTAGATATGCTCCTAACACGAGGACAGTGGGGGTGCAGCGGTACCGACTGGTATCAGGGACAATGGGGCCGATCTATTCAGTTCCATTCTGGGTTTATATCTATACACGTCACACAGTGGGATTTTAACTCCTCAAGTTTTCACCAATTTGTCACAGAGTTAAAAAAAAGGTTCACGCTAAATCTGAAATTCAAGATTTTGACAATATCAATTCAATACATTCATATCAATGTTTTTTTTATTTGTTACATTTTGTTTTACAGAGTTAGGAAAGCAATGTTTAAGTGGAGCCTGACGTGGCCTCGCACACAGAAGACTTCCACACAGTGAGGCTCACAGCTTATCAGTGACAGCCCGGTGTCGCATCACATCGGGAATGAAAGAGTCGGATCGGCCAATCCATAAGGACATATTCAGACATATTCCTCGTTTGATAGCATCTATCAAAAGGACATTCACAGCATCTCATTTCTTTGACAGTTTCACATTAACAATGGTCGATATTTACACATAGAAACTTTGTACAACTCTTTGTGTGTGAGGATGATAATGATGATGAATAAATCTTTTTTTTTTTTTAATCACAAGGTCGTCCTTTTACTCAAACAAAAGAGTTCTTCTTTCCTTCTGTCAACACTGAAAATGATATGCAAAAAGTATTAAGGCGACATAAAGATCATTACAAATTCAAAACATAGCGGGTTAACTAATGAGCAAACAGGATAAAGTCGAGGTTGGCACATTTTAGGAGTATTCCATCCAGCTACTTCACACGAGACGGTTGCTTTTCTTCGGCCGGTTGTCTGCAGAGCTCCCGTCATCGTCTCGTTATACACAAGGGACTTTAAATGTTACTTCAGAGAGTTACTGCTCTTCTAAACAAATATGGGGACTTGCGAGAGGTCAAACGCTGAAATACCAGAGGCACTGGATCCTATATTTCCCACAATGCAACACCATAGAATCTTTTCTTAAAGACTCTCCCTGCCTCATAAACATCCCCGTCTTTCGAACTCCAATCCCCCAATTTTCATACTCAGGCTTTGTGTGATAAGTATGGAGTCTGAAGGCCGAACTGAGACGAGTCGAGCCGACGTGACGGAGTTACACTAAAATCAGTCTCCACACAAGGAGGCCCTTTGGTATTGGGAGGGACCCAGACTTACGGAGACTAGCTGGTGAACATGGTGGAGCATTTAGCATCGAAAGGGACAGATCATTTCCTCAGGGGTTGGTGGAGACCAAAAACAGAGCTAAAAGGAGAGTGAATATTAGACTTCCATCCATCAGGTGGACACAAACACGACTCCAAATGAATGCTAATGTTGCTCTGTATCAGCCGGTTGAGTCAACAGAACAAATATTGCAAATATGTCAAAGTTGTGTTTTACGCCCAGATGGTAAAAAGAATCAATTACTGCAGCTTCAAAACGTTGTGCCTGAAAGTTTATTCTTGAAGTTGGAAATAGTAGTGTGACAAAAAAGATTCAAGGTCTACTTACTAAGTTTTACCAGAGCTTTCAACCACATCCCATGGTCTTTATTAGTGTTTTTTTGTTGTCAAAGTCGTTATTTACAACTGAGCCAGCTCCATCTGCCAATGAAAACCATGATGTGTGGTTGAGAGCTCTGGGATAAGATAGGGAGTCGTCCTTGAATCAAGAATATCGTGTCAATGTTTTTGTCAATTTAGGAAGACAGGCTTTAAAAACTAAGTAAGATCTGTATACTTTAAAGGGATAGTTTGGGTGTTTTTGAAATGGGGTTGTGCAGCCATTCAGACATTGACAGAACTATTCCTTTAAGATAATGAAATAATGAAATGACCATCGAGAACAGGGACAATCCACCACAGTCCCTCTGGCTTCCATACAGAACACCTTCCTCTGATAGAAGTAAATAGATGTATTGCATGTCATGTTGTTAGGCCGGGCTTAGTAATTGTTCATCCATATGTACTAATTGTCCATTTAGACCCCTCAATTATACACTTAAATTGACAATATAAAAAAAAAAAAAACATTTCATTACAATGATGGATGAAAAATATTTGAATTCCCAATATCTACTAAACCTACCACACAGGCTATGAACTTGGAATGCAACCTTAGCTAAAGAAACCTCTCACATGAACAATGGGCTTTCATAAACTCCACTTCACTCCACTTCACCACTAAGGCACTAAGGCACCTCTTCACGTCCTCCAGGACAGAACATACGTCTTTCCACGGTTTCCTCCTGTCGACATGAAGGGAAGGCAAACACTTTTCTACGACACCAGGAGAGCGTACGCCATGTGGTGCGAGGTCCTCAGACTGAGCAGAGAGGGGTGGGTGGGGGGGATGTGGGGCAGGGGGTGGGGGAGGCTGTTGGAGATGGTGCTCAGGTGCTGGAAGTCCACATGTGCATCTGTTTGGCGATCTGCAGCACAAAGACGATGTCTGGCCGCTGGTCTGGTTCTGGGGTGATGCACATGCTCACCAGGTCCCGCAGCTGTGGAAAGTGGGCTTCATTAGCTAACGGCATAACAACATAATCTTCCTGTTAACAAACCCCATGAAAAGTCCCTTCCAACAGGTGCGCTAGTCCCTCTGTCACTTTATTCTTGAACTAGAATTACCGCCAACCAGTCATGTTGCAGTTTACTTCCATGTCCGACAAAATATTATCACTTCATCATTTTTTTACGTTCAGACATTTGCCTGAAAGGGTCATAATTAGCTATGAATTCTTGAGCAAAGGCCAAAAATGTTGACATTCCAAGTGAATGTTTGGGCCAGACGTAATGAGATGACCCTTCCTGAGATGTCACTTTCCAGAGAATGGGACGGGCGGATCGTGATATGTTGATGATGAAGGAACCCAGTGAAACAGTGGGGCTCATTGATGTGTTTTCTTAACAACAATGGAGCTCAAGAGGAAGAAGATCTATCAGGCTGTGAATTACTACTTGTTGGTAGATACATCCACTGTGGGTGTTGGCACTGGGGGTGGGATTTGTTGATCGTAAGAAAAAACTATTGCCAGGCTGACACATGACACTCGTTTTAACGAGTCTTGTACAAAGTGATGTAGCGTGTCCTGGGAAAGAGTGGCGCCACCTCTGGTACCCGAGGTCTGTTTGTTCTACTGAGAGACAGATCAGTCTACTGAGCAGAGCATAACAAGCTACACAACTAGGATACGATACAGTACGATTAGTTTGGCAACTGCCCAAATTCCAAGGAAGCAATAGTGATTAATTATAGAGAAAATCAGAATATAGACAAAAATAACTGGATTCATCTTTATTGATGCTGTTGACCTTAAAAGTAAATATCTGTATATCTGTATTCACGGTACATTTGTTGTCGGTGAGAAAGACGTGAACCACTGGTGGGGTTCAATATGACTGAAGCCTAACGGTCGGGTGTGTGTTGCTCTACCTTCTCAGAGTAATGGTCGGGGGGGAGGGGAGGGTAATCGCACTGCTCAATCTTCCGGCAGAGGGAGAGGAGGTTCATCTTGTCCCCGTAAAACGGACTCTGCAGCGCTGCCATCTGGAGACAGAGGAAGACAGAATGGATGGGGGACATTCTTGGGAGGAGGAAGACACAATTAGTGGTATGTGTGTGTAGACAGTGAACCTGTCCAATAATACCCTACTAGTGTTGCTCTGAACTAACATCCAAGACATTAATGCCTGAAGTAACAAAGAAAAATATTGCCTCTTTGCAGTTAGTGGTGGTGCCCACAGATGGCGTTGTTAGTCAGTCTGACCATCTATCCATTCATACACTTTACAAGATAAGACACATGCAGTCTGAGGTGTAGACAGTGAAGAGGAATGGCTCCAGTACAGTTCCTTGAGGTGCACCTGTGTTCCTTATCAACATCCCAAGAGGCACAGCCACTCTGACATACCGTGGCTGGCCTATGGGGTAGTCCATGATCCAGTTCACGGTTCACTATACATGACTTTAACCCAGATTTTCCACTTGGCGGCGGTTTTTGGCTCGCCCGAGCACTATGTGTGAACTGTTGAGAGACGCTAGCCCAAGAGGCTCCCAGAGGCATCGCACAAGCATTCCATACATCTAGCAGGTCAAATATCTGGACCTGTTGGGGACTTACAGCCAATGAGAGCAC
Organism: Ophiodon elongatus; assembly: GCA_016806645.1. Taxonomy (NCBI): domain Eukaryota; kingdom Metazoa; phylum Chordata; class Actinopteri; order Perciformes; family Hexagrammidae; genus Ophiodon; species Ophiodon elongatus. The sequence continues at coordinate 689,628 of JACSYO010001746.1, read as the reverse complement.
AACACAGCGGTTGAGGGGAAACCTGGAGGAGGACTCGCCTGTAACAATAGGAACTTTACCGTATGTGTTGCATTTGCAGCACTGACCGAAGTAGTTGTTGTACTTGGAGGATATAGGCTGTACACAGTAAAGACGTGTGGAAACAGGCTATTTTTGTAAACACGTGTGCCAACGACAACATCGACAGGCACGACTACAAGGAAAGTTTAGCAGATTGCTTGAACAAAAAAAAAACCTGCCACAAGTGTGTAGTCTTTTGAGAGTGCTGGGACATCCGTTCTTTGGCACCGGAAACCATGCAGGAAGTCTTCCATAGTGTGGGCAGCTTCCTTAACCTCAAGGAAAGATTTAGGAAGTGCTGGACCTAAAGCTTCCAAGCACACACTTTGGGGACTGATGTTGTCGGGCACAGTGGATTTGTTTATTCTGAGCCTGGAGAACGACCTGTACACCTGGCTGAGTGTTAGGGTAGGGTCGGGACAGGGTCAGGACAGAGTTGGGTCGGGACGGGTGGGGGGGGGGGTTAGGTGCAGTGAGTTGTGATCCAGCGGTTGATATGTTGTGGAGGGGCGTGAGGGCCCGTGAGGGCCCGTGATTCAAGGCCATGTTGATGGTCCTTTCCTTGGTGGGGAGAAGAAGCCCACAGGGATGGGGGTTGTATCAAGGCTCTTGAAGAACAGGTTTAGCTCACTAGTATATTCTGGGTCCCCCGGACCTCTGCAGGCAGGCGTGCTGTCGTTCGCTTCATTCCATTCCAGACCTCCTTCACTCTGCTCTGTCCCATCGTGGCCTCAATCCTCTCCCTGTAGTTGTTTTTGGCCTCTCCGTTTCCTCTTCAGCTCTCACAGATAACTGATTTCTCTACACATCTGCTTTCTCTTAGCATTAGTTTCACTTGCCCTCAATGTATTGCAAAATGTAACATTGTCGTGACATTTGCTGAGCACATGTTCCCTGGTGGAAGAAAACTGAAGAAAGTTGGAGAAGCCACTTTTTGAAGAAATGGTGGCGAGAATGCTGGATGTTGAAAAGCTCGATTGCTGGCTTAAATATGGAAGAAGAAAGTGAAGTAGTAAGACTAGTTGGACTAAAAGGAATGGGTTTAATTTGTATGAATGTCATTGAATAGTTGAATAATACCAATAGTGTAAAGTTTTTGTGAAAAGCTGAAGCTAAACAGAACTGCTGGCCTTAAAGAGTGAATAATACCAATAATGTGTGTGTCAAACAAATTCAGCCCATCTCAATCAGCTGTGTGTCTCCAGCTGGACTGTGATGAGTGGTGGCAACTGATGCTCCTGGATCAGTTCATTTCATAGAGATTAATCGGAGGCCCACCTCGAACTAAGAGGAGCTTTAAAATAGTTTCAATGACATTTAGACAAATTAATCCCTTTCCCACTTTTCCAACTGTTTCTACTATTTCACCTTCTTCTTACACATTTAAGCCAGTGATTTGTTGTAGCGGCAGCTTCTCAGCATTCACACCGCAATAGAATCCTCAGGAATTGCCTTCTGTAGTACTTTAATTTCCCATCCTAAAATGTTGATGGCAGTAATCTTGAATTATAGGGAATGAGATGTTTGGTTTTATGGGCTGCTGGTAGGGCTTTAGACAATTAGAATAACTTCAGCATTTGATCCTGAGAAAGGATGCTGATGCCTAAAAGTCAGCTACTGCTAAATTAAAAAGTAAAGAAACTACATGACACATTTTATGAACAAAAGTACTTTTGGGGCAGAAAACTGTGCAATTTTAAAAGTGAAGGGGTAAAAACTAGTAAAAGCAAAATAAGCAGTAAAAAATGGAAACAACGTTAATAAAATAAATTAAAAAAAACAGATGAGGAAAGAGGAGAGGGCGGTATGCAAAGTGAGGACGTGTCTGGTATCTCATGTGGTGGATGTGGGGATGCAGCCAGAGAATAAATGAGACTGACACATAATGCTGCTCATTCAGTCTCTGTTGGCCTGTCAAAACATCCTCACATGCTCAGAGAATATCCAGAACACGGAGGACTGGGAAACCATTGTCTCTGGGGAAAGGCTGTTTCAACAATGCATTCCAATGAAATACATGGAAATGAGAGAAAGAATAGGGGTTATTATGTCCACGGTGATGGCAAGCATCTGGATGGAGGGATGCTGGGAGAGCAGCTAATTGAGCTGTTTAGCCTGCAAACTGGAGCTAGCTACACTCTTTGAACGTTTCATTGAGAAACGCTAATTAACTCTTCTTTTCCACTAAATGAGCTGTCAAAGGGAAGTTAGAGAACTTTTTTCTTTTCTCCATTGTCCTAAAGGCACATCAAAACACCCTCCGGTATTGTTTTCCTTATTAATACACACGCTGAGAGCAGACAGGACTGACGCATGGCATCATGGGTTGATGCGCATCGACCTTTGAGGATACGCAGCTGTTGTATCTCACAGAGTGTCAACTCTCCAGGAAAGCATCATTTATTTATATAATCTTCCAAATCATCACATCCATCTTCACTACCTCTTCTGTCCGTGTGGCACGTCCACTGTGTGCAACAGGGGTCAAATGCCAATGACGGTGCAAGACACTGAGGAGAAACCTGGAGGTGGGGGTCGCCTTTCACAATAGGAACTAGTAAAAAGTAAGGACATGTGGACACAAGCTATTATGTGAACACAAGCAGGACTTTGCCCGTGTGACTTCTTGTATCTGTTTTTGTTTTTGGATTCCTCCCAAGATGTGGTGTGAAAACCGCGACGACTACAAGACAGCAGGTTGTGAAGTGTGAACACAGCGTCTGTTCCGTCCAGGCGGCAACCTCCGGTTCTGCCCAGGGAAGCCGATGCGGAAGTGTATTAATACTTCTCTAGCATTCTCTCTACTGTCCACCAGGGGGCGACTCCTCTGGTTGTATAGAAGTCTATAGAAAATGACTCTACTTCTCTCTTGATTTATTCCCTCAGTAAACATTGTAAACATGAGTTTATGTCTCAGTCTCTAGTTTCAAGTCTTCTATATGGTGTCTCTACGTCCCTCCTCCACATTCCAAATATGGTAACTTCCGTTCATTGGTTGCGAAAAAAACAACATGGTGACGGCCGTAATCCAAGATGGCGACGTCAAAATCGCCAAACTCCAGGCTTCACAAACCAACGGGTTGTATACAGTCTGGTCATCACCAGTAGGTTTTCACCAACACTTTTTATGCCTCAGCGCCGGGGACCGCCGTGGCCCTGAACATTATACTTTCGAGTCAGTCCTTCCCAACCTCACCATTTATCTGAACAAGTCACTGTCAATGAGGGTCAACATGTATGTGATCTTACCTCATACAGAAGACACCCCAGGGACCAGATGTCTGACTTAAAATTGTATCCGTTCTCGTGGATCCTCTCCGGTGACATGTAGTAAGGTGTCCCCACTGAGACGGAGAGAGAAACAAACAAATGATCCTTCTGTTCAAAAGGGACAACTTATTCATTGCCTTCACAGATATAGCACATACAATGAACACATTGCACAGTTTCAGCACTAAAATATTATACAACTGATCTGTATCTTGTTGTTTCTGCATGAACGTGTATGTGTGTGTGTTCTGTATACACATGCATGTAGTATGTGTTGCCTGTGCTTTACCTAAGGAGTGTGCCGCCGTGGTTTTAGAGCTGAAGAAGCGGCCTAATCCCAGGTCACCCAGCTTTACCTCCCCCGTGGCTGTTATGAACACGTTGGCTGGCTTGATATCTGGTACACACACACACACACACACACACACACACACACACACACACACACACACACACACACACACACACACACACACACACACACACACACACACACACACACACACACACCATTAATCAAACCTGAAATGTTTAGACAGAGCTTATCAGAACATTTTAAGCTGCAGAGAAAGATGACCTATACATGAAAAGAAACAAATATGAAGATGATGAAGTGTGCATGGCGTGAATGAGAACTGAGAGGAGGGCGAGTCAACCAGTGAGTAGCCGTTTACCGCGGTGCATTACTCTGCGTGAATGCATGTGCTCCAGAGCACTGCAGAGCTGCACAAAATATTTCCATATAGTCCTCTCTGGGATGAGGCGCCTCTTCTTCTTGAAGTACTAAACAGATAGAAGTCAGGATTATAAAGCCATAAAAAGTAAATATGTATTTTCGACTAAACATTTCCTGTTTCAATTTCAATATTTGAGCCCTTTAGCATCTTTCTGTGGACAGAATCTCCTCATTTGGTAACACAAGGATTCTATTATGAAATATTTGCAGGACAGGGTTGTGGAAAATGCAGTGACTTTCACAGCTTTTAATTGTGGATTGCGATTATTTACAAATAATATTTTTCGGTGTAAAATTATTATAATTGGCATTCATAATGAAATGAAATGAAACATTCTGGCCATTAAAAAATTTTTGCTGTGGTGTGGTGCCGTCCCGCATTGCTCAGGCAGGTAGTGTGACCCGGGAGTTATGGGAACCAGTTCAACAAAGGATACAAAGGATCATAAATATCAAAAATATGAATTTTGGTAAAAGGGAGTACATTTTGGAAAGAACTGAGCCTCTGCTAAGTCCCGCCCCTCAAACATGCAATGCAATGGTTTCACATATTTTTTTTACTTTTCAGGCTGGCTTTGTGGATTTGGATCTAGTTAGTGGTTATAGTAGTGTAATAGTGATAATGTTGGATAATATTTCTAGAGGGAGTGCAGTTAGTGACAGTGTGGGCTCCATGGTAGCTCTGAGAGCTTGATAGACTAGCAGCGGGGGGCGGGGCTTAGCAAAGGGTCAATTCCCATGTAATACAGGGATCCTGGATCCTGGATACACTCCAGTAATAAACTTATCTAACAACTATTTTTACTACTGGATATAACATCCGTTGAGTTTGGATCACTTTTCTGCACACAGTATTCATCTACTTAATTATTTTAATCTGATGTAAACCTATGCAGACTATCTGGTGATTTCCAACCTTTATCATCTGGGACAGATCTCCAGCATCCGCCAGCTCCAGAACAATGTTGAGCTCATTGTCTTCAATGAAGGAGTCCAGGTATTTGATCACATTGGGGTGATTCAGTTGCTGCAGTGGACAAACAGAAGGGAAATTGTTCTTTGCAGGCCCTAATCTGTTATTTGTTCATTTTAACACACCATGTAACAGCTGCGACAATCCACAGGTACAGCTGAACTCAAAGTGATGGTGTGGGCAAATGCAATTTCTTTGCCCTTGTCCTCATATTTCCCTCTCAACAGAGCTGGAAAACCTTTCAATAAGTTCTGTGTCTCGCTGACCCACTGAACACAGTGATAATGTTTCATCATCTTTACCTTTAGTAGATCTATCTCTTTGATGCAGTCCTGACGGGCCTTGGCATCCATCATCTCAAAGATCTGCAGTGACAAAGATATAGGTTAACATGAATGTATGAGTTCTGGTAATGGTGAACGGCTGAACCGTGGCAAGCCCAGACTTTGAGACATAAAACATTGGTAATCGGAGATGTCACCAAAAATATCGAAGTTGAAGCCTGATTACCTTCGAGATCGAACAAGTCCACCAGAAATCAGACAAGCTAAGCTAAGGATGGACGAGGCTAATGCTAGCAGGACCCACCTAGCTCGCTGGGCCCAAGTCAAATCAAACAAAAAACGCAAAATATTAGCAGCGATCAACAACCTGAGAACAGACGTTACCCTCCGAAATGACAAACTTCTGGCTGCCATCTCTGAAATCAAAAATAATCTTGGCTCCTATTCAAGAACACTGACGCAGGCCAAGGATCTCATTAGTGAGACAGAAGACAATGGATGAAGTGTGGCGAAGTGAAGCCATGACTCCAGGCACAGGGAAAAGAAGTAGGCCTACTCTTCCCTGCCAGGATGTACAGGCTGAGCAACGGGCGAACGGACGCGGGTTTGATGCTCCTGAGGAGGTTGAGGAATTTCTCCACGATTGAAAGGACGGCTAAACAAGGCTAGTTCACATAGCTTACATATTTGGATCATTCAGTGGAGCCTCACACTTTCCCATTTTGACTGACCTACATGGGATGTTGGGGTTGGTGCTTCGTTTTGTTCTCAGTTTGTTTGGGACTGAACAAGGAGGACCTGTCGTAGGCTAAATAAGATGCCGACTACTGTTTTAACTGCTCCTTTTACAGGATGGGTTGAGGAATGGTCGAGGGGCTGGTAAATGTAAAGGGTTGAAAGGACTGCACAGGGTGACAGGCAGCTGTGTTTCTACTATGTCGAGACATGATGTGTTGAAAAAACAAAATGCCAATAAACATTTGGATTTATTGTTTCCATGTTTCCATTTGCGTATTTTCTGCGCATTTAGAAAATCAAAACTTCCTCAATAGCACAAAAACAGTTTAGTTTAGTTGCTCCAAACCAGTTGATGGAAACCTGCATAAATCACATTTATTTTTTGGAAGACAATTGAATGAAAACACGCAACTGTTTCTAAATGACCTCAACCATATCTTTGCGGTTACTGTACCGACACCTCCGCATCGGCTTCACTCGGTGGAACCGGAGGTTGACGCCTGGTTTTGCCAGGCATCTTGATGATGCATGAAATATTAACAATATTAAATTGATGAGCTGATAATACATGCACATGCACTGGGCTAATAGTCTTGACATATGTATGAATTGAGAATTGAGAATAAGATCCTGCATCAGTATCTGCTGAGTACTGTACCTGGACTTTCTTGAGTGCAACCAGCTGCCCCTCCAGCAGGTACGTGGCTTTGTAGACCTCACTGAACTGGCCCCGACCAATCTTCTTCTCAATCCGGAAGTTAGCCAGAGTGCAGAAGTACCTACAGCTTGGCATGTTTTTCTGGACATGGAAACACCACATGAAAAGGTCCAACAATGGACCGTGTTAAAGTGCATCATGAAGCTTAGGTGCGTCGAATGAATCTCACTCTCTGGAAAATGTCTAAATGTTTAACTGTGGCTTTCAATCCCCCCAAATGATGATGATGGAACCGAAGAGCAAATACAGTCGTGCCTTCAAATTCTTAACAGCAATTACTGTACTTTTGGGGCGTAAGATAATATCGATACACTTTGTGATACTGTGATCGATTCTCAAAAACACTATCAATTTCTATAATTTATAGTTTGCATGCAATGATTGGTGGCAGACTGTGGCTTAGATTGCACAAAAAGTAGTGCTATGATGTTGGATGTTACAGGGACTGTGATGAATGGAAATGCAGATACCACTATTCTGATTGCATAAAACAAGTAAACTATTTTTTCCTAAAATTAACCCCTGTACAATACATATTGTAGCACCAGATTCTTTGCAATATAAAACACTAATTACTTCATCAATGAGCAGTCACCGCTTGTACTTATTATTATTATTATTATTATAGCTGTACAGTTCAAACACTGTCTGTTTGGAACTTAACAGAGTTTCAGTGTGTTTTTTAAATAATGGGCAATACATTGCATTGTCCGGATGTCCAAAGCCAATACAGACAAATCAATTTATAGAGATATATATAATTAATAATTTGACACTGTGGGAAATCTGCGTGTCCTCTTTCTTGTCTCACCATAAAGGCTGAAAACAGTTAACCTGGCTCTGTCTCACAGTGAAAAGCTCACCACGCTCTACCAGCACCTCTAAAGCTCACTGATGAACGAGTTCCATCTCTTGTGGTTAGACGGGGTGTTATGCATCTCTTCGCCCGGTACTAACTTCCTGCAGTCTCTGCTGGTTGACTAGCGGCCTAACAGTGAACGATGAGGATCATACCAGGAAATTACTGCACCAAGCCAAGAAATAGTCCAGCACCATGTAAAAATGTGTCATCATGTTTTTTTTCCAGTTTTTGTAACCATTGAGATTAGATGCAATGGAGTTACTTAGTGAGCTTTTAGATGTGCCGGTAGGTGGATTTTACAACAACAGCTAAAAGGGAGAGCTAAAAAAAAAGTATCAATTGTGTGGACAATTGTATGATAGACAGACACCACACATTTTAGAACAAGTGACATTCATCTTTTCTTAAAGCCGTCTAATAATACATTGGTTAAATGCCCTACCTGATCCTCCTGACCGGGTATTTCGTAGAGATTGTTGTGGTTGTCTAAGGTGGGCTGGTTGTTGTTCTGCGCCTCCATGGTAGCATCACACCCACCAACTCCTGGAACAAAGAGGATAAATGATCACATCTTCAATTATTCAGCACATTTAGAGTCTCAGAGCATTTTCACATAAGAGCATAATAATAAATAAATAAAAAATAAATAAATAATAACAAGGAGGGAGAGATAAAGTATGAAAGCAAGGTGACCTGCTTGCCGGCTGCACATGGCCCACATGAGTTAAACTGAATTACAGCAGGAAACACTACTGATACCACTTCTGTGTCACTCAATGTGTCATCAAAACTTTCATACTGACTATGCCACATGACACTGTGTGTGTGTGTGTGTGTGTTAAGTAATATATGCACATGCTGATATTTGCATTGCAGTAACTTCTTCTTCTGACAGTAGGCGCTCAACAGGAAACTCTCCCTAGATCTTTGTGTGATTGTACGGAGGTGGCAACCCTGAAGGGTTAATGGCTGTATCGACAGGGTGGTTAAGGATGGTCGGTTGGCTGGTCATTCTGGGGTTCACGGCAGATAACTCCTGGCTTATTATTGGCCTGACAATCGCTGGAGATAATTATGATGTAGGAACAGATTAGTTTTTAAGTGGCTTGATGAGTGATTTAGGAGACACCATTTTTTATTTTATTTTTTCTGAGGTCCAGACCTGTCGTCGGAGTCATGTGCAGTCAGCCTGCTGTTATCTGAGCCTAAGTTTTCTCAGTTTATTGCTTTTAAACTATTTTGAGTTTGAAAACCCATAATTACACTTCAGTCATGTTGACGTTATCCTATTTGAGTCTGCATTGTGAATTATAGGCCAATATAATTCTAAATGTATCCACGTAGCTTAATTAATGATCTCACCATTTGAATTGTCTCTTGATGCTATTGTATAACACTGCAATATTAATACAGACTTCTGAAATGATTTGACCCCCCCGTTGCAGTCAGTTGTCGTCTTGCGACGCGCTTCATGTCAGTGACCCTTTGACCCTTAGTTTGTCTGCTGACGCTGTTAAAAATGACAGACTTTCCTCTGTGGATCTCCAAAAGCAGGGCTTCAATATAGAGCACGTGGGGCGGGACACGTAGCCTTATACGGTGTTATGGGGCCGTTTATTATGCTCATTTACTATTCTCATGACACATGTATGCACAGCTGGCGTTCGTCATGTTTACGCTGGTCATTTACACAGTTATATTGAAGTCAGGAGCATTTGCTGAATCTGACATGGGAAACCCCGTAGGAAAAAAGAGTAAGAGAAAGTCAAGATAAGGATACCTAAATGTTCTTGCATGAGGTAAAATGTTTGTAAATGACCTGAATGCATATCTGTGATATTTCTGTACTGACATGTCTTGTATTTATGAGGCCAAACCATTCATTTCCATTCAACATATGAATTTGTATAAAGAAGGACAGTGGTGACACTTGTCTTTGGTGATCAGAAGAAAATCACAATATTATATAACAGAATTTAAGTTGCGTTAAAGCCACGCCTTGAAAAGGAAAAAAACTATGGCAAGTCATTAATTTGGTCTGAAGGTTGCTACTGAGTTCTTGACATGTGTACAGGCACTGTAATACTTCATACACATAAACCACATGATAAAGTTCTTTATAAATAAAAACGTTCAAAAATCAGGGAAGGCTATATTTGGCAAATATATTAACATCTTCCTTTTAAAGTTGGTTGGATATCGGCCTTCGGTCCGTTTTGTGTGGCTTGGGGTTTCTTCAGAGGCTGAAGAGAAGAAATAGATCCTTGTGCTTCTTCTTGTTTCATTGTCTTCTGTTCAGGGCTCGGTGGAGCTGATGGCACTAGACTTAAACCCGCCCATCTATGAAAAAATTATTTCCTCCCCCAACAGAATTAATATTGTTTGCTTCACATGTGCAAAGCCCACCGTGGTTAAAATGACAGTCCTTCCCATCTTAGACTACGGTGACGTATTCTACAGGTCCGCCTCTAAAAATCTTCTCAATAAACTAGACGTCATCTACCAAACCGCCATCCTCTTCGTCACCGGGGCTCCTTTCAACACTCATCACCGCAGCCTGCACGCTTTGGTCAACTGGCCATCACTCCACACCCGCACACTAATCCCACATAGCTATCTGAATAAAACATCTGTTATTATGAAAAGATCAATATATGTCAGTATAAGTCCAGTGTCTGGAGTGGTCCTCAGGAATGTGTAAAGGAGGAGTCGTTAAGCAGCCACCCAGACAGAAGTGGTTCCTGCAGTTAAACAATCTTCCTACATTTTCTGTAAGTTAGTTAAGCATCAAACATCAATTAATGTACATTTCATTTGTGCACTGAGAAGTCAGCCTCTGTCCTCTGTTCCCAGAGTTCACAGTATGTGTGTGTGTGCGCGACACATCCTGGAATGCAGGATATTGGCCCTAGAAAAGGGGGTCTGGAGGAACGTTTCCTGACTCGGAGACCACAGTTCTCCATGAGAAGTACACCAATATTCGCTGGTAAACAGAAAATAAAAAGGACATTTCTATGTCCATACATGACTGCTAGCGGGGCTTACAGGGCAAACAAGGAAATGAAATAACAGCTTTAATCTACCTCAGTGTGAGCGAGACTACACAGTCAGAGAGCTAATCGCTCCCTGCCGACGGTGGAGTTGAGGCCTGCTGGGTGCCTGTGGTGATGACTCATGGTGATAGAGGCCGTGCTCCAGTTTGAACTGGAAACGAGACGGCCGTTGCCAAACGAGCGGATCACTGGGTGAGCTAGTGAGTAGCTCTTCATGTGACTAGCGGAGTCGTCCGAGCGTGACCTCGTGCCTCCCTCTCTACAGACCAACGCGGGTGAACTTTTTCAAATCGCCGTCTGTAGCGTTCACGTTTCTGAAGTTCACGTTTTCTGAAGAAACAAAGCCCTGGGATTTCCTGGAGGTACTATTTCCAAGAACTGATGTATTAATAACTTCTTTCTACCACAAATAGCTTCATGTTGAAACTAGCCTCCCCCCCTCCCTTAAGCATTTAGCTGAGTGTACATGTGCTAACTTGTGCTCACCTTAACCTACTCAGCTCCGCTAACCATTAAAATGTTGGCAATGCCTCATGCCATGACTTTGGTTACAGCCCACATGTCAGGCTGCTGTTAATGACGACTGTGCTGTTGTTGGCATGCGAGGCTCGAAAATCCCTAACCACCGGCCCGTCTGACTCACACGGCAAAAGGAATCCACTCTGCTGTTGTCTAATGCCGAAGATTTTAGGATTTCTTTCAATGGGTGACCGTTACACGTCCTCTATCGATAAACAGGGTTCTGTTTAGGGATGTTAATGACCGTTTTAACAATTAACCAGGGCTGCACCCAACGATTATTTTAACGATAACTTTTCCTATTGGTCTATTAATCTAAGGACTAATTTATCTATAATTCTAAACAACATATTTTTAATAACTAATTAACTCACTGGACATTCAGTCTTCCGACCACACAAAGCTCTTTAACACTACATGACATAATTCACCCATTCATACACGGATGGGAGGGGCTACCATGCAAGGTACCACCTGCCCATCAGGACTAGCTTTCCCTTTCAGAAGTGTTCGTGCGTGACATTTGTTCTGCTGACTCACTCACTCACTCACTCACTCACACACTCACTCACTCACACACTCACACACACACACACACACTCACACACACGTTGGTATTTGGCCATGAAACAAACTGGACAAATTAAAATTTTCACTGCGCTAATGGTGGAGCAGATGGAAACAGACCTGCTGTAGTACAATCATGAACAAATATGATCAAAGGCGGTCCGGGCCACTTATGGCAAAATCTGTGTTTCCATGACGTGGACTTTACTTTGGCGGACTGCCTAAGTATAAAGGGCGCCCAATCTTTATTTGGCGAACCATATTAGCTTTTTTTTTTTTTTATCTGTCCAAGAGAATGACGCCATCCACTATCAATTAATTAGTGGACTGTAGCGACAGGATGCCGCTGAGGAGCAGATAGAGCTCGGCTGAGCGGGCTGGACCCACGGTGGGACTACCATGGTGTGCCGTGCGTTGCTTCTGGCTTCTAGTGACACATGACGCGGACACAAAGTTTATTACCATCCACATCCCGCAGTGATTGGCGTGCAAAGCTGCTTCCGCTCAGTTGTTTGGCTGACACATATATAATATGTGTATAGTAAAGTAAACCAAACAAAAAAATCATGCACGGACCTCACTTCAACCCACTTGATTATATCGCCCCAGACGCGGAGCATTTTCATTTTCCTAGTTTTTTTTCCCTGTTGTTTTCTTTCCAAATTCAGAATAATACCAGGAAAAAATAGTGACTGGACCCAGACCGTGAGAGGTGTTTTCCTGAGGACTTTTTTCATTTCTGTTCACATGTTCAACATGAACCCACACATCTGTTTCCTCTTCCTGTCACAATGAAAATCAGCCCTGAATCTCGCATTCACTTCAGAAACTTCTAATGAAATAGTAGGAGGGAGATTCTTCACATTCAAAGGGTCGGACTGAAAAGAACGACTCATTTTCTAAACTCTTAGTTGCTCACAGGTTTGACTGTGAGTGTGAATATATTTGTTCATGTAGGTGTTACCACTGTTGCAGCCAGTGCAAGGTGTACCCTGCCTCCTGCCCAAAGCATGCTGGGATAGACTTCAGCCCCCTGCAGTGGAGTTAGTCACGAGTCCACTGCAATTAGAGAGATAACACCCACAAACAGCATTCCAGTACTTCAAAAAGAACTTTAAGCAGACATTTTTCTGGTAAACTATCAGCCAATGCAACGAGTTCTCAGGTGTTTCTGTGGGAGCAACATGCAGCACACGACAATAAGGTCAATAAACAGTTAGGGGTTATGTCACCTACGTTATTGCACACACATTACCCACTCACCAGACACAACTTTAGCTTCCTGCCCTGTGAGTCCGGTATTTGATTCCAAAATGAACGGAATGTTGTCTGCTCGGCTATGTCAGGATTCTTTCTGTCCCTATCCAATCAGACACTTTTTCACATGAGTCATACGTTGTGGTCGTGTCTAGATCAGTGGTTCTCAACTGGTCTGGCTGTGGGACCCACCATCACCCCTTAATGACAAGCCGCGACCCAAATCGAGGAACATTTTCAACTTCTCAAATTTATTTAATGAAAAGATGGTGCTGATTGGCTGATGATTAGAAAACTAATTTTGCGGGTCACGGTGTTCTTCTATGCTGTAAAATGGCGGGGGTACGTGAAGATTTAAAATATATATATATTTAAAATTATCATCGATTAGAAATCCTTTAAAAATATTTATTTAATACATTTTCAATAAAATATAAGTGTAAGTTCACAAGCTGAATTTTATATTCAGTAGGCTATTCAATTTCATTATCCTAAAAACCCAGAGTCTCCCCCATATCAGGATGGTTTGACCCAACCTGGCACACGCCCCCTGTCATCACCTGTCAATCACCGCCGCCTTGAAAAACTCAAACAATGAGTGGCTGAAACGTAGCAGCAATGCTGCTGAAAACATGGAGGACAAGAGCAAAACAAGTGGAAACCAGAGCCGGCAAAAAAGTGTGAATAGACGACACTCCGCTGCATAAAAAAATCCCCTTCAAAATAAAACCACAGGATAATAAAAAAAAAAAATTAAAAAATTAAAAAAAAGATCTTATCCAATTTTTTGTTCCCCAGGCAAGGGCCCTTTTCAACCAAAACATTCCAGGAACTAGAAGTCTCTTTGGTGCATTGTCTGTGTTTGTATAGCGCTTTCTAGTCTTCCAACCACTCAAAGCAATTTAACACTACATTCACACACTGATGGGAGGGGCTAAGGTACCACCTGCCCATCAGGAGTAGCTACCATTCACACACCGTAGGCACAGCTACGGGAGCAATTTGGGGTTAAGCGTCTTGTACATTGACATGAGCTAGCGGAGCCGGGGATCAAACCGCCGATCCTCTGATTAAAGGACAACCCTGCTCACCACTAAGCCACAGTCGCCCACAAATGAGGCCCATGGCAGAAAAAAAAACCAAGGCAGCATTTAAAACAGTTTTTACACATTAGAACAGAGTCATCCTGTTCTTTGTGTTTACTGTGCATGACTCTGATGTTTGAGTTTGATCACATGAATAAATGAAAAGGAGACATGTAGAGATGGAAGAAGACTTTAAACTCCAGAACGCCTGTCTCCATAGTAGATGATCTGCTGAGTGTTTTATGGTTATTCACAGTGAATGAGCATGTTCATTTAATATGGTCATGTTTTTGGTGAAAGTTGAACTGAATTAATGAACCTGACCGCTCACGCACCATTTTACGGCACCTGGCATGCCGGCATGGCTAGTGCAATCAGAGGAGTGAAGACATAAGCCACTGTTTATTCCATCTCCGCCTCCAGTCTCAAATCAATCCACTTGATGAGCGAGTGTTGAGCAGTTGCCAGCACGCAGGGAGGGTCGAGCTCATGTTGATCCTGGATTACTTCCTTGTTTTGTGAATGAAGCGGTCCACGAGTTGTTGAAGCGCCACAGTGTCTGTGTTTGACCAGTCAATGATGGCGGGGGCTGCAACCTCCGCCCCAAAAGATCCTCAACCATCCTCAACCACAGAGCAGGTACTTCTTTTACACCTGGACCTATTGTACAGGAACTAAATGTAGTCCCTGGTTTCCCGATCAAAGCACATGTTTAGGTTTAGTTCCTCAGTTCTTTAAAAGGTTCCTGGTTCCCTCGGAAATAGGGATGTTAATATTTAACAGTTAAACAATGATAATAATTTTGAATAATACCATCAATTAAACAGTTAAAAGAAATATAAAAAGCAGAGAAAAACTGAGAGGTGTGGCTTGTCCCTTATTAGCTGAAAGGTCAGTCCACTTTATGCGAGTCTGGGCGATCTCTCTCTCTCTAAAGAGAATACATTTTTAAAAAAATAAAAAATTTCACCACGGAATCACAATTAAAAAGAGACACTTAAAATGTTGCCATTATAAATCTACCCTAATTGTCAGGATTGCAACATTGATTTAAACCTGCTCTACCACACTTTGCTCACATCTCACCTTTTCACTTCTGTTCTCATCAGCTATTTCAACCGCCTCTTGGGTTCCCCCTCTTATTCACTGAATGCCTGGCATGTCTTCAGGGCATCTCATGATGTCGGCTACTTTTGAGGCATCACTGACCGGCCAAACAAGTATCAGTGATCTGTAGAGTTTAGAGGTCCCGCCATCGTGGCATAACTCCTGACTCTGCTAAGTTTGTTTCCTACCAGATAGGTATTATGTTACTGTCCCTTTAAATTAGGTTGATCATTCTTGTTTCCCTCACCAAATACGAGAAAATATGAGATAATTGTGACCCTGGGAGGGAAGACATGTATGGTATGAAAGTGTATTTAAAGATAGAGTTGTGCGAGGACATTGAATTGACTTGATCAGCCCTATTGTCATTGATACACGATCAGTATCGGTCTCGGTCTGTTATCCGACATCGGTATCGGTGCATCCCTACGACAGAGTTCTGGTAATTAACTAAATATTTGCATCAAAATAAGAATAAGAATCTTCTTGGAGGCAGTGACCAAAAAAAGGGAACAAGCTGCATGTAAAAAGTGAATATTAAAATAAAAATAGGTTTGTTGAACATGAATCACTGATCAACGGTCCCTCGTACGACATTCGAGAAACAGTTTTTTTGCTTTACAAAGTTGTCTTTTTGGATTCCACTGAGGAGCCACCTCTTTTAAGGACAGTATATTTAAAAACGACCAAGTTCCTTGTTCTCAGTACCAAAATACTCCTATGTTAGTCATCTCTCGGTCTTTCGACTTCCTTTCTGATGCTTTCAGATCAGTTTTATCTTTCAGCAACACCTTCGCTTTACTTCATGAATGAAATTTAGGGCCATTAGTGACCCAGTCAGAGCTTTATTTGATTCATTCTTCTATATAATGTGGAATGATTAGTAATTTATAGTACATTATACTCTGCTTCCCGCACAAGAAATGATCGGAACTATTGATCATCTGACACAAAACATTGACTTCAATAATTTGTTATGCTATCTATTAAAACATTCCTGTGTTTGAAGCATTTTGCCTTGTTTTTGACATTCACAAAAAAACATAACCTTGCACACTACAGATGACCAGTATTCTCGCACAAATGAGTAGCGCGCCGCCGCAAGTGTGAGACTGTTTTTAGCTTAAGATACATGTGTTTGGTAAGAAGTGAGCATACGACCTGAAAAATGAGACCTGGAATATAATGCATGAGTTGTGTGAGAGTTGATATTTCATATATATTTTGGGGTTCTCCGTTCACTATGGAAGCATGCGAGAAGTTTTTTTTATGAATTCAGAAGGTAACACGGGGTGAGTCATTTCTATACAAATGATCATTTTGGGGGATGGGCTGGGCAAGGTGGAGAAAATCAAATACCACAATATCTTTGACCAAATACCTCGATAAAATTATTTTTGTGATAAATAAAAACCTTCATCCAAAATCTAATATTTTTAACCATGCCACCAAATCTAACTGTGTGGGTCTTTTTTCAAACTCTGGAGACACCTCTTCCAGACCTCACATGGCCATAAGGACAGAGACTAACGGGAGAGCTGCATGTCAGCGAGGACGTGTGAAGACACGGCTTCCTGCTGGGTTGATACAAACCAGCGCTCCCATTCACCCAGGACACCGGCTCCACTGTCACAGCTGACATGGGAGTAATTTTAGCCCGTTACAGCCCCCTTGCTCCCTCCCCTCCTCTGTCTGCAGCCAGTGTTCACCCCTGCTGTTACTACAGTATTCCATGTAATGTTCATTTATGTCCACAGACATCCACAAATCAAACCACACACAGCATGAACACAGATATAAGGCTCTGCTTTCACGCTGCATGTTAAATGTATCACGTTCACAGGCTGGGCTCCTGGCCTGGAGGTATGAGGGTCTGTGTGACATTGTTGCAATCAGCCGGCACACTTGGTCTCCAAATGTCGTCTTACACTGTATGTTATCACATTTTGTGCCAGAAGCCATTTCCAGTAGCTTATTACAGGAAAAAGGTGACAATGTTGCATTGTAATGTAATGATATGCATGTGGTTTCAAATGAGTTGTATTTAAGACAAGGCTTTCATTTTTTTTTCTAAATGCCTTTTTAGGGGGCAAAAGAACCTGCAGAAGTTAGCAATGCCTTGCAATGGTTTCGAAGCAACATCATAACTTATAACCAAGTGTGTCTGACTGACTGACTGACAGGCAGTCGAGCTTTACACTGACTTAATTGGCAGTGGCCACATGTCAATGCAAAATGGGACCAGGTGAAATTAAACTGAAATCCACTCTCCATAGTCTCAGCTATTAGACTTGACATTGCACGAGCTGCATGGCGTTCAGCTCTTTGTTAAAACCAGGTAGCAGGACTCGGTGCCGCCTCGTTTCCGTCCCGGGTAGATAGCGTTTCCATATGGCCCGAAAGAGCCGCAAGCTAACGGGGGCTTTTCTTTTTGCCGCTTTCCACACTGAGTGTACAGACTGTACCGTTGCCTGTACCCCCCCGAGGCGTTTCACGCAACCACGCCACACGGGGAACTAAATGTCAACAGTTAGCTCGTGCGTTCATGAGGCGAGAGCTAAGAGTTTACACAAGTGTCCCGGATGGCTCGGAGACCGTTGTTTAAATGAGTCTTACCTGAAGAGGAGTCAATAATGTCCTGCTCACTCGAACCCGCTTCTACAACTTACATTGGTCCGCGTTGTTGTGCAACAGACAGACCCCCTCCCCCGAGTCTGTGTGTCTGTGTGTGTGTGTCTCTCTCTGTCTCTCTTTCTCTCTCTCTCTCTCTCTCTGTCTCTCTCTCTCTCTGTCTCTCTCTCTCTCGCGCGCGCGCTGCCTCTGTGTGGTTGGTGGCGCTGCTGCTGCCACGCAGGCTGCTCAGCGGAGACTCGCTTTCAACCAACGCTTTACTGAATAGGA
The DNA here is from genome assembly GCA_016806645.1 of Ophiodon elongatus. Lineage (NCBI taxonomy): Eukaryota > Metazoa > Chordata > Actinopteri > Perciformes > Hexagrammidae > Ophiodon > Ophiodon elongatus. Next base: position 671,498 of record JACSYO010001746.1, on the reverse strand, counting down.
GAGGAGGGATACATAACCCACGGATGTACAGAGAGGACCTAAAGTGGTGGCAAGGTTGTTGTTGTTGTTGTTGTTGTGACAATGTTTGTTGAAAAGTAGGTCAAACGTCGCGGCTCCCGCTCCCTTCGCTCGCCCCCCCCCCCCTTGCACGTGGGATAGGGCCATTGTTTAATGACATCTGATGAGTGTATTCACGCACGTGACATAAAGTATGAGAAAAGCGTCAGGTAGCCGCGTGAGTAATGAAGTCTGATCGAGCATATCCAGGTTGATAGTTGAGTCTATTTATGTAGAAAGCGTTTATTAAATCAGAGCCGTAGCCAAAATTTTAGACTGGCAGAGGTCATGAGCCCAAGTGCCCCCCCACCCTCCCCTCTAATATAGTGGAGAGGGGCGTCTTGTTACACATTTTGCTTCCACTTCAATTTCTCGGTCTCAGTACATCACAGTCCCTCATTTTCCACATTAAATGAAATAATTAATTATATTGCACAAATGTGTAATCTTTAGATGTTTTAGTTCTCACTTTAATTTAGATTTACAATCGGTTAAGTACAGAATGTGCATTTGTGACAAGTTGCCCGTCACCAGGTAAGTTGCCACACTGCACGGGGCGGGGTTGTCACGTTATATTGTTCAACAAATAAGAACATGCATTAAATAGAGACTTTCCAAACTCATTCATACAGTTGAAAGTATAATTAATGAGGCCCAATATGTTTCAAATGCTTCATCAGTGACAGTGCATGAAAAAACTGGAACAACCCACGTAAGTAAATAAATTAACATATGAAAAATAGTCCACTGTGGGCAAGACCAAATGATATGCAGACCAAACACTCTAGAACAAAAAGTGTAAATGAATAACAAATTACAAAAAAACAAACTCATCCTAGCTATGACTTTTTCAGATCTAATTCTAATCCAAATGCAATCCAAACTGAATTGCTCAACACAGTTTAAATGTTGCCACTGAATAAGATACACAGCCTAATCTGATTCTGGGGCAGAGCCACAGTTCTGACACAACTAAACAGTGAACCCTGCAGTACGAGCCTCGTGGGCCGGATTTGTTGCATAAATACACTTCACCCATTTCACCCATACTGTCACGTGAAGATACGCCCCGAAAGCACTGAGACAGCTGGCCCCAGACATGTGGGCCACTGCTAGCTATAACAAACGATCAGAGAATGTGTATAAAACCCATCACCAAAACAGTCATACATTCTGTCATTGTGTTACTTATGGATGGAATTATAATGAAAATAAATGAATGATCCGCCTCAAGGATCCCTGGCGGTGCCCCGGACCCCACTTTGAACACCAAAGGAATCTCCTGTACAGTACTAGTATAATATCAGATTTTGTTTTATTTTTGCATCCATGCACATCATTTGTAACATTCACAGAAATATAAAATAGTTTACATTGGCTAGCATTAGCCCATTTCTTAGTCTTTATTCTAACCAAATCAGACAAAAAAACCTCACTTCCTATAAAAGTCACATGCAGGACCTTCATGTTCAGACTCTATATGTTATACTAGAATATAAAGTTTCAACCTTGAGTAGTGTATTATTAGTCTAATTATTGTTAAGCCTGCATTTCCTCCAATAATGGTAATAGATCAATATTCATCCCATTTTTTTCAACCCTATCAATAAAATTGTGTTATTAATCAGCCATAAAATCTTTTAAAAAAGAAAAGAAAACGCTGTATAATATATCCTTTAGTATTGCGCCAACGTAACTCTACTATTGTCGGCTTCGGGTCAAGTAAACAAGGCAACTATAACTATATAATATATATATATATATATAAGTAACTATATACCAAATCGGCCGATATATACAAAAAATTAAAATAATAATAATAATAATAATACAATATTCTGGTTTTGAACTCTCATGGTTAAATGCACTTATTGTAAGTCACTTTGGATAAAAGCGTCTGCTAAATGTAATGTAATGCAATATCTTCTCACACGATACAAACGTCGTCCACGACACGTATTGTGGAAGCTGCAGTTTCCAGCACTTGATTGCTCCGCGTGACAGACCGACCGAGCTCCTCCAACATAACTACAAGCCCCACAGTTCAGCGCGGCGCACAGCGTGATCGACGCGTGTGTCGTAGACGGACCATGGCGTTGCACAGCTCCGTGTGACAGGTTAGCATCTGAAGAAACACCCTCCGGACCAGACGCGTCCGTGCACCGCGAGCCGCTGCCGACAACGACGGCGGTGCGAGAAACGAGGATGGGGTCCCGAATCAAGTAAGAGCGTTGGTCCGCCGGTCTCACGGCAACTGTCCTGGTTCCGCTGCCGCGTTAGCTTTGTTACAGCGAGTCATTGGGGAAGAGAGAGCACCGTGCGAGGCCCTGACTTGTTGCGACACGGGCTAAAAACACTGGCGCTGCTCCACTTAACGGGGCAGAAAAACAAAGCATGCTAAGGGTCTCCTGAGGGGCTTCAAGGCTGCCGGTCATTCACGAGACGTTAGCTCGATGCTAACACGAAGCTCGCTGGGCGAAGCTGCCTGTCAGTGAGCGAGGGACGTGTTTCTGTCGCCTGGAGCGAGTTGGTGTAAACACGGTGACCGGGCGCTAGTTTCAGGACTAAAGTGAAGAACAGACACGCCGCGGTCCGTGTCGTCTTCTCGCTTAATGTCACTTCTCCGACACAATGTAACGTTACATATGTTAAACATGTTAGCCGTTAGCTGCTGGACGGTGCAGCCCGTCCGTCTGGAGGGTGTGCTCCTCAAGGGAACCCGATTTCTGAAGTGAAAACTCTGAGACGTTTCCAGTTCAGCGGTCAATTGGCTTTATCATTAAACCTATCCAGTGTTATTATCTATGTAATAATAATAATAATAATAATAATAAAAAAAAATTTCATCATGGTACTGTAATACATTGTTGTGCAGTTTACAGTAAATAAAACGGTCACGCTAATATTGTCCAACACTGTATTTACCTTCATGTCCAGACATGAGCAGCAGACTGACACACCAACAGAGAGACACAACTATCAGACATCACCCAGTGGGCTCTGCTGCCTGCTCTTTCTTGCCACTTAAACAATATTATTTCACTTTGGGGGGCGTCTGGTCATCCTAGTATTTAATGGGAAACAAGCTTATGAGTGATTTATGATTGGAGGTAAATTAGTGTCACATCTTTACCGTCACAATATCCCTGAATAAAGATCTTTCTGGCTCTTTCTGTGAGGACTTCCTCATTCAGCAGCAGAGGGGACAGTTCAAGCAATCTGACACACTTTTTAGAATGGGCTTGTCAGCAGGATGATCAGGGAGCGGCTGATGTCCCAACCCTCCCCCGGTGTGGGAACAAATGTGTCTCACCAGATCTATTTTATTGGTGGTCAAGCAATAAGCCAACGTCGTATTCTTAAGCATCAGCATACGGATTATTGGATGTCTCTGAGACGTCCTCGGACCAAGCGCCACCTCGTAGGCAGCTGGCTTTTGTTGAGTAGGCGCTGACATTGAGGACCCAGAGGTCATGTCTTCTGAGTTGTTTCTGGTGGTTTTAGGGAGTTTAACAACACAGGGAGCATTTCTGTTCGATAATGACACATAGTGGGGTTTGAGGCTGATTCGCATATTCTTTAGACAAAATATATTAGAATTTGACTTTTTTGGGGAGCGGGGGGACTCAGTATTTCACCACCATAATATTTTCTGGAGTGCAAGTGTGTTGGAGTGTGAAATAACACTATGTTCTTACAATATTGTTATTATAAAATATATATTTCTAAAATCCAAGTTTTGTTGTCCATTCATTAGATAAGTAATCCAACCTCCGTCCCTCACTGATGGTGACGGTTAGATGAAGCCACGAGTGTTTTATTAAAAGACAGCTGGGTACTATAGCAGTATTCCTGTGAAAGCCTCATCTGTTTCTCGTCACCTTACATCGGGCAGCAGTCAGTCTGGTGTAGACGGCTGAGCAGAGCTGTGGTGCTGAAAGGACAGCGGCAGGCCAGTCCCATACAGAACTGGAACTAAATGTTGGTAAAATACATTCAAGATGAATGCAGCTTGCTGACTTCAGAAAAACGAAAAGATACGCGTCGACACTTTATGGAAAAGATGACGGATTCACATGATCTGCAAAAAGACAAGGGTGACAACATCTGGATGAAATGTGATCGTTCCAACTCCCAGGACCTTTTATGTCTTGTGTCTAAAGATGGGGCAAAAAAAAAGGCATCGAGTCAGTGGATTTGTAGCTGACATTTGAGACGGTGCAGATTGGATGGATGGTCGCTGACACGGAGATCAATCATGTCGCTCTTGGTTATAAATTTGATTTATCGACTGTGTGCAAAGTAACATCGAGGGGGTGATATTGATAGACTGATATACCTTCATTTCACTTCATACACCTCTCCAAGTTACCATTGGGAATTAGGACATATCTGTCTCCTTCCGGCAGTACACTGCCATCAGACCGGCAACGTGTCTTGCATGGTAGGCTCTCATCACCGATCTCTCATAGACCGCAACAGCACAGGCAGTTGGAAACATTGTCTCCAAACTTCTACTTTAAACAAAACGTTTCAATTAAATTCGCTTTTCCAACGAGTCCCTGTGTAGTTGGAACAGAAAAATCCCAAAATGTGTTCCCCTGCCATGTCCTGAAAAAATATATAACAGAGGAGCTTTATGGCTCCAAGCCCGCTTTGTTAACAGGTTATTACGCTAGTTCTTTACAGGCAGCACTTAGCCTCACGTTAGTCAATCAAAGCACATATAGACGTCTGAAAAGACAATGTTCTGACCACTGTGTTGGCTGGAGGTAGACTGAAGGGGCAGGACTTCGATCAGCCTTCAGGTTCAGGCTTGGATAGAAAAGCATGTGTAGACGTGTATAAAACAAACGGTTATTTAACAAGAGATAAATGCAAACTAAGGTGTCAGAATTGCAAACACACGTCAAATTACAATCAACTTCTATTAGATCTTCGTTTTTCAATCCCCTAAAAGGGGCGTGGCCTTGATGTTTTGCTAAGTACCAGTGTGTGTTGGTCTGTGATATATATTTATATGTATGTGTGTATCTATCTCTATCTTGTCCTTCACAAACACAACTTTACATTAAATTCAATAAAAACTTCATCAAAAGAATGACAAATGAAACACTTTTCCATCAAAGTAAATATTTCAAGAGATGAGCATTGTTTATTTTGAAGATGACACTAACTGTTTGAGTACAGCTTCTTTTATTCCTAACAGTAAGCTCTGAAATAAACTCTTCTTCTTTTTTCCCCCTATATTACGTGGCAAATATGCTTACTTTGTCCATAACACGTAAAGAGCACAATGCTAATAATGAATTCTCTGTTCCAGGGAGAGCCCCGAGTCCACCTTTGAGGTGTATCTGGAGGTGGCCCATCCAGGCACACACAGCTCCGGTGAGTACCTGAAGGCTTGCCCCTGATGTTGAGTAACGAGGAGAGACATCGAGGCTCCACACGCGTGGTGCTGTGTTCAGCGGGGTTGGGTAGCGAACCGAAAGCGGTCGCAATTGTGGTTACACTTTTCAAAACTCGCTCGCTGCTATATTTGTAATGCAAAGCTGGCCAGGGCCAACAGGTCTCACATGTGTGTCCTTCTAGACATTTCAGCACAGATTATTCCTGCATGAGGCCCATTGTCCTGCTAAACACATTTTAAAAGATTTTATTTTTGGGGGCGTAACGTTAGTTTTTGCTTTTTTATGTGAGTATAAGTTGACCTATTTGAACCTCAGACGAGTAATCAATCGAAACAGTCTGAGCAGATTAAAGGGGGAAAAACTTTGGATTTGCGTTTAATTCCCAGACACATTCAAACAGTTCACTAATTGTTATGGGGTCATAAGTCAATTAAGGTTGGGAACAGCTGGTTTAGAGCTAAATGAAAAATGATGGCTTTTATAAAATATTGCTGCATATCATCTTTTAAAATCTGCAATAAGTGACCGATTTCCTGGATACCGAGGAGCGACGTCGGCTGTATTTCTAAGAATCTCTTCCTGTTGGAGTCTCATGCCTCTCATCATTTCCTGTTCAGTACTTAATATACCTTATCCATCTCTGTGACAAGCAAAGCCTCTGCCTGACTTGCTCTGCTGTTCTTAAATGCGGGGACCTTTTTAGTCTTAATTGCAGTTTCTTTGAGTTCGGCTTCACAGAAAAGCTACACACGTCCACTCGGGTCTTTTAACGACCGACTTACAGTTTTATTTATTTCCTCTCTCAAAAACACGAGGATTACAATCAAGTCGGTATCTCCCGTTCCTTGCATTTCTAAAAACTTTCTGCAGCCCGTGTCACGTTTGAGTCCACCTGCTGGAGAGAGCATGCAACAGCATTTTCTTTTCATTTGAATCTTTTCGTCTTAAATGGAATATAGACTATGATGTTTATCGGTATTGACTACAGAACTATCACCGCAGACAGGAAGTGCATCCATGATACTTCTATGTGTATTCAGCCTTCTATCATTAGAAGCAGCACTTACCCAGAATGCATGCTGAGAAACAAATACTATATGGTCCAAAATATGAGGATTACACCAAGCTAGGTGGTTGTTTGACCACTCAGAGCCACCGTAAATGCAAACGTCATCATCCAAAAGTGAGGTCTGACACCGATGTTTAAGCAATGAGGTCTGGCTCACAGCCGCCTGTCCACTTCTACCTCGAAGTTTGTCTGATGGGGTTGAGGTCTGGGCTCTGTGAAGGCCAGTCAAGTTCTTCTACAGCGGACTGAGAAAACCCTTCTCCTCATGGACTAGGCTTTGTGGACGGGGGGTGGGGGGATTCCTGTTGAAACGGGAGAAGGGACAAACTCAGACGTGAGGTGGTCAGCTGAACAAGAGTCGCCACACATTGTGACTCGTTGTGTTCACTTGTCCACGGTCGTTTCCTGTCTGTCCATGTCTAACAGGGCCGGAGGTGCGGAGGCAGTTCCCTGAAGACTACTCCGACCAGGTTTGACAGACATAATATACTGTGCTTCCTTTTGCTTTCTGTCTCACCCTTCTCACAGTTAGTCGTCGGTTTCTTTTTCCCCCCTAGTTCTTCCTCTTTTCTTCTTCTCGTATGTTGTGCACAGGCTGAACTCTAATCAAAGCATGCACCACTGTTGTGTACCGCATTTTATTCATGTCAGAGTTGAGAATCATTTTTATTTGGTTACTTTGTCCATGTGTGCTTTGGTCTTTCTCCCCCTCAATCTCACTTCCTCCACACTGCATCCTTCCCATCAGCCCCTCCAACGTCTCTCCCTTTAACACAATGGAACATTATTATTATATATTGATGGTAATCCATGTAACAAAACTCTCTTATCTGTCGTCTGGTTCCTACAGGAGACTCTTCAGACTGTGCCAAAGTTCTGCTTCCCCTTCAACATGGACAGGTACACATACGCACATACACATGTTTTAACATGCAGTACTTTTAAAGACGCAGCGGAAAGAAAAATACATCTTCCAAGTTATAATCCTGTGTCTATGTTCATTTATCCCTTAAATAAATATGTGCTATCTGGGTAATTTTTTTTTAATTTTGAGATATTTGTTTTTGGACCAAAGTACGGGTCAAGAGGAGGATTACCAGTACATTGATCAACTTTTTGGGTTTGTGGACCTGGTGCAGGTCCCCTTAAAATAGAGCATGCCTACTACAGTTCTGGTAGGGAGACTGGAGGCTTCCAGCTCTAACCGGGCTGCAGGAGGGGTCCTCTGGGTTGGACAGGATGATGGAGCTTTGTCTCTTTTCTTTCTTGTACAATTGGGTTTTGTGGTTGTTTATTTGTTTTTTGAGTTGCTCAGTATTTTTATGCCTCAGCTTTGGCGACAGCCGTGGCCGGAGGCATTATGTTTTGAATTACATTACATCTGGCACAAACGACCACTTGGACTCTAGTATGGCCTGATTAGAATTTTGGGGTCAAAGGTCACGGTGACCTCACAAAATCCTTTTTTGGCCATAACCAGGTGGCATCCTCTGGTTCTGACAAGTGAGGTCATTCTCTCTACTGACCAGTAGGGGACGACTCCTCTGGTTGTATAGAAGTCTATAGAAAATGACTCTACTTCTCTCTTGATTTATTCCCTCAGTAAACATTGTAAACATGAGTTTATGTCTCAATCTCTAGTTTCAAGTCTTCTTCAATACAGCATGATGTTCATTTAGTAAATTATGGTCCAATTTAGCAAAAAGCCAAGATGGCAACGCCCACAATCCAAATTGTCGAACTCGAGGCTTCAAAACTGCAGCCCACAAACCAATGGGTGACGTCACGATGACTACGTGCACTTCTTATGTACAGTTGAAGATTTAATTCAAATGTGTAGGTGGATAAAGTGATGAGGTGCTGACATATTGGACAGACATGGATGTAAACTGCAACATGACTGGCTGGTTGAGGCACACAACCTTGTGGCGGTAATGCCAGTGTATTTGATTTAACAGATGTACCCTGTGTTCTTCTTTTGTTGTTTAGTAACACATTTTTTTTAAATTCTAATTCTCTGTCGCTCTCTCTCTCTCTGCAGCCTGACAGTCAACCAAGTTGGCCAGAACTTCACATTTGTGTTGACCGACATCGAGAGCAAACAGAGATTCGGCTTCTGTCGCCTCTCCTCGGGGGCCCACACCTGCTACTGCATCGTCAGGTGAGCCTGTGTGTGTCTGTGGGTGTGTGCGGTCAGTGTTTGTAAGGAAGTGTCTCTACAGAGTCAGAAGTGGAAATGCTGATTTCAAGCTACCAAACCCTTCTGACGTCTGGTGCAATCTGGTCATCAGCTGTGTGAATTCATTGGTATATATTTAAAAGGGGTTCAAATGAATTAAAACAATCAATCAGGATGTTGATTGAAGTATGAAAAGCCTTTACAGTACCATCATACACAAACCCTGTTTTGGTCCTCCAGCTACCTGCCCTGGTTCGAAGTCTTCTACAAGCTGCTTAATATCCTCGCTGATTACACCATCAAAGGCCAGGTGAGTCCTGACAGCAGTCAGATTTCTGGACTTCTTCACTGAAAGTGTCCCCTGTCATCAGTGTTTAGCTTTTGAGCTCAATTTAAAAAAAGTCTCTCTTTCTTTGTAGGAGGTGGAGAGCGAGTCTGTAACCATAACTGTGTATGTAATGAAGCAATAGCTCACCGCGTGGTATGTTGTCATGAGATCACAGCTAGGGGGCGTTGTTCGGCCCAACGCGAACCGGAGACGCGACAACCCTCCTAGCTGTGACATCACAACGCCATACCACGGTCTGAAGGGAGCTGGTGCTTTTGTAAAACAAAGCATAAAATATGGCAATTTGAAAGTTAGACACGCATTCTATGTTAAATAGTTTTTTTTTATTGACATATTAATAACAATGTTCACAATAAAGTAGGCCATCCTAAGCATTTTCTTTTATTTCAGGATAACGTGAAATTGATAATATTATTTGGCTATTTATTTACATTATTTGTATGTTTTAATTTATTATAGAGTGATACTGAAAGTGTATATTAATTGGAGTTCATAGCTGTTTTATAAGATGATTTAAGAGCCGATTGGGTATTGTTATTATTATGACATCAATATTTTATTTTAACACTGGTATATCAGGACACCCCTAATGCAGACAAATCCAGAGTCCTCACAGGACTCTGCAGTAATGATCCGTGTCAGTTTGCCTTCCATGACTTTGCAGCTGTGTGTCCGTTTCTTGTATGAGATCACGTATTTCTTCCACGGCCATGTATGTATGTATGTATGTATGTATGTATGTATGTATGTATGTATGTATGTATGTGGCTTTTGAATCGTCTGAATGTTTCAGGAAAGCCAATGGCAAGAGTTCCTGGTGTCCCTACACACGCTGCCCATCCCAGAGCCCGGGGTCCCCGTTCACCTTGGTGTGGTGAGTCTAGCTTCCCCACATCACATCCGACTGAGCTCAGTTCACTTGTGCTTTGCTTTTACTTCTCTTTACCACACGGATGGATTCAAACTGACACTGACTCCTGTTTTCTGTTTCCTCCAGCATTCCTTCTTCACTGTGCCTGACACAAGGGAACTCCCCAGCATACCTGAGAACGTGAGTGTTGTCACCCCCATTTAATAGAGCAGTTTAAAGGAATGAAAGGAATTTTCCACCTGCTGTTTTCTGTTCAGATCATAGTAACTACGGTTGGTCTACTCATATAGCTGTGGGTATCCAGCAAACAGTCTCCACAATAAGAAAAACATCCTTATGACATTGAGTCGTTCCTCAATCAGAAGATCAGCGGTTCAATTCCCCGTGTCTACGGTGTATGACTTCACTCCCATCAGTGTATGAATGGGTGAATGATGACATTTAGTGTTAAAATGCTTTGATTGGTCAGAAGACTAAAGAAGTGCTATACACGTACAGTCCATTTACCATTTTGCATGCTGTTTTTTTTGTTTTGCTGAGCAACTTATTTTTTTCCGCTTTATGCGGCTCGAGTTGAAAATAAACGTTGGACTCAGAGCAGAAAAGAGCGGATTTTTTTTCCCACCATTGTACAGTCGGTTGAATTGAGAGGTGGGTTTCTGTGGTGGCGAAGACAACCAGTGTTTTGTGTTGAGCTAACGGTAGCTAACGGTAGCCCACAGCAGAGGGGCTTTGAGGTCCAGTGTCGGTCGTTAGCTAACATCCTCCTTACCCTGTGCTGTCAGACCAGGAATGCAGAGGCTAAGGCCAGGTGATTTGGTGGTTGCCTAGCAACAACCAAAATGAGTTAAATTGTAAACGGTGTGGGTCGCCTTGCGTATTGCAGCCTGCAAAACACAGAAAATGAATACAAACAGAATACAAGATTAGATTATGACTAGTGTTTGATCTAGATAACTTAATGTAATGCTGAGGTATGAGAACTGTAATTTTATTGTTTTTTTTTTTACTTGCACTTTGCACCTCCCAGATTTCAATAATGTATTGCTGTTTAGGTTGTCAACTGAAAAAGCTCCTGAATGCTAAAGTTTAATGACCTGAGCCAAAGTTGATAACACCACTGGTCTTTACCCTCACAACTAACTCTCCCATTTGTTTTTCTCTTGTTGTGTTTGACCCTTGCAGAGAAACCTAACAGAGTACTTTGTAGCAGTAGATGTCAATAACATGCTTCATCTGTACGCTAGTATGCTTTATGAACGCCGAGTCCTCATCTGCTGTAGCAAGTTAAGCACTGTAAGTAGAGTCCACTCTGTTTCCTTCTCTCTTCCACAGCTCTGCCCTTTGTGGTCTCTGTTGAATTTCTCAGTAATGAGTAGATCTGTTTATAGAAAATAGGTAATATCATTTTGATACTTTAAAATTGATGGTGGCTATTTGGAGTTGTCGCAGTGTGTGAGCTGTTTTTTCCCCTGACATTGAACGTACAGTATGAATCACTGCAAGTGAAACACTCCATTGGAAATTGTATTCATGCCAAACAAAATAATGAATGTGCGTTTTAATAAGCCGATACCAGACAGTACATCTATTGATGTCTGAACAAAATATCCAGAGAAAATTAGGTTTTAATGAGAAATGTGGGAATAGTTATGTTACTTTATGTTGTCCACTTGGTCATAGTCAAATACAATTAGCTCACCTCCTGCATATAAGTTCATGACAATCACCTTTGTGATTTTACTGTGATGGCAAACTCTCATGGAGAGCGAGGAAAAAAACAAACGTGTAAACAGCATGCACACAAATACAGTTTGTCATATAGAATGTGCAATTTAACAAGTTTCCGGTTAAGATAACACAACGTGATCCAAAGTACATCCACACATCTCTGCTTTAAAGGTGAACCAAGCCCATTTTCAAAATTCACACAAGTTATTCCCATGGTCTGAGACAATATTGGTAAACACAAACGACTCCATCCCAAAAACCGAGTGCTAGAACTCAAGTTTGTGACGTCAAGTATCATCTGCTCCATAGACAATGAATTGGGATTGAAAGATGTCCTCGATGACAGTGAAAGCACCAGCTGTTTCCCAACTGCCAACACTACAATAGAATGAAGCTCATTTGTACTTGATGATCACATGTTTTAAACTTCTCTGGTTTCTGCCTCAGAGAGTACATCGAAGCTTTCTATATTGGAATTCTTCATTTAGGTGGTGTTCCCTTTTTAAAGGAGCTTTTTTTTTTTAGAGAAACCCTCCACAGTGGTAATGTGTAGACACAAGGAAGTCCTCTGGGTCCTCACTTTCCTTTTTGTAAATGGATGGTTTTCTTTAAGAATTCAAGGTCACGCTAGGCTAGTGTTGATATACAAATGATCATCATGGAGGTGAAGTGTTCTTTGAAACAGTTTCATGTTGTGTTTTGCTAATTGAGCACTGACAAAGAACAATATATTTTCTTCTCTCCATGACACCTGCTGGGCTCCATAGTTTGCCATCATTACGTTTGATATAATTGGAATGAATTATATATCCTTTAAGATTGTATGCAATCCTAAACAATAACATACAAGCTTATGTATTTTATTAGAACGTTTAATGTTTTATTTTATTCCTGAATTGCATTTTAAACTTTGAACAGCTGCACATAGCGAGCAGCGACGTGACATCTCGTGTGTTTGTCCCCAGTTAACAGCTTGTGTCCATGGGTCTACGGCCATGTTGTATCCAATGCACTGGCAGCATGTCTACATCCCTGTGCTGCCTCAGCATCTGTTGGACTACTGCTGGTGAGTGTGCAGGCCGTCATCCACACCGCAAACATGTCCTCTTTTGTGCTTCAGCCCGTGTTCTGTCTGCATGTTATGATGATGATGTTTTTATATTCAAATGTAGGTTACTAAGGGCTGAAGGGAAACATAAACAATAATGGTAACTCTCAAAAGATGCCCTTTGACCAGGGTTTAATATCTGCCAGACAAAGCTTGACATGCTCATTATAATAGTCAGTGGCCGCTGTGTTTGAGTCCCATAACCCAGTTATTATCTCAGGAATCCATGTTGAATAAAACTGTCTCTTTTGTTTCATCAGTGCCCCAATGCCCTACCTCATCGGAGTGCATTCCAGTCTGATGGAGGTACGTGTTTATGACTTTCTAACTTTAAAGTGTATAGTATCCACCTGCCTTACAAGCACGGGGTCTTTGTGCTTTCAGTTGACTCTTGTTTCCGTTGCGTGTAGAAAGTTCGAGGGATGGCTCTGGATGATGTGGTGGTCCTGAACGTGGACACCAACACCCTGGAAACGCCCTACGATGACCTCCAAAGCCTGCCCAACGACGTGGTGAGGAGCCGCTGCACGCGGCGCCCTGCGTCTTTTGAATGTGGACGTCGGTGTTCCCAGTTAAAATTGTGTCCTAACGACCGTGGCTTCCCGTCCCGCAGGTCTCATCGCTAAAGAGTCGTTTGAGGAAGGTTTCAACAACGACCGGGGACGGTGTGGCCCGAGCCTTCCTCAGGAGTCAGGCGGCTCTGTTCGGCAGCTACAGAAACGCTCTGCAGATCGAGTCGGTGAGTAGATACTGCAGACCAGACATGAAGGATGAGCCAGGAAGTCGATCACATGGGTAGCCCGTGTTGACGACAACATTCTCACAAACCACAGGGGTGTGCTACGAAGTGACATTGGTGGGTCAGCAAAGTATGTCTAGCTTAAAGTCAGAGTTTTCGATGTCACTGAGGTTACACTGGCTAGATCGCCATGGTAACTTATGCTGAGCATCCAATTGAAATTGGCCAAAAAAAAAACGTCTTTCACCAATTAAGTCCTTTTGGAAATAGCAGCGGTGTTCTTTCTAAGTCCCATTGACCTCGGTGACAGAACCGCAGTGTCTTTTAGAGAGGCACTGAACCCAAAGTTACTCCTCCTTTACAGCAGCCTGTATGGATGCAGTCTCAGAACCCACCGCCCATTGGTCTGACTTCAGATAAGGGGCTATGTTTCTGGGGTTTCAGTGTAGCCAACCCTAGACTGTATATAAGAAGTGGACGTAGTCATGGTCACGTCACTAATTGGTTTGTAGACTATTTTGAAGCCCTAAAGTTCGTTGATTTCCCCATCGCCATCTTGGATTACGGCCGTAGCCATGTTGTTTTTTTTGGCAACCAGTGAACGGAATTTACCATATTTGGAATGCAGAGAAGTGAAGTAGTGACGACGTATACGGCTCTGGTAGCGGCCTGTCAACAGGAAGGCCGCCCTGAAGCATACAGCATGATGTTCATTTAGTAAATTATGGTCCATTTAGAGTCAAATAGACCATAAAGCAGGGGATGCTTTAGGGCGGGCTTACTGTGATTGACAGGTCTCTACCAGAGACGTATACGGCGTCTCTATGGGGTAACTTCCGTTCACCGGTTGCAAAAAGTCAAGATGGGGACTGCCGTAATCCAAGATGGCGACCCGAACTTGAGGCTTCATAACAACAGTCCACAAACCAATGGGTGACATCACGATGACTACGTCCACTTCTAGTCTTTTTGTTCCTCTTGACTGAAGTAGGCTACTGTGTCTGGGCTACTGGACACAGAATATACAATGTTGACTGTGATCGAGTCGTACAGTGCTGTGACAGCTGCCGTGTTCCCCGGCCTTTTTAGGGAGAGCCAATAACATTTAATGAGGAAACCTTCGTGACTCATCGGTCCAGTGCCATGAGACAGTTCCTCCAGAACGCCATCCAGCTGCAGCTCTTCAAACAGGTACGCATACACACACACCTCTCTATCTCACCCCCCTCCTCTCACATTCTTAATACATGTTGCGGTTCTACTTGCAGTTCATTGACGGCCGGTTGGACCTGTTGAACTCAGGAGAGGGTTTCAGTGACATCTTTGAGGAGGAGATCAACATGGGCGAATATGCAGGTGAATCAGACGTGACGTGTTAGTGTATCACTTTCTTAACCAGGTCTATGGACGTGGAAGTGGAGTGCACCTATACTTACCCATTTAAAGGAGGATCACTCAAACAGTGAGGAGACATGATGAAAAACAGACCATGAAAAGGCCAGCCACTTTTTTCACATAAAACCAATTGGAATTGGTAAAATAGTTATTTTAAGTTTAGCACACAATCACAGCAGCGAGCTGCTCAACAACTTTTCTCAAACCTGCAGTCATTATTTACTAATATTGTTCTTTACTTTGCATTTATTGTCTGAAGTGAGAGGAGGACAAGGATTTTCAAGGATTTTCCTTTCTCATTCTAAATTGGTTCCAAAATCAAATAAATTATAACAATAGCCCATAAAATGTTCTCATAATTCATCTAAAAATAACGCATGATATTTAATCTTGATATATAATGTAGGATTACTATTCCATATTTCATGAACTTTTTGGCGGTAATGCATATACAATTATTCTTATTTTTTTTATAATCCTGCTGCATTCGAATAGTTATTGGGATGTTTATTACCATGGCAACGGTCAAAGCTTCAAAGCATTCATGCCTTATTTCTTAGACTGTAGATTTCCAAGACCTTTAAGCAACTACCCAGCATGCCCACTACTGGTTGTTGACCTTTTATTGTTGTGATCCCTCCACAGGCAGTGACAAGACCTACCATCAGTGGCTGTTCACTGTGAAGGTGAGCTAGTCGGAATGCTTCTACCCACACCGACAAAACATTACATTGCATGTTTTCTTTTGGTATGTATCATGGTCATTTGCCTTGCTATCAGAGTGGTGTCAATGCACACTGTATGTTTATCCATCCGACATCTAAGTCATCCAATAGAAATACTTAGTCCACTGCCTTTTATTATTCTTTGCTTTGTGCTGGGAGACAAATGAATGAAGTGAATCAGCTTATTAGATGGCATTTTGGATGATGACGTCTGCATTTGTGGTGACTATAAGAGAAAAAATGTATTCAGAAAAATAACCTGTTTTTCGGAGTCTCTGTGTAAACTTGAATGACACAATATGGAGGTGGTATCTGTCACTAACAGATGTTCTGAGGGTGGTACAGTAATGTGTTCCTCACTAACAGATGTTCTGAGGGTGGTACAGTAATGTGTTCCTCACTAACAGATGTTCTGAGGGTGGTACAGTAATGTGTTCCTCACTAACAGATGTTCTGAGGGTGGTACAGTAATGTGTTCCTCACTAACAGATGTTCTGAGGGTGGTACAGTAATGTGTTCCTCACTAACAGATGTTCTGAGGGTGGTACAGTAATGTGTCCGTCAACTAACAGGTGCTGTATCAATGTTTTCTGACAGAAAGGAGGCGGGGCTATCTTCAACACAGTGAGGACCAGGGCAAACCCAGCCATGAAGACCGTTTACAAGTTTGTAAGCATGTCTCCATCTCCTGCTCTAGATTAGAAAATGAACTGTTGGTGAGAAAGGAGAATGGAAATGATCTGGCTTTGTTTGTTCGACAGGCAAAGGACCATGCAAAAATGCGTATCAAGGAAGTCAAGAGCCGGCTGAAGCAGAAGGTACGTAGTGCTACACGGCTGACGAACCATTCCGGATCATGCAACCCCCTTCCCCCTCCCCCTGCAGTGCCATCACTCCTTTCTCTCGTGTAATTCTCCACCTCCCTGTGCCCCCACACCCCCCCCCTCTCTCTGCAGGAGCAGTCAGAAAACGGCTTCTCCACAGCAGGGTCAGCGGTCATCGACGATGACAACACAGCAGGGTTCCCCTCCTCCACCAGTGCAGTCAGGAGGGAGGGGCCACTGCGGACCCTGGACGACAGGCCAATCACTGTGCATTTTGGACAGGTGGGCAGAAATGTGGCGGGCTAGGTACGTGGTGTGGAGAGAAGTTCTTAAGGAATTTCACAGAGCTGGACTGTATGAACGGACCTGTCGAACAACGGTCGGGTGATAAGATGATCTATATTCTTCATATTATTCTATACTAAGCAAAGGTTTTTTGTAACTACAGTTCCCATAATGCTTTGGGTATGTAAAAGGGTAGTACAATGTTAATTTGGAGTCAGTGAGTTAGCTGTGGACTACAACTTGAGCCCTGTATAGCCTGTATTTGTTTACATTCTAGTAAACTGGCACCATTAAAACTGGGATGATTTAGCTTAAAATCGTAATGACACTCAAATTCTGGAGTTGTAAAGAGTTTAAAAAAAATTATATGATCACTAAGTGGATGTATGGACATTTATTTGCGATACTGTGTCATCGGCCGTGTTTCTATGTAAATGTCAAGTAATGTGCCAGAAAAAGAGAAACGGTTTCAGACTGGTTCGGAGCAAATAAATTTATTTCAACTTTATTTCTGTGTTCCCTCTTTGCACTGCGCCATTTGAACAGTTTTGGGTTGTCAATTGCAAGTTATTTTTCCTTTGCCATAAAACGTCTCCAGATAGATGTATTCCCGTGGGTCTCGGTGACGAGGTCGTAGGCATGCTAAAGCCCCCTTTACATGATAATGCATCCCTTTCATCATATTCCTCTTGTCCCCTCCACAGGCTCGGCCACCAGTGCTGCTGAAGAGGCCGAGCAGCAATGTGAGTCTGGAAAGCAGCGTTGACCAGTAAGCCTACCTCCGTTCTCTACAGTATACCCCACTGTCCAAGATGCAATTAAGCAATGACGTTTGAATGTGGAGATAGCCAATGCATGGAACTAGAGATGGAGGGGTAAACTGAAGATGGGCTTCTTTGAGTTAGTGGAGGTGAGCAACATTAGGAGCCCACGCTGACCTTCTGAACGTAATAGTCCTAAATAACTCACCAGTTAACCAGAGCGGAGTGTCATTTTCAGTTATGCTTCACTCCAGAGTTCCTGTTCTTGCTTAATTATTCGAGTGTCCTCACGTGCAACGTAAGTGAGCTGTTGATGTTTCACACTTCCTTCAGCTGCTTCCCAGCTTCCCTTTACCACGTTCTCTTTACTTCTTTTGAGCACTCTTTGTAATGTGGTTTTATCAAATAGAACACAGTGAATACAGAATATGAACATATGATAGACGATATGTGTGAGACAATACTATTATACACAACAGAGAAGGTTTTGAACCATCCCAGTCTTCAGATAGATGAGAGAAAAGAGTGGATGTCAGTAACCCCTCATATCCAGGGGCCAGCCTCAAGGGCTGACAGGTCAATAAACCGCAGTAATGGGGACTGAAGTCTTAACATAAAAAGATATTTTATAAACTTTAGCCCCGACAATGTTATTTTCTCTCATTCTAAGTGCATAATTAACAGTGACACGGACATCGTGATGTTTGATATTAGAGTTCACTACATTATTTTGTGCCACTTGTTTTTTTTACTAAGACCATCCTGAGTGCACATCCATGGTAATGATTTAGTTGGTTCATGCACGTGAATAAACCTGATTGATTTAGATTATTGTCTATTTGATAACTGATGAGCAAACCTTAAATGAAATCACATGTTCTCATTTATGAGAAGAGTTCCGCAGGTCTGAAACGCAGCTCCCACGTGAAGTAGCCAACATTAGAGCGACACTCTTCATCACTGTGGAAGACATCGGAGGCGTTAATATATAATAATAATAAGCAGTATTACCTGTGCTGCAGCTCTGTGCTGTGACAGGGGGACAGACAGGATCTGACTCCCTTCAGTTCCCAGATACAGTCACGCAGACAGTCAAAGGTTTTGGATTTCTTTCAGCAAGTACACTGATTTTGTCCGCTGTGGTCTAATTTCCTTTCCAACTAGCTGCACAGCTTCCTTTCGGCTCATTCAGATGAAGTGTAATGAATTAACAGTGACATGCTGCTCCTAATGCACCGTATCTTCATGACATTAAAACTGAAACTCATCCTAAACGGTCCCCTTTCTTGATTTTCCTCCTCTATCCTGGTCCTTTCTAATGCTCCTCACTAACATACATGTAACGAGCTGTGACTTCCCTGTTGTCTTCTTCTCCTCACCGTAGCGCTATCCGTCCTACTCGCCACTACACCGTCTTTCTCTCCGAGGATTCGTCCGGAGACGAGCTCCAGTACGACGACAACTCCATCGCTGGGTTTCCTGACAGCTTTCTCTTCTCCGTCCCTTTCGAGTGGTCTCCTCTGTACGCACCTCTCTGATTGGCTTTGCATGTTGACTAATTAATAAGCTTCGCTCAGCTCTTCTCTCTGCTTTCTAATTAAATGTGTGTGCCTGTGTTTTTAAAGCTGCACGTGCAGGACGTCACGGTCACCGTAGAGGGAAATCCTGGGATTATGTTTTGATCAGAGGGCTAGGAGTAGACTTATGATTTACATAACACACTGGTGAATTAGCTATGGCTTGAGTTGAGCATGCCTGTTTGTGGTAGAAGTAGCCATTAGGCAAAAAAACAAACCTGACTCCAACCTCTCAATTTCATACAAAGCCTCCTGTACCGTAGTTAATCTAAGAAATGATGGATTTCATGGGATTTGTTGGCAGTAATAGAGACAATAAGTAGGACGGGGTGCAGGTATAAGCACGGCATTCATCATAGACTCTGAAGAGTAAAAATGTAGGTGCATCTTTATTTGGGGTAAAAGGTGAACGGTTCTTTTACGGGTTGGTTCCAGTGTGGCCATGAAAAGAAGAGCTGAATAACCTTCAGTCAAACGCTGTCCCTGCAGGCCTCAGCCGTACCGCTCCCTGAAGGAGGTCGAGTTGATAGAAGGGGTCGACCCTGCTTTCGGGGTCGAGAGTCACACGGCCCCTCCCAGCCCGGTGAACGAGAAGTTCTCCAACGTCAACCTGCTGGGCGACATCTTCGGCTGCCTGGACGAGCCCGACAGCCAACCAATGACCTTGGCTAAAAGTCTCGAGGACCTGAGGACTCCCAAAGACCCGGCGGAGCTCCAAGCCAAGTTCACCTACCAGGTCAGAGGTCCAGATGCTCTGCAGCCAGAAGTTCTTCAGTCCTGTCCTAATAGTGTTCTTTCCCAAAAGACAACATTAGGTCCAGATATTCACATCGACTAAAACCACTTTGTTTTGGTCCAGAGCAAAATAATATAGCACCTCTGTCACGTGAAGTTTGGTGTGTAGGAAAAGACACAGTAATATAAGTACTAAGAACATGATCAATTTACTGGGCTGATTTTTAAAAACCCACCAGCGTGATCCTTTAAAAGTCTGAATTACTTGTTGTGTTTGCAGCGGATGGACCTGAGCGTCGCTGAACACTCGCGGACGCTTCCTGGCCTCAAGCTGCCCAACCCGTACAACAAGCTGTGGGCCGTCGGGCAGGACGCCGCGGCCTTACCCGTCTGTGTGCCTGCCGCCTGCGACAGGCCTGTCCAGCCTCCCGTGCCGATAGAAGCCCACTCTCCGAGCCGCGAGAGCTCCGGCCCGGGCCCCGACACCCTGGACCTGTCCGGTTACATCACCATTCCACGTCCCCACGGAAGGAAGACGCCCGAGTTCGGCACTGTTCTCGCACCCCCCGCCGCCCAGCTGCGCTCTAAACCGGCTGGAGCTGGCGAAGGAGGGACTACGTTAGGGGGCCAAGAGTTTAGACAAGCCCTGAGCATGACCACAGATGGAGACCTGCTGAAGCCCACCAAGACCGCTGAGGACAGTATGGATCTGATAAGCCTTCTAGACCCCCTTAACAGCTCAGCACCCACCAGTTCGTTGAGCGACGGGGCAGACATTGGCGCGTCGTCCTCTTCCTGCAAACCGACCCTCCCTCCCAGGTCCTACCCGCAGGGCTTGCCTCCTTTCCCACTGCATCCTCTCACATCGCTCAACCCTTTTGCCCAGTCTCTGCAGCACACCTCCCCTCACATGCGTTACTCACCGACTGTAAGTGGGAATCCCTTCAGTGTGGTCTACGGGCCTCCACCCGGCTCTTACTCGCAGGCTGCGGCCCAGCCACAGTCCTTTTCTACACTACCGGGGCTCTACAGACAACATTCTCCCGGCAGCTCGACCCTGCCGCCCAGCTATGGACTGCTCCAGTCAGCCTTCCCCTCCTCCGCCGCCTCCCTGCCTCACTTCTCCGCCAGCAATCACGCTCTCTCCGGTCTCGCTGACTCCACGTCTGTCCCCGGCACAGCCGCGAACGCCCTGGCGAAGCCGCTCCGTGCTGAGGGGGACAGCCGGAAGGCTCAGGATCCTTTTGGGGATCTGCTGACTATGGCCAAGCCAGCTACACCCCCAAAGAAGAAGGTGGAGGACCTTCGGAGGAGGTGGGAAACATTTGACTAAGACCTGTGAATCTGTTCTGAGGTGCCCCTTTCTGTCACGACCCAAACTCCCCTCACCACTGTGTCAGGACCTGCTATTGCATTTAATGGGGCATTAGGTCTCATTCATGCTACTCTGCTTATTCAACTCACAATCGTAGAAGAATAAAACATTAACCTTAGATTTAAGTTCATAAACATTAGCTTCTTAGGCTTACAGTATTCCTCCTGCACATTAAAGTTAATACAAGGAACTTTGAACTGGTTATGAAACGCTCTCAATGTAATACTGATGCCTCTATAGGACCTCCTGAAGTAAACAAGGTCATCAGCGTGAAGATTAGTGATTTCTATGTAGTTGGTCTTAATGCCTTCATGTCATCGGGAACGATTCCCCACGACATCAGACGAAATATTGTACAGCGTGCAGGTTCACGAGCAACTCTTTCAGCTCAGACTCAAGCAGAGCTTTGCCTCTCTGATCCGGTCTCTGATCCGGTCTCTGATCCGACCCCTTACCCGGCCCCTGCTGATCCAGATGGGTGCGGCCAAAGAAGAGGTGGTGGTTTGGAGGATATATTGCGTGGCAGGACGACAACCTGTACATCAACTCCAACTGGAAGTTCCACTGCGGCTGCAGGACCTGGGGCCCCCTGCCCGCCCGCTGGGAGCCGACACCGACCCCACGCTGCTGGGGGGACGGGAGGCGCGGGGGGACCAGATGCTGGACTGAGCGGGGCAGACTGTCAGACCCGGCTGCAGTAGGATGAGTAGTTTTCTAAAGAGTCTGGTAGCTGCAGACGACGAGAGCCGTTGGGGCTCATTGAAACAGCACCGCTTTCGTCCACAGGGGGCGCCAACATCAACAGCAAATGAAAGTTCCTTGTAGTAACATTAAAGGTGCTTTGTTGACTGACTTCTTTATTGAAGCAATAATGAATCCCCTCAGCCCAGTTCGTATGGCTGCGCTGTTAGTTGCTCACGGTCTTTGCTCACCCAGTGGGTGATACAGGTGTCATTTTCACTTTCCATGACCACCAGTAACCCCCGGTAACCTCCAAACCAGTTTGTAGGTGCTACATTCACGTTGTCTTCTACGTTGGTGTGTTGTGCAGCTGAGCAAACGCTTCAGAGACGATGCGTCATTCAGTGCGACAGAAGGTCCTGATCCAGTACGTAGGAATGTTCATGTAACACCCTACACACACACACACACACACACACACACACACACACACACACACACACACACACACACACACACACCCCTGCCCTCCCCACTGTGATCAGCTGTGATGCTGACCAGTGACAAACCGGAGTGGACTGCCTCGTCAGCCCATGACACTTGAACTCACCCGTACTTGTCTAAGGATCGCCTGAATTCTTTTTGTTGTTTGATTTATTTTTTTGATTTATTTTTTTCTCCGCTATTCTATCCAGGAAGTCCTCTCAAACGCCGGCCTTGCTTCGAGATATTCAGATGCCAACAGCCCATCGCCACTCACTCACGAATTGCTCACACAAAGTTCTTTGCACCGCAGCCTCTCGCATCTTTTAATGCCGCCACGTTAGCGTAGCGTAGCGCCGCTTAGCGTTGATCGGTGTAGACGTGTGACTTTAAAGATGGCCGCTTCCTGATAGAGGATGTCTCCATGATGTCCACTTCACAGTGAGCTCGTAGCTCTCGATGAAGAACCTCCTGATGCTACCGTATCTCCAGAGTGGTGCAGCTCCATCAGTCGGTTCACCTGTTGATGTTTTTGGTCGCTTCATGCAGTATTTTGGTTTTGTTTTGGCCTTCATGATGAATCCCTGTGAACGTGTTGCCTCCTACTGTGTTTTCTTTTTTTTTCTTTTTTCAAAGAGAACCTGCGAGCCTATAATATCCCTGTGTAATAACACTGCTTTGTGTAATAACTAAACAAAACGTTTTCACTTCACTATGTAATGCCAACATTTTGTAATAATCTGCTGCATTCGTAATAAAAAGCTTGAACGCAATATTTCATACATTTCCCCGCATTATGCAAGAAATTATTACATATAGCAATGTTTTTTTTTCGAAATGCGTGATTTGCAATTCTTTTTTTAATGAAATATGATAACGCATGCATTATTTAATAACCAACAAAAAATGTCTTCATCTTGATGTAGTTTTTGCCAATGAAAGATAATCTACTGACTGAATTGTATCTTTCAAAATTAATTTTGTGTGATTTATGCTTGAAAGCATAAAATAACTGTTGTGATTTTTATTTTTTTCCACTTTGGTTGGTTATTCCATAATGCATGTATTATTGCATGTGGGTGTTATTACATAATGAAGTGAACATGTATTGCATTTTGTTTAGTTATTACATAACGTGTTACGGTCCCTAACATTTTCAACATTTATGTCTTATTAAATATATATGTGGACTTTTGAACAGCTAGTTGTATATTCTGTTTTTAAAGGGTTCTGATGATGCACTCAGAGGGTTTTCCTCCTGCTGCTGGTTGCCTTAGTCCCGTTTTACTTTGTGTTTGATGATGCTGATCCAGCTACTGAGCCTTGTGAGGACGGATACTGGTTCTCCCAGACCGGGTTCTGCCTCAGCTGGTTCTGACTCCCCGACGACAGAAACTGTGTGAGCGTCTGGTCTGGTCAGCCTTTTACTGCTTCCCAGGCGATCTCAGGCCCTTCATGTGTGGGCAATGCCAAAGAAAGTGTGTGTGTGTGTGTGTGACCGCGTGTGTGTGTGACCGTGTGTGACCGTGACCTTATTTGTTTCAAGGCTGATTTAAAAACTGGTTTCCTATTGCACTTACTTAAAATCCAAATATTTGATCTTGCGTGTCCCCGTCACTTGATTGGAGCTCTAGTGTCGTCATGGATACAGTGTTGCTTTTTTTTGCCACTGATGACGAAGTCCATCTGTCTGTTGGTGCAGATATCATCTTCATATTCCCAGGACATTGAATGTGGACGTGTAGGTCGCCGCCCACTACTTCCTGATTCCTTTAACCTGTAAACGCTCTCTTTCCTTCACACGTGATATCCAAAGCCCTCAGCACGTACATGATGCACATGCTCCTCTAGGGACCAGGAAGTAGTGGTTCTCACAGGAGGACCTTTTCTTTAGCAACTCCAATCACACCAGAATGTACAGAAGAAATATTAAAATCAATATGAAATATTACAATCCACAACACTGCTCTTTTTTTGACTGGGTTCCTTAATGTCAATCATCGGCAGTTGCCATCTTGGTTTTAGTTTTTTGGAAACCCAAAGTGAGTATTTGGGGGGGGTGGGTACCGTTAGCAGCTAGCGCTAGCATTCTGCTGGTAAGTGATCTACAGTGGCGAAAAGGCACATCGGGCTAAAAACGAGCCTGAAACCAGATGAGATTGAAGTCCAGGTCTCATTCTGAACCAGAGCGCCTGCTCACAGGTCAGACCAGGACCCTCAGGACCCTGGACCAGTTTGAGACCACCTGGCTGAGTGTAACATGTTTTTCATCCCCCTCTCTAGAAACACGTGGTTAGTTTCCTCAGTCCAAACGCATAACTCTCAGATCTTTGAATGTGTTCGTCTGTCTACGTGTGACAGACTAGCAACCTGTCCTCGAGCCTAATGCATGCTGGGAAAGACTCCGAACAGACTCTTCGGAACACATTTATTGCATGTTTATAATACTTTGTGAACATCCTGGATTTTGTACATCAAAAAAAAAAAAAAAATGAAGAAAACTGTCACAATGTGCAACCAACATCTAAATCTTTACTAAATAATGACATGTTTGTTTAAAAAACAAAACCTATTACATCACATTACAGTGTGCTGCAGAACGTTTCATGTTTTAGTACTTCTTTATTCCTCTCATTACTTCTTTTGGTGCAATATTTCCACCGTGTGTCCTAAGAACCGTGACTGGGTTCTGCTTCGACTCCCCTGAAGAGGCCGAGACCAACAGGAGACACTCCCTCTGTGCATGTGAGGCGCCAACAGCCAAACTCCCAATCCAACCCGAGTTAACACGGAGATTAAACATATAAATATACAAACTGTACAGACTCGACACAAAGAGGAATAGTCCCCTCGATGTGGAGTAAACTGGAACGGGTTACGTTCCACAAAATACTGGACCACGAGATCCTTCGCCCTTAAAATGTAAAATGAAATTAGTTTTTGTGCGGATTTTTCACATCCTGCTACTGTTTTCCAGTTAGAGGAATACTTCACCCCCAAAATAACGTTTTGGATATCAATTACTCACCCTTTGTTGATTTTTTTGTAAGAATCAAAAAGCATAGAAAAGTAAATTTGGGGGGGGGGGGAGGGGGACAATATCGAAAGATAAATTTACAAACTCTCCCACAACTCATGCAGCACTATCCAAGTCTCCTTTCTCCAGTGGCATCCCTCTGCTTCCCGAGCACATCAAACATTACAGCTGAAACACTTTGGCACCTTTGCGAGCTCGAGACCGTTTATGTTGCATTAGTGTTTCTGAGCTGTGAGGTTTGAGATGAGACGAGCAGCGCTGCCGTCGTCTCATCCCGCCTCAGGGGCCGGACGTCCTCCTGGAGCTCTTCAGAACTCATCCGACTGCCGCAGTGCATTAACTCAGTACCTCATGCCGAGGAACTGATTCCCAGTGGGACCAGAGAGGGCCCGGAGCCTCGTCCTGAGGGCCCGGAGCCTCGTCCTGAGGGCCCGGAGCCTCGTCCTGAGGGCCCGGAGCCTCCGTCCTGAGGCCCCGGAGCCTCGTCCTGAGGGCCTGGAGCCTCGTCCTGCTTTTCACACCAAATGCACTCGTACTAAATTTGCATGGAGCCGGGCCGTCCTCCATTCTGAGGCGGGCCGTGGTTGGCCGTTTGATAGGATGGTAAAGCTTTATGTAATCAGGCCTACCTTCATACCGTATGAAAAACTATGCAAGCTTGTTTGTTGGACGTGAAGACCGTAAGTTCAGCGGAGATGGGTGACGTAAATGTCGGGGCTTGGTGGGGATAAACAGATAAACAGCTGGGGGCGATGGTTCTCCAGTTGGAGCCGTCGATCCACTGCAGAAGAAGACGACGCGACAAAGTGATGAACTAAAAGAGCTCTGGGTCGGCGCTCAGACCAGAACCACGCAGTGGTCACCACTAAGACCCGCATTACAAGTAAAACTGGACAAATAAATGGTCTTTTCTTTGATCTATTAGAAAGGTCCGGTAGAGTTTTCTCCAACAGAGGCTCGACTGGGCTGAATGCTGCTAACAGCAGGGGGGCCCCTAACATCTAATCCCAGCAGGGCCCCTAACATCTAATCCCAGCAGGGCCCCTAACATCTAAACCCAGCAGGGCCCCTAACATCTAATCCCAATGCTTTTATGAGAATGCAACCCAGTCGCCGGCAGCACCGCAGGTGAGCCTTTGACTATGGGAACGCCAGAAGACATTTCTGACTGTGTGTGTGTGTGTGTGTGTGTGTGTGTGCTTGTAGTGCTTCACTGTGAAAGAAAGCCCTCAAACTGTCCTCTAGTCACTAGCTGGGACTACTACGGCCCTGCCATGGACCAACTAGCGTGTGTAGAGCGTAGAAATAAAATACATTCTATTTCTGTGGTGTTGTACAGGACAAGAGTCTTGGGGCTGTTGTGACACACAGAGCGGCAGCTCATGGATCAGTACCTGGTCCCCACCAGGAGGGGGCTGTGTCCCACAACACGTGCCCTTTGGTTCAGCCCAGAGTGTTCCACAGAGTCCCATCCGAGCGAAGCCGCCCGCGGCGCTCGGACCCCCTCTCATCCCCTCTGACCCCCCTCTGACCCCCCTCGGGCCCCCTCTCCCCCCCCCCCCCCCCCGTCCCCCCACGCCCTCCATTCCTCGGCCTTTTCGGGTCAGATGAGTCGTTCCTCCGGCGGGACTTTGAGCATGCTGTCCATCTCCAGGCGAGCCCCGGCCACCTCCTGGGCGCTGGGGCTGTACGCGCCCTCCGACTGGCGCTTCTTCCTCGCCGTGAGCGCCACGAAGGTCAAGCCGATGATCAGGGTCAGCACGCAGAAGCAGAGCAGCGGGATGGCCACCACCAGCCAGGGGACCGCTTGTTTGTGGGCTTGTTTCTGTAAAAAGGCACAGAGGGGTGTGGAAGTGTCACGTCTTCAGATAACTGAGAAGAGAAACCACATGATGTGGAAAGATTCACAGCCACGTCTCAGCATCCACAGACGCAAATGTTTTATAATGTTAGAATCAGGGGGAAAGAAATGAGTTAATTGGATGTTCCGTTTGGATGTTCGTTGTTGCTGAGCAACAAGTGAAAAATGGACATCTCTTGATCTGTATGTACAACTCTAGAGTCAGCTTTGGACGTGTCAGAGTGGTATCTTTTCAAAATAAACTTCTATGTACACGCATAGTGTCTTTTCAAAATAAACTTCTATGTACACGCATAGTGTCTTTTCAAAATAAACTTCTATGTACACGCATAGTGTCTTTTCAAAATAAACTTCTATGTACACGCATACAGTGTCTTTTCAAAATAAACTTCTATGTACACGCATAGTGTCTTTTCAAAATAAACTTCTATGTACACGCATACAGTGTCTTTTCAAAATAAACTTCTATGTACACGCATACACCAAAAAAACCAACACCAACAGTGTCTTTTCAAAATAAACTTCTATGTACACGCATACAGTGTCTTTTCAAAATAAACTTCTATGTACACGCATACAGTGTCTTTTCAAAATAAACTTCTATGTACACGCATACAGTGTCTTTTCAAAATAAACTTCTATGTACACGCATACAGTGTCTTTTCAAAATAAACCTCCAACGTAGGTTTACTTCGTTTTCAGGTTCAACTACGCAACAAAACTACTTGATTGAGTTTAGGAAAAGAGTTAGCATTTAGGTTTGAGTTAAAATAAGCACATTTGTTCTGTAACTTCTGATAGTTAATTATGTAGGTTATGTAACAAAAGTAAGGTAAAGTAAATCAACATTGTCTTGATTCCGTACGGGACACAAACAGCTGTCTCCTGGGTGCAAGTCCAGCGTTTGTTGGACCCCTCCAACCTTCATGCACTTAGACTGCGTGGGCTGCTCTGAGCGTTGATAATGACGTGGCTGGGTTCACACTGGAGTTAGCTGAAGGGCGCTGACCAAGCGGCGATACATGACGAGCTGTGTGCGAGAACGTGGTGTGTAAAACCAAAGAAGAAGAAGAATGTATGACAAACATACGTTCATGTCACAGGTCGGCCCGCTGTAGCCGGGCGGGCATTCACACACAAACATGTTGAATCGGTCCAAACAGGAGCCGCCGTTACGACAGGGGTTGGACTCGCACTCGTCAACCTCCGACTCACACCTGCCAGACGGGGAACACAACGGGACATAAACAAGCTGTGCACACATGTTAGCCCACTCATTTCTAAAGATATTTTTGTGAGGAGTCGAGAGAATACTTTTACATTGTATTACATTCGTAACACACAAACGGAATTCCAGTAACCCCATCGTCACCATAATACATTTGGTACCGTATGTTTCTGAACGTTGACGTTTCTGAACCCCAAATTTTGATTTATAAATATGTTTCGTACCAGCCTGAGACATCCTGAGGATTGCCCTCTTCACCAGTCACTACTTTGAGTAAAAGTTTTTTTGGGTATCTTGGATTTTGGCACTGTAGTCTAAAACCCATAGCTTGAATAAAAAAGAGTAACATCTATAAAAAGTGAGCTCACCTGCTGCCTGTAAAACCGGGCATACATGTACAGTTAGCTCCCCACAGCCCATCATTGCAGGCGCCATCATTTTCACACTGGACATCTTCACCACACTGTATCGGAGGATAGTCCCACCTGGAGGAGAAGGTGAGTAGCTTAGCTTCAATAAACCATAAAGGAAATGTTGCTTTGTGCTCAAGCTACAGATACAGATCTCTCTGGTTTTAACAGACGACATCACATCACCCCAGTCTCTTCTCTTCACTGGCTCCCTGTTCGTTTTAGAATTGATTCTAAGATTTTACTGGTCACTTTTAAAGCACGTCTAGGTCTGGCCCCAAAATATATAGAAGAAATGTTGCCCCCTTATGAGCCAGATCGCAGCCTGAGATCCTCAGGTGGGGCCCTTCTGGCTGTTCAAGGATGACCGTGCCTTTGCCATCGGGGCCCATTGGGGCCCATCGGGGCCCATCGGGACCCATCGGGGCCCATCGGCTTTGGTACAACCTGCCTGAGGAGATCAGCCTCTCAGAATCAGTAATCTCTTTTAAACCACTTCTTAAAACCCATCTTTAGAGATTGGCATTTATGCAATGTTGTCGATTTACTGCTTTATTTTTGTTGTTGATTTGACTAAATTATTTTACAAAATTCTTTAAATGTATTTAATTTATTTTATTTCTTCCTTTATTTTCATTGTATCAATTGTTTTTATCGTTTATCAGGGTTTACCGCTTACCTCAGTGTTTCTCACTGTTGAGCTTTCTCTTGTTTTATTGCCTTGTTTTTGTTGCTTTGTCTGTCAAAGCACTTTGTAAACTCTGTTTTTAAAGGTGCTATATGAATAAAGTTGTTATTATTATTAAACCACTTCCTGTTGGAACCAATAAACAGTTGGGAGTACTTACTGGCAGCGAGGGCCACTGTAGCCCCTGGGGCACGTGCAGGTGTACATGTTGGGTCCATCGTGACAGGTGCCTCCATGTTCACAGGCGTGATGCTCACACTCGTCAAGATCCTCATCACAGAGCACGCCGCCGTACCCAGGGTGGCAACGGCACTCGAAACCAGCCAAGTAGTCCTTACAGCTCCCATGGACGCAGGGCTGAGGCGCACAGTCATCGGTGTCCGTCTCGCACAGCTCTCCCTCCCAACCCGAGTCACAGACGCAGCCCAATTTGTTGAAGAGGTCCTCACAAGTGGCTCCATTTACACAAGGATCTGAGTCACAGACAGGGGCACTGGTGCAACCCAAATGGATCTTTGGTTTTCCAGCGAGGTGGAACTGAGACGACTGCGGGGCTTTATAGTCGTCCACAAAAGGAAGGTAGACTCCGCCCACCCTCACCGCCCCCAAGCAGCCGGTGAAGCTCTCTGCGATGGCCAACGTGGCCCCCTTCTCGTTGAGGAAGCGAACGCTTCCCGCGCGCTGGGGCACGCTGCTGGCGTCCGTGATCCCGTCCACGGTGATGACCCAGGGAGAGGCTCTGCGCTCCTTCTCGGCCATCGAGATGTTCACGCGGTGCCAGCCCCCGTCGGCCACTCGACGAACTCCCGTGAAGGCCAGCGCCTCGACGCTGTTGCCAATGTGGATCTCCACCCGGACCGACGAGTCCAGCAGACCCACCATCAGCAGGTCAGAGCCCCGGGAGGCCCTCAGGAGCACAGCGTTCTCTGAACGGGTCCGCAGCTCCATGTATATGCTAGAGACGGGTTCAGCCAGGGAGCCTCCAGCGCTGTAGAGCACAGGGTCGTTCTCAAACGTGGCGTTGTTCACACCTAAAGGCCAATGTGGAGAACGGGTTTTTTTGTATTAACCTTTTTTAAGTTTTGACAATTTTGATTTGCATTTGTTCAGTGAAGAGCAAATAGCCATTTAACTTCACCAACTTTCCCTCTCCCAGTGGTGACACAGTACCTCGACTCAGGGCATCTGCTGACCTAGAGTACCCATCTGGTACCAAATCAACTGGTCAACACCAGAAACTTTCCCACATTTACCAAGAATGTTGAAAATGGACTCCCTTAACATGCAAAATATATCTTCAAGGAGTTGGGATTTCCATCAAGTTGTTTGTGTATCTGAACTTAAGGGGTTTGGTTTTACTTAACAAAGACACTTTCTCCAAAGTTTTATATTGCAACCGTTTCAGGGAATCTCAGAGAAGGAAATCACGACTAACTAAGAAACATTGACACATTTTTGCTCTGACTTTCAGGACTTAAGAAATCCCTCCTACCTCTGCTGATATTCTAAAGAACTCAAGAGGAGTCCTAACCTGTTAGGAGATGCTTTTTTTGTCTTGGAGGAGAGATGTTTTGGGAACCCTTGGTGACATTTAGCTTCTCAAATACAAGTTATTTTTGTGATTGACTTTGTGTTTGATGCAGTGAACTACAGAAACTGAAACTGGTAAGAAGAACCAGAAGGTTGGCATTATCAGAAGTAGTGTACTTTTAAGAGGAATTGATGGTCTACTGAAAGATACCACCACTTAATCTAAAACATATGAAAGGGTATGTAAAAATGAAATATCATAAACAATTTCACTATTCATTATTTACAGATCTGTGTTTAAAATGTAACGAAATGTATAATGATAAATCCCAGTTTTTAGCACTATAATGTATATTCCTTGGAAGTAATCATTTGAAAATCACAAGAAAAGATTCAGCCCTAAGTATCATATATGTCCAATGTGCTCCTTATACATTATTACTGCTAAAAAATATTATTTGCATGCTGCTTATATATTACAAATAAGAAATATCTCTGAATTGATTAGATCAGGCAAAGTAATTCAAAGTCAGAGTCAAGACAACTAATTGGATGGAATGTACTGTATACATATGGGCACTGGTGTTGCCCAAAGAATATGACCAATATCTGACGAGAGCCACAGTTATAAAATGATTGGGATGTTCTTACATTCATATCCATCAGGGAGGTCCACACAGTGGCCGCCATTGACACAAGGATCGCTAACACACCACACGCGTGTTTCGCAGGTCTTTCCGGTGTATTCCGCCGAACACGAACACGAGAAATCGTTGAACGTGACGGTGCATTCTCCTCCATTTAGACACGGCTCCATCTGAAGAGGGAAACATTGAGATCTAATGGAACCCGGACACAAGGAGCTCAGACAGCGAATCATCTTCAGAGCAGGGTTGAAAGTGGAAAAGCTTAAGACTGTTAGCTATGGTACCCGTCATAACTGTATGTTATGATGGGTGCCCAAAACGTTCAAGGCTCAATTATGTGTCCCTTAAAACCTAAGCTTTGACACGGTGGTGTAAGACCTCTTATTTGGGAGGAGGTACAGGTTTGGCATGGAGCATAGTGTTAAGTCAGTTCGAGCACGTTAGCACGTTAGCATTAGCACAGCCATTATGTATATCCAGCTTTTCTGATTTGAATCAACTGAGTCCGTATCAGATGTTATTTGAATGTAACTGCCAGCGATGGGGGCTTTACAGCCATTTTGCCACCAGTTGGTTCAGACTTCAGTTATTCTTTGAGGCCAAGAGAGAGTAATCATCACCGTCAGAAAATCTTGATATCGTTGACTCAGAATTACAACTGGGGCTGCTTGTAATTTCAGCCTGATATAAGGGACTGTAGGACACTTCGTAGGGTGAGGACAGAGCTCAATTCTGTATCTTATAAGAAAAAGAGCAAGGCCGTCCTCAGAATTATTAATATTATCTCTTGAACCCTCCCCTTGAATTAGAAAAAAGTGCAGAGCTAAGTTATTAGTGATTGAACATTCTCTCTTTTTTTAAAGAAGCCTACAGCAGTTCTCATCATCCAACCCTGTTCCAACAAAACAGCATCCTCATTTATGTTTTGAGGGAAACATATTTTCTCCCATATTACAGCAGCAGTTTTAAAAACGGGGTTAACATTGTAAATTGAAACAAAACAAAACAAAAACACTTCAAAATGACTTGGTTATACAGGCAACATAAATTAATTAGGTTTAGGGAAACAGCATTGTTTGGCTTAAAGTAAGTACTTTTGTTATGTTATTTAAGATGTGTGCATGAATTAAAATGAATTAACGTTGACTTTTGGCTTCACACAAACAGCAGTCTACTGGGTGAAAGTCCTGTGATTGTTTGACCCACCCGTCCTCCCTACCTCCGGGGGTTTAGGAATAGAAACAGATTTGTGATGAGTCAAAGATTAACGTAAAGAAGAAGAAAGTACCTTTCCCTCTAAACATATGGGAACGTAATGCTGCCTCATCACTTTGTTCTGCGTCATAATAGGAAGCAGAACTGAAGGAAAGTAAAGCGGGTTGCAATGACTATCCTGTTCTCAAAACTGATATGTTGGTCCTAATAACTACCAGCAGAGCTGGTCCATACTAGTTATTGATACAGTACTACTGTAAGGAACAGAACACTTTAAGGAACTATTTCCTACCTTGCAAGTATCATCGCTGACGCAGGCCTTCTTCACATTTTCAGCATCACTAGGTAGATACGCTCCCTCCTCGTCCGAGCTTTTCCAGGCATCCACGTCTAGATGCACCGAGTCTAAGCGAAGGTCCTGCAGGCAGCCTTTGTAATGCCCCCCCCACACGTCGGAGTCCCAGTCTCCCGGGAGTCCCCCTACATACGCCTGATCCCCACTGTTGACATTGACTTCAGGGATCTCTCCTATCCCGTAGCGAAGGCCTGCATGCTCAAAGATCACCTGTCTGTGGTGGACCTCCACCTGCAGAAGTTGCTTCTCACCGGTGGTCACAAATATGGGAGCTGTTAGTGAGGCGCTGTTAGGCAGAGAGCTGACAAAAACCCTCCCCATCCCCAGGTAGACGGAGAAGTAGACCTCTCCGCCCTCCTCCTCCGTGGGTCTCCTCAGCTGGAACAGCAGCCCGTCTGGCTTCAAAGACCTCAGGAAGAAGGACACGCTGAAGTTGCTCTCGTGGCTCTGGCCGACATCGTAGACACTGAAGCTCACCGTGTCCTCGTGGCTGTATGTCCATGACGGGAACTCTGACAGGAGAGATGTGAAAGTTTGGATTACAAAAAATAGGACTAAAATATTTAGTAATAGAACTCCAGTATCAGGCCTGGCCCTGAAATGTATCAGTTCCACAGGCCGATGAAAATCAACACTTTATCTTCAGGTGGCCATCAAATGGGAAATAATGTGGATCCAATCATTTTTCACTGGAGTAAACCGTGGTGCAGCTAACTGCATCTTGTGCTGGTTTTTGGGTCAGGTGATGAGCCAACAGGAGCTGTCATTGCTCACAAAGTGGCATACTTTTCTTTTTTTTGCCATACATTCATTGTCAAGTCATAAAAATAACTAAAAATCAAAGTACTCGGTCATCAAAGTAGAGATTCTTTGCAACAGTTCATGTCAAGTTGCAGCCATAAGGGTTTTCTGTAAAATAACAAAGAATGAAAGTTAAAGTAAATGTACATTTTCTCGGCCAAGATCTCTCACTGGCTTCCCATCTAACGGCCATTTGTGTTTGACAGAACCAGATCAAATCTGAAGCTGCTTTGCTTGGGATTGAACCGTAATCAGTGTGGTGACTGTTTTTACCTCCTTAACCCGAATCATCTTTGAAAGTCAGTTAAAGTTGTTGTTTTTCTCGACATGACTTACGTCTGTATCTTGGCTTCAATTGTCAAAGATGAGGTCTACTGTTACTCTAACAAATACTTTAGCTAATTGCGTTTGTGAAATGGTGGAATATCACTAAGTACATTTAGTCAAGCGCTGTATTTTGAGGTACTTTATGCTTCTACTTCACTACATCTCAAGGGGAAACACTGTACTTTTTATTTCACAGCTATAGTCACTGGTTACTTTGCAAATTAAATACTCTGCACACCCAAAATGTATGTACTTGTCACGTAACTTCCGTAATTAAACAACGCCACTTCCGAAGTTTTTTTAACTCAAACCACGGTCTTTCCCTAAACCAAGTACCTGCCTAAAAACTTCAGGGGCTTGGGTAGGCGCACTGATCTCTCAGGTTGGACATTTATAGGAAAACATTCAAAGAAATATCATACAGACTGTTGTCTGAGGAAACATTGGGGTGGACTATGGGTGTGCATGGGCTTTAAGATCTGAATTAAACTACCAAGCAATATAATAACTAAATAGAATTTTCTCTACCATGACTAACTACAATATTACAATGTTCCTGCTTTAATGCATTAGTAACAAAACAATAATACAGTATATGAGAATACAACAATGACTTACCTTCCGAGCAGCTCTCGCTGTGGAAAGGACGGTAGCAGTCACACTGATAGCTGGTCCACAGGTCCACACAGCGTCCATGTCCATGGCAGGGGTCGGGCTGACACCAATCCGTCTTACTGCATCCCAGCTCATGGCCTTGGTCCAGTGGAAGTGTTTGCGGTAGGATAGGCTTCGAGTCGATCATCAGGTCTTCCATACATCCGATGAAGCCTGCACCGCTTGCAGAGAACTCTAAAAGCTCCTCTGGTGCTCCGCCTACATACATTTGGGTGAAGGCTTCAGAGGGCTGGAAGGGTGGTTCATCAGCACCGCCATCTGTAACTCTGCATCCCTCCCTGTCGCAGCCATGGCCTTTCAGAATCAGAACCAGGCCTTCCTCATCTACAAACACGTGAGCGTCCCTCCAGTCTCCATCGCTGACTAAACCAGGAAATGTTACATCCAGTTCAGACTCCTCAGAAAAGGCCTTTGCGCGAAGACCTCCGTTCACGATCTCCAAGATGAGGTGATTGTCCGCGTCCCCTCTGTAGAAGAGCAACATGTCGGGCAGAGTTGTCCGGAAGCGCAGCTGCACCCCAAGACCACGGTGAACGCGGTGCTCGACCTCCCTCCGGGTCCTTTCTTCTAGCACAACCTGGATGTGAATGAATCCAAGAGTGGAGAAGGAGAACGTCGTCCTCGTGGAGCACTGCTCATCGTAGAAGCCGTGAGGGCACAGGCACGTGTGACCCTGTTCTCCGCCCTCCAGCCACGGGTGGCAGGTGGCTCCGTTCTGGCATTCGTGGTCCACGCAGCCGTAGAGTTTCACGTCGCATTGATCGCCCCCCCAGGGGAGTTCACCGGGCTCCGCCTCCGGACAGTGGCACGTGTAGGAGGCCCTGCCGTCCTCACACCAGCCACCGTTCTGGCAGGGCTGGCTCTCACACTCGTCAATGTTCAGCTCACACAGCTCACCTAGAGGGAGACGACACCGAGGGTCAGACTACTACCAGAGCTGCACTCAGAAGAAAGGGGAAGGATCATACTGACATTTTCCCCCCATATTCTTCTTGTTGTCAACCAACCTCATGTGTTAGTTTGTCTGTCTTTAACTACTTTCTGACTTCCCTTCCCTGTTTGTGGCTCTCCATTCCAAAGACTTAAAACTTCCGAAGGAACTTTTTGACTCATAATTATAGTTTTATTTATTTTCTTAAAACAGCTGGTCCCTGTAGTTTTTATTAAACATACCTCAAACTGGAGACAGTATTACATTTATTGGGGGATATTTTCAGAAGCAGATGGAAACACGTGGGGCTCTGGTTCACTATACCTTTCATTCCTTTTCTGTGTATGTTAACTGGATTTCTTATTAAAAAATGTTTTTACCGTGACGTCAGTGACCGTTATGAGCACAGAAGTTATCTGACAGAAAATGAGGGGAGGGAATGGGGATTACGTACCACGAAGGTACCTGACTGGACTTGAACTGGGGACATTGTGATTACATGGCAAGCATCTTTGAAACCCCTGCTGGTCAATCCTGATAATGATTTGCCTTGTCCTTTCACACCCTGAAAGCTTGGAACGAGCTGCAGGACATACTTAACTTGGAATTTTTACCCACATGTTTAAAAAATGTTAATCTGTGAACACAACAATTTTGTTGCTTTCAACAAGTGCGATTATTTGCCTTGATTCTTTTAGCCTCTGATTCCTGTATGTTTGGTGTTTTTTGTTGTGATGTTATCTGGCCCCGTCTGTACTTGTACTTGAAACTTCTTTACTTGCTGCCCATCTTGACCAGGACTCCCTGGCAGAAGAGATATTGTACCTAGATTAGACCTTTCTGGTTAGAGAAAAGATAAACTAGAATTAGCTAAAATTGAAGACATTTGCTCAAGGCGTTCCGGAGATATAACGTTGACAAGAATGTGTCGGACCTGAGGTCAAAGTGACCTTGACCTGTGACCTCCTAAATCTAACAGTTCATCCTTGAGTCTAGGTGGATGTTTGTGGCAAATTTTAAGAAATTAGCTCAAGGCGTTTTCGAAATTTGGAAGTTTTGGCTGCACATGAGTTTCCTCCAGCAGATCAGTTGGAGTTGAAATGTTGAGTTTGCCATCGTTGGCTCACTATTGCTATTTTTATCGCTTAATTTCTATTTGTTGGGCCTGTTTTAGTGTAACGTCCAGTTTAGTTAATTTGAAAACAGCAGAAAATGTTAAATGTTCTCTTATGTTGAGACAACATCCAAACGGATACAAAGCCTCTATTTAGTGTTCTTTAATTTAACAGGAGATTGTGTCCATTCATGAGAAGGTCCAAGACTCACCTAGAAATCCTACCGAGCACGTGCAGGTGTAGCTGTTGACCTTATCCTCACAAGTGCCTCCATTCTGGCAGGGTTCTGACTCACATTCGTCAATGTTGACGGAGCAGTTCTCGCCTGTAATGTGAAAGAAATGATGACGAATCGAACGATGAACTTGATGACATGGCTGACATGTCTGATTGGTTTCTTTAGTTTTACAGACCTGCAAACCCCGGCTGACACTGGCAGATATATCCCGCTGCATCCGCAAAGCTGAGCTCCCAGTCCAGCTCCCAGTGAGACGGATCCGAACGCTCAAAACACTCCCCGCCGTTCTCACAGGGCTGCTCGGCACACTCGTCTATATCCATCTCGCAGTTCGGACCTTCGTAACCTGGAGGAAACAAAGCAGAGTGTTTTATTCACACTGAACACATAAACACAAATGAAGTGTTCCACATGTGTCTCCGTAGATCGGTCACAAACTTTGAGGAGTTTCCGAGTTTAGACGCATTACCTAGAACCCAAATGAACCTTCAGTCCTCACTTACATTGGAGGAGCATATTAACGATATCACAAAAGTAGTTTTCTTTTATGACTGAATTAATAACTCTTATTATTTATAGCTGTTACATTATGCTGTTTTTGTTTTTAGACATGCTAGCATATTGGCAAGGTCAGTTGGTCTAAAATATTTCATTAACTACTATTGTCATGTTCCTCTGACTTTGTCCAAAAGGAGGCTCCATAGAGAGGCTCTTGGAGAAACATTGGGAGATACTCGCGTCTTTAAGTAATACAGCTGGTATTGTTATTAGTTCGTCGACTTTGCGCTAGCACCTCAGGATTTTGCAGTTGTTAACACGTGGTTAAGGTTGTAGATTGAAATAACAAAAAATGTAAGTGCCTTTATTACACAATTTAAAGGGTTAGTGTGTAGGATTTAGTGGCATTTAAGTCACTGAAATACATTACAAACAGGACAATGACAGCGCACTCCTGGGTGAAAAGTCCTGTGTTTGTTTGACCCATCAACTCCAACCGTAGACGGATTAGAAACATATTTGTGATGCGTCAAAAACAAACGTAATCTGGAAAATTTACCTCTAAATATAATTGACCATGCAGTTTTTGTCTCAGTGGGAAGCCGGTGTATCTAATTGTGGTTCAGTGAAAATCACCAGCTAAAGTGCTTCAGGCTCAGATTCACTTGGACAGTGTGTCCTTGTGTTGGTAGAGGAACGGTTGATGTGCATGTCGTTCGGTACCTGGCCAGCAGAGGCAGGTGTATTCGTTGACTCCCTCTAAACATGAGGCCCCATGCTGACAGGGATCAGAGGCACACTCGGGGATGTCCACTTCGCAGTAGTCCCCCTGGAATCCTGTATCGCTGCAGTCACATTCATAGCTGCAAGAGACACAAATGAGCAGAAAAGAAATGTCAATGAGCAACAACTGAACAGGAAACCCCCGTGGGGATTTATCACAGCAGTAGTGGGACCCCTGTTTCTTCGGTCCCAACTGATATGCAGGCTTTTGTGGTTCCACGACCAAAAATGGCAACAAATGATAAAACCCAAACTCCAGTCTTTTAAATCGACATCTATTGATCAACATCTTCCAACAGTCTGCGATATAAACAGCAAAAAGCTTCACAGACTTGCATTTTTCCAACTGGGAACCAAAAGCACATGTGACATACATTTAAGTGAGAAATGAAAAACCATGAAAGAGGCACTTTGAGATTACTCATTCACGCTGAAAAGAAAACAGCTTTTTGTCTTGAGATTGCACCATTATTGAGTTGTCACCTTAAATGACAGGTGTAAAGAAATGAGCCTCTCATAGCAATCAGATGTGAGCAGCCTGAAGGCTCACAAAGTCATTGAGGAGGTATGTGTGGACATTCACACCAGAACAAAGACATTTCCCGTATGTTTTGGTGGGATAGGTGGATTTTCAGACCAAGGGCCTCTTGGTTGGAGTCCCCTAAAAGGCCCCACCTCCCATCCAGCAGCCCCATGGTGTCAGTGCACTGCGCCCTAAATACAGAAAACCTGAGGGTAAAAACACTCATTTGTAAGACTGATTAATTGGAAGAAATGTGAATAGTCATATCACACAGAGGCTATGACCCGTATAGGTCCATTCATTAATATTAACCATAACCATAATTTACTAAATGAACATCATGCTGTATTGAAGAAGACTTGAAACTAGAGATTGAGAACATAAACTCATGTTTACAATGTTTACTGAGGTAATAAATCAAGAGAGAAGCAGGGTCATTTTCTTATAGACTTCTATACAAACAGAGGAGTTGCCCCCTACTGGCCATTAGAGAGAATGCAGGTTTAAGACACTTCCACATTGGCTTCACATCAGACCTGGAGGTTGCCGCCTGGTAATGAGACTAAAAATAGCTACTAAGGCCCAAATTCCACATGATTCAAAATGATGTAACTGCCCTGGTGTCCTAGACCATTTTGATATAAACAGTATATTCATATACTGAGTGTGTTAAGGACTTAAATGAGCATGTGTGTAGCATTTAGTGGCATCTAGTGGTAAGGTTGCAGATTGCAACCAACTGAATATCCCTCAGCTCACACCTCCCTCTCCAAGCCTGTCGGAGAACTACGGTTGCCCTCAGGTGGCGTAAAGAGGCAGAGGGAGTTTGGTTTGTCCTTTTGGGGCTACTGTATAAATGCAGGCGTCAATAAAAGCTAACATAAACACAACTAAACATAAGTTGCAGGTCAACACGAATGAAAACATCATATTCCCTTTATGACAATAAATCCCCCGAAATCCAACACACTGTTCCTTTAAGACAACGTCAGCAGGAAACAGAAGGATTCTGCAAACACCTTCAGAACGTTCAATGATAAGTGTTGTGAAATCCCCGCCTGGGTTTTCTGAGGATTTCTGGGTATTTATTTTCCAGATAAAACAGATGCACAAGCTCCCCAGTTATCGCGGCCTATCGCTGCTGTGAGTCCCGCGCACAGCGCATTCAGCATCGGGCCCACCTGTTCACCATGTCGTGACAGACGGCTCCGTTCCGGCAGGGCTCGCTGGCGCACTCGTCCACGTCGACCTCGCAGTCGACGCCGTCGAACC
Source organism: Ophiodon elongatus (assembly GCA_016806645.1). Lineage (NCBI taxonomy): Eukaryota > Metazoa > Chordata > Actinopteri > Perciformes > Hexagrammidae > Ophiodon > Ophiodon elongatus. Next base: position 631,009 of record JACSYO010001746.1, on the reverse strand, counting down.
CGGGCGGACACTCGCAGGAGTACGCGGCGATCAGGTCGCGGCAGGTGGCCCCGTTGTGGCAGGGCCCGGACTCGCACTCATCGATCTCGGTTTCACAGTTGACCCCTGGTGGAAGAGAAGTCAGCGAGGGATTAGAGAGAGGCACGCGGAAAAGTGATGATGATGATGATGATGATGATGATAGTGATGATGGAATGAAGCTGTGGTTGCTGTTGTTTAGAGTCAAATGATCGGTCACACTTTCTTTTTGTCTATATCATCAATGTCTGTATCAGTCTGTCTATTCTGGTCTCAGATACCCGCGGTGATAAGAAGCCGTCTTTACATCGTCCACACACAGTGAGAGTGACAGGGGAATGCAGTGGGCCGACCGGAGCTCCTCTGACACAGGGCAGGCTCGTGGACAAAAGAGGGGGAGTGTAAGAAAGAGCAAGACGGGAGTGTTTCCTCTCACCCCGCACGGAGACGTTATCTGAGGCGCAGATAAGACGTCTGACTAACAGCATCTCACTTAAAATACTCCCCGAGCCCCGTGTGCCAGGAACAAACGCTTTGGAAATAAGGAACGGAGGCGAGGGACGAGGAGTAGAGCAGGAATGAGACGCTGTCAGCGAGCAGAACCCCTGGTGTCGGCTCAGAGACGTGTTCTGTGAGGAGACGACTCATGATGACATGATATTATACGTCTTCACTCACAGCTCTGTGTGCACGCGCAGTGTGGGGTTCTGTCACTGTGTTTCGCCAAGGCCCTTTACTTTTTAATACCAGCAACACAGTTTGGATTGTGTTTTCAGATGTAATGATGCTGTTTAGGTACATGCTTGTAAGTTCCAGTCGAAAAAGTTTGTTGATGACTATATAGGAGCAGTATTATTGTGATATAGTATATATATTCTGATTTAGGTGGTGATTGAATGGGAACATTTCACACAGAAAGAAAGCATTAGACTCATACTGTGTTGTGGGGCCCGAGGGCAAAATATGATCCGTGGGCCCCTACTGTCACCACATCCCTCCCACCTTAAGACCTTTAAAAAAAAGGGGGGGTCGTGTGATTAATTTGCACCTCAATATATATATTTTTTTCGAACTGTTGTTTTTGTTATGAGGGGTGTGGGGGGGTTATGACTTAATAACTGTTATGCCACTTGACAGACTTGTTACTGTGTGTGTGTGTGTGTGCGTGTGTGTGTGTGTGTGTGTGTGTGTGTGTGTGTGTGTGTGTGTGTGTGTGTGTGCGTGACTTTTGGCTGCACCTGCAAAGCCCTCCAGGCACTCGCACTCATAGTGGTCCTTCTCGTTGATGCACGTGGCGTTGTTCTCACAGGGCCGGGACGCGCACTCGTTGATGTCGATCTCGCAGGTGTAGCCCTGGAAGCCGGGCACGCAGAAGCAGTGGAACTCCGCCACCCCGTCCATGCAGATGGCCCCGTTCTGACAGGGCTCCGACGCGCACTCGTTCACGTCCTCCTCGCAGGTCTCCCCTTCGAACCCCGGCGCACAGCGGCATCCGAAGCCCTCCGGGCGCAGCGCGCACGACCCGTTGTTCCCGCAGGGCTCGTCGACGCAGTCGGTCACGCGCGTCCCGCAGCCCAATCCTCCGTAGCCAGCGGGACACCTGCAGAAGTACCCGTTCGACTGGTCCACGCACAGGGAGCGGGGTTCGGAGCACGGGTTGCTCTGACACTCGTCCACCTCCTCCGTGCAGTTGTCCCCCGTGAGCCCGTCCGGGCAGACGCAGCGGTACTCCGCGGTGCCGGGGCTGCTGCTGCAGTCCTCGCACGGCGCAAAGGAGCAGGCGTCATAGAGCTCGTCGCAGTTCTTGCCCATGTGTCGGACCCCCTCCCGGGCACAGATACAGGCGTAGTCGTCCATGTTGTCCACGCAGGTAGCTCCATTCCGGCAGGGCGCGGACAGACATTTGTCCGAAGTGGCTGTGCAGAGGATTCCTAAAAAAGACAAAGGGGACGTTATGATGAATTAATACACGTTGAGAGCCGTGTTTCCTAAAGGCTCCTGAGAGGAATCACAAGTTGTCATTGTACCTGGAGGAGTCCACCATTCCTGAGCGGGACTCCGTTTGCCCACACATTCAATTCAATTCAATGTATTTGTTACGTGCATGCATGTCCTCCACCATCACTGTTCATAATTCACTCTGATTCACTGATCACTCTCCTGCAGCTGCACCACAGCTGCTGCTTCCAACACGTCCTCAAGCCGAACTCGTCAAATACCGACGCTTGATCAGTGCCTGTGCTTCAGACTCTGCACCTCACTGCACTACTACCACGTGCGTTTTACTATTAAAGTCCAGCAACACGTGTCAATTCCAGTTCCATGCATAGGTTCAAAATAGACTTCCGTCTCCACAAGAAACTGTTAGGTTTAGGCAACTAAAGTAGGAATTGATGCTAAAATACTGAGTTACTAATACATTGGAGTTTGGTAGTTACTAATACATTGGAGTTTGGTAGTTACTAATACATTGGAGTTTGGTAGTTACTAATACATTGGAGTTTGTTATGAGCCTGGTGAAGTTGGGATTGAGAACGAGAAGCTTTTAAAGTCAAAGTCAACCTTTATTTGACCCAGAGGGGCAATTGGTTCTGCTGTAGCATTAAAAAACAAACAAAAACAACAACTACAAACATAAAACCAGATGCATTAAAACTCATATAATACAAGAGAGATAGATGAACACATGAAGCTAAAGAGTTACAATATTAGATCTGGTTTAAAGGGGATCCTGTTGGGAACCGGATCACATGACAGTTACATTATTGGTAACACTTTCTCTGACAGCCAAGTCTATATTGCATTATAAAAATACTCTACAATGTGATATAATCTGCTTATAGCACTGTATTATTATAGTAACAAGCCCTCATACATATTCATAATGCTTTATAACAAGATCACATTACAGATAATTTTATAAAGACTGGAAAGTGGAAATAAATATCATGTTCGTGCACATTTATTGATATTTTTTCAATCAACCTGAAGCAAACAATGACCTCTTATAGTAATTTATGATTAAAAAAAAATTATAATTATAATAATTTGAATACACTAATGCAAAAAAGAATGGCCAGCAATTATGAAGTATCAATATATGAGTGTCTTTTATAAGACTTTTATAAGTCCTTATAAAATGCTTTATAATGTGTTATGATTAAAGCATTATGAATATGTGCCCATAACTACAATAATACAGCGCTATAAGCAGATGATAAAGCATTATAAGTGTGTTTGAAATGCAGTTTAGAACATGTGCATTACAGAAAGTGTCACCAAATGATGATACTTATGAAAATCAATAAAAAGCATGATGGGACTTGGGTTCACGTGGGCTCGGTCACGTGGTGGGCTGGAGCCCGCCCACTAAACGTTGCGTCTCCATAGCAGCAACACACAAGTGGCGTCCTGAAGCCACAGGTGTGACTGACAGGTTACCTGCCTTTGAACCCGTCACACTCATTCATTGGGACATTCCCTCTAATCTGCTCTCACTTCTTTTCCTGGCCGTGATGTTCAGGTGCAGCCGAGTTAAATCCTCCGTACAGCCGACCCAGACCACGTGTGTCCTCTCACCCCTCACCGAGGAGGCTGAGCGGTGGCTTTGGGTCGTTTCTCGGCAGGATTACGGCGAAAATAAATATAAATATTTGTGCTGCCATTTTTTTGTGCAGATTTACTGAGAGTACGCATTCTCTATTTTGTAAAAATGTGTTTTGAGCAAAGGTTAATTATAACGTTAGCATGACGTGTTCAAATGTAATCTTGTTAGTTTTTGGTGAGAAACTTTTCACAGCAATTTAAAATAGATATTAGAGCAAAAAATGATGACCTGTTAGCAAAAATGGTCCCCGGAGATCTCTAATGTATGCTGTTGTTTGTTCCACAAAGACACACGCAGGGACACGTTTTAACAAAAGTTCCCTTTGTTAGCTAGAATTGTGCGTTATGCTCTATGACTATAATCATACGCTCATTCTGTACATCTGCTGTCAAAGTGAGGAGTTACAATGCAGACGCTGTCTCCCTTCAGCGGCCAACGCCACGAGGTCTCTGGGGAATTAGTCCACATTCCTTGTGTCTCAACTCCCCGTCCACTACTCCCAGCCCCCCTGGCCCCCTAGCCCCCCAGCCTCCCTGGCCCCCCAGCCCCCCAGCCCCCCAGCCCCCCGGCCCCCCGGCCCCCTGGCCCCCACACTTTGATCAGTGTCCTGTTTCCAAAATCTCACTGAAGCGGAAGATATTAACAGTGAAGGGAGTTATGGTGGTGAGGAAGGGGAGGGGGGGAGATAATATTTAATGGGATAAACTAGTCATGAGAAAGTCACTTTTATTAGTTGTTGCAAATTTTACAGGAACAAGATAGAGATAAAATCTGATTATTTACATTTAAATGTTTTTTTTCTTTGACACTCAGAAATATGTGTGTTTGACAGCACTAATCCCCCCCCTCCCCCCCACATGCCCCCCATGACACAGTGGGGGGGGGGGGGGCGGGGGGCAGAACGCGAGGGAAGAGATTACAAACACACAATTACAGCGTCATGCCTTTAAACTCCCCTCATTAAAAGAGCGTGGTCACGACTACTCCTTGGTAATGAAGACCAGGAATAGTCACTTCCAGTCACATTATTATTCATTCATGAGAGTCAAATGACTACATGTTTACATATGTTTACATATTGAGGAATAATCACCCGACGAGAGACTTGTCGTTGTGACGAGAAAAAGTAGAAATAAAGAAAAGCTCAAAGCGGTGTCTGCACCGGACTGACAGATGAGCATTCACCCGGCCACTGGTTCAGTTAGTTATATCCATAATCCATAGCTCCATACTGTACAGACTGTGACACAAGCAGATTGGACAGCCTGGGCCCTGAAGCACGTGTTCAAAGAGTTCATAGAGTTCAAATAGTGGCGACTAATGTTACTCCAAGCAGCAAATATAAAAATGATTACAGTTTGAAATATAACCACACAAAAACCCCACAGGCAGTGAGCATCATCAGTCACACGGACGCCTCCCTGACCTCAAGATGCATCATGCTCACTCCATTTGAAAGGCTCTTGGGCAGCAGGCCTCAGGCTTTACCACCGTGTCCCAGCGTCGCCCGTCCCCAGCAGACGGCTGGTGTCATCTCCAATTGCTGCCGAGGTGCGTCTTCCCCTCGGTCTGAGCCGTGGACACTAACTGTGTTTGAACGGTACAGATTACAGGGGGCCGCAGGGGAGCGTGAGCCGCCGGAGGACCAGAAGAGTCCCAGGTGGCTGTGGAGCGTTTTGAGATTAGTCTCAAGTCTCCCTGATGTGAGAAGGAGACCAGGATAAACATGGTAATTGATTGAGGAGGTGATCCTTTGCTTGCTTGATAAGAAACTTAACATAAGTGCTGTTGGGTCAAACACTGGTTGGGGAAACGGGGTGTTGTGAGGGGACGGAGGTTTTCAGGCCTTTAGTTCAACCATGAACTCATTCATTCAGTTGGGTTCATTGAGTTGCCCCTTTCTTTAATTGAATGCATTCGTATGCAACTAATCTGCAAGAACTCCTGCCTTTGTGAGGCAGATACCCCAGAACCCCAGAGATATGGCCCCTCCCCCCAAAGGCGTATCCAAGAATGAGGGTCAGGCAACTGAAACTCTTGGTCAAGGTCCAAGGTCGACATGGACTAACGGAATCGGGGATCGAACCACCGATCCTCCTCTGATTGAAGGACGATCCTGCTCTAGCACTGAGCCACAGTAGTAGCCATTGTGAGGTGTGCAACCAGATTGCCTTGACACTGTGTTGCTCATTCGAGTCTACTGATGCTATAAAACTAGAGTCCATTCATCTGCCTGAGTCACACAGCATTACAGCCTTCTGGATCAAAATCAATTAATTTCAACAGAATCGTTGCAATCGGACAGAAACATACACCTTTCCCCTGACTCTCAAAATCTAATTTTAAAATGCCTGCATTTTCATCAAATTTCTTTTTTATGATAATTTTATTTAATAATAATAATCTAATATTTCTAGTTTTTTTTATGTATTTAGATGCTCTGCAAGCCTTTCCCCTCTTCTGTCACGTTTTATTCTCATTCAAATGTTTGTCTCACTGCTTTGGTTTCCATTGTGCCCTGTGCCGGCCTTTCTCTGATCCCCCACCCCCCACTTCTAATCTCCACCCGACTCGTTCTCCCCCTCTTTCACCCGAGCAGGTTTGATGGCCTCCCTGACCTCCAGAGCCTTTCCATGTTGTAATCCCTCTGGCCTCTTTGGGTCAATCCCCTTGCTCCTCTAATCTCCGGGTGGCAGGATACCTGCGCAGATTACAGCCTGAAGCTCCAACCTCTCCGTCACCATATTGTCTCTCACTGCTCTTCTTCCTCCTCCGTCACTCCGACCTCACGTCTCAGCAGCTTCTCGTACTCAAACCCACGTCAACGGTTGCAGCAGTGGAATAACACAATGATATTTCACAGTCTTGAACAATTTATTTCACAATCTATTTCATATTTATTGACAAAACCTAATGCAAAATTACTTTTGCTCAGAAGTTCATATAATGCGACTGATGTAAACAAATTTAAGGAATATGGTGAGCATGGACAGCAAGATGAAATGATTGCTCTAATACGCAAGTCTTCCTATATAATGGTCACACTGAGTCCACGACTCCAGTGTTAATGCTAAGCTAGACTAATCACTTCCTGACTCCAACTCTGTACTTAACACAAGGCATGAGATGGATCTTCATATCTCACTCACATAGGTTTGAACTATTGCTTTAGTATTACACACATTGTCATAGACATCAATCATATATAACTTTCATTGAACTAATGAGATGGGCCAGTCCCAATAATGTTGTGTGAACAGATCTACTCTATTGGAAACTGGACATATTAATAGAATCATGATTGAAAAACAAGCAATTCCACTGCATACACCATGCAGCTCATCACCATCAAGCTTGCTCAGCCCCATTAACTGGTGGTATTTATTTTTTTCTTTTATACTTTCTTTTTTTTTTACTTCTCATCACCATTAAACTTCCCCAGTTGATTACTTACATTAAAACAATTGTTTGTTTCTAGTACAAGTTTTCTGAAATGTTGTGTTTAAGTATGCAAATGAGGCACTATCATATTAAATATGTGCTAATCTTCATACATTTCCAGAACAGAAATCTTAACATTGGATTAAGCTAGGTTCATTTTGTTGATAAAAAAACAAATGAAACAAGAATTTCAAAGGTCTTTACGGAGGGAATTTGAGATATCTCTATTTATCACTCCATGAATCAGAAAATACTGTCAACAGCCATAAAAGAAAATACCTTTTTCTCCATTTTTTAAAAAATAAAATGTCCTATAAATCAGGCTATGAATCATAAATGAACAAACCCCTCAGTAAAAACTTTCAGAATATAGAGAGGAATGTATGTTAGTGTATATAAGTGGAGTCTGGAAAATTCTGAGAACATATATGTTTTGTAAAACATTTTGAAGACACTGCAGGTGAATAGGGTAAAATATTGACCTAATAGACATCACCATGAAACTCACATTAAGACCATACTTTTTGCTTCACAAGTTGTCTGAAGTGTTATGCTCAGATATGCAAACGAGGCATTCTCTAATGCAAACTTTTGGGGAATTTGGAAGAAACATACAGAAGCAAATAGACAAAGAAGTAAAATGCAAAAAAACAATGTCCACTAGTCTGAAAATAAAACGTCTAAGTAAACAAAACAGCCCAAAGTCTCCAGTGCCGGTGCATGAAAACTGAACCCAGACACACAAACACTGTGGAGTCACATCCAACGTTACAACCTGTACATCCTTCAGGGTAACACACACACACACACACACACACACACACACACACACACACACACACACACACACACACACGGGTGCCCCTGAGTGCTCAGACACCTGTACATACAGTATCAGACGTAACGCAAAAGGACACAGATCAGAGAGTGGGTACAGATGTGTCATTCACAGAGACTGTGGCTTAGTGGTGAGCAGGGTCGTCCTTCAATCAGAGGAGAGGCGGTTCGATACCCGGCTCCACTAGCCCTTGTCGATGTGTCCTTGGGCAAGACACTTAACCCCAAATGTCTCCCGTAGGCAGGTGTGTGAATGATAGCTACTGCTGATTGACAGGTGGCACCTTAGCCCCTCCCATCAGTGGATGAATGATGTAATGTTTGAGTGAGTACATCTCCAGGTAATACGGTCACACCTGGTACTTTAGTGTTTAGGACACATGCCATATACTCTTCTCCCCACCCTCCCCTTCTGGTGGCCTGGCCTCTCACCTCTCTGAGGTGAGAGCCAACTGTCAACTGTCAACTGCCAACTGTCCAATAGAGAAGAACCCTCCGAAACAGTTCTTAGAAAGCCGTGTTCTTTTGAGCTGCTCGGCTCAGCTCAGCTCAGCTCAGTTACCCCGTACCACAAACAGAGCATTCTGTCTGTCACCCTCAATGGCGTCTTCCCTCAAACTGTGATAATCTGTCTTTTGTCTCTCACTTCCCTCTGAGACAGATTAGCGGCTAATCTAGTTTTCTTTTCTGTAAATGAAACGACAAGCATGAAGTGACAGGGAGCTCGTCTCCACTCTGCTGTAGTCAGACCGTCTCTGGGTTCCAGAAACAGAAGCCTGAACTCGAATGGTGCTCTGGAGGCCAGATCTCCACCAGGTGCCCTCCCACCCACCCACTCCCTCCCCCCTCCCCCCAAACAAAGAAGAGTGGGTGGCGAAAACAACAAAAACAGGGATTTATTAATTTGGTATCATGTTTAACTTTAGTGGATCCTAACATATCGGCTATGGAATCAATCTGCAGCCCAAACGTTTCTATGGATACCAGATGCTGAGCCACGACTAAGGCCAAGATGTGGCCCACAACAGACGGTAAGACTGTGTTCAGCCTGGCTGACAGCTGGAAAGGCCTTTTGCTACCGAAGCACTTGTCGATCACTCGCTGCCCCGAACGGAGGTCAAGAGGAGGGAGGAGTCAGCAGTCAACGACGGGATGAAGAGGATCAATAAAATAGTTTATTCATAAAGAGTGAGGGGTGGAGGAGCATGATCCCCCAGGCTTATACCTGACAGAGATAACAACTACGTTCCGGACATTGTTAAATATCATCATCAGATCATGTGTCCAATGTATGAGTTGTCTCAGAGGTCCATTCCCAATCTCCTGTGTACATGAACATGATAAAAGAATGAATGGTTCAAATCAAATCAAACCTTCCTTTTATGTGTAATTGCAAATAACTGCAGTTTATTGGTCTGATAACTTAGCGATGAAAAGTTCTGGTGCTTTCATCCTGTACAACCCTTTCCCTTATCCTCCTCCTCCTCCTCCTTTAAACCAGTTTGATTTGATAAAGCATTCATAATATTTCTGTGGTCACTGAGTTGAATATTCCTTGATTAAAGTAACATTAAGAACATGACTAGTCTCTAGTATTGACTCTGGTTGGGATGAGCATCACCTGCTGTCAAACAATCAGCACGTAAAGTTTGTATTGAACATGCTTTCTTTTTTTTTTTACTTGATAGCGTTGTTAGAAAGACAAAAGTATCCAGTATTGTTTCCACATAAACCAGATTCATTGTGTTCCCTGAGAAGTCATACTAGTTTGAGAAACAAGTAATAGTAGAGTGTATGAGAATAAAGTCATAGTATATCATATAAATCTATACCTGTCCTACAGTCTGCTTTGCCTGAGGTTGTTGCACTCTGCTTTTATGGTGGTGACAGACACACACACACACACACACACACACACACACACACACACACACACACACACAGTTTAGGGAAGCAGCTGTGTGCTTCGTCCTGTATTTTGTTGCACACAACTGTTGATGTTGAGGCTGGCGTCTTCCTCGTTGAGGCATTTTAATTTAATTTCCTCATCAAAATCATATCTATAGGGACATTTCACTAGTAGCTAGATATTGATAGGGGCACTCTGCACCATCCCAGAAAAAGCTATTATTTCTGACAATAAAACTGAACATTAACATATAACTGGACCTGTGTCACTCTGTCAGTCATTGTAAAGTTAGAATATTCAACCTTTATTTTGACAGGAAGCCACACTGAGGCTGAGGTCTCTGTCTACTTTTATACTGAAAGACAATTCATGTTAAGGAAGAGTTTTTAGTTTGAAAGAGGGTTTATTTCACTTGTTTGATATTGAAGTCTAAAAATGACCCTGGTTAGTTTCACCATATAAATATAACTCACATAATGCTTCCTGGGATTACAGCGAGGTCAGAGGACGGTAAAGAAGCTTTTCATTTCTAATGTGGATTGCACTTGAGATAAAAGCTGCAATTTGAAAAGAAAAGTATGCATTTTCATTTTACACCATATGCAAATGACCTGTCTGTTTCCTAAAGATGATTACAACAACAGCTCTATTGTATAATGTACTCTGATGGTGTTTCTCCCAGTGGTCTATTCCTGGGGTCAATTAGTGAGGTATGTTCTTTACGTTACATTGAATGGAAAGAGTCCACGCTTTGATCATCATCCTGTCTCAGACAACTCCTTTACTTTAATAAAATCTCTATTTATGAACACTAATGCGTGAGTCAACTTTTTGCTGCCGGATGTTCTCGTAGAATTAAAAAATCAAACGTGATGGAACATTGTTTAAAAAAAACAACAAAAAAAACTAATCCAAACTTTCTGCACACTGTGTGACCTCATTCTGCACCTCCATTCATGCGCAGACAAATATGAATGAGATCCTCCTCCACGGTTGACCGAGGAGGCTCTGATTCTGAACCAGTCATGTGTCTAATCTGATAGAAAGAGCTAGTTAAAACACTGGAGCCACAGCTCTGACAGAGTCATACAGCAGCTCCTGCTGTCAGCGTCCGGTGAAGGAACACCACAATAATTATCCTCCACATGCTCCAGGTTTCTCAGTATTGGGGAAATGCACTGGGAACTAGCCAAACCTCTCATCATTGTTGTAAGTGACAAAGGACTACCCCCCCCCAAACATCTATTTGAGTCTGCTAATATAGTGGGAGCTCAGAACACCCCACTTGTGTACCGTCCATAGAGCACAAGAGGGACATTCCTGGGGCCTGAGAGAGGGAGAATCCTCAGGACTCCCCCGAACCGAAGCATGATAAAGTGTAATGTGTACTGTGTTAGTCAATACGCATATGTTAGTCAATAAGCATGTAGCAAGCCACAACAGTTCTGGTGGACATTTACGTCCCCGTTAAAACGCTTTCCGTGCAACCTGTTGCTCTGGCAGGAAAGAGGATTAAACTCTAACTTCACACAGAATCTCTGTTGGGATTTACTCCAGTCCTTCAGCGTGCTAATACAGGACCTGGTCTTCCAGAAGGACCACTTCAAACGGCCCTGAAAGTCAGGGGGAAAAACAACAACACACTGTTGTCTCCACTCACCCCATTTGAACATCATCATCGTCAGCAGCAGTGTCTTCAGATTCAGGTGAACTTTCCCCAACTCCATGGTAAAACCTGGACCTGCGCGGGATCACAAGGTGATGCGGAGGACAAATGGAAGCAGAAGTGCTGGGAGTCCTACAGGAGTCACATTCTGCTGCTCCTCACCGCGTTGCTGTTGCCCTGTGTTCAGAGGCTGGCATGCCACACACTGCCCATGCTCGGCTGCTAGTGAGTGTGCAGCAGCGGGCTCGGACAGACAGGCCCTCCTCCCCGTCCGCAGGGTAATCAGCCGTGAGAGCAGAGAGGCGACAGGAAAACATGAGCTGGATTAACACCTGCTGATACGGAGGCTCATCCTCTGAGCACTTTCTACAGCGCCATGTCTGCAATACATCACTTATGATGTGATATAGTCAGATTGTAACGCGATGTGATTATGGTTGTAAGCACTCACGAATGTTCATAATTATTTATAAGAACAATCATAACATATTATAAAGCATTTTACAATGACTTATATGGTCACGTATGATAATACTTCCTCATAGATGTTCACTCATTGACTTTTTTTCACAGTGTTTCGTAATTTCCATAGTTGTAATACATTATAATCTTTTCATAATGCATCATAATGTGATTGTATGTGACTCAAAGTGGTCATTGTTTGCTCAGAGTGAAGATATAGAAGATGTAATCCATTACAAGCTGCTTATGAGTCAGTGCAAATGGTTATTGTTTGCTTTAAGAAAAGTGAAAAAAAACACACCAAAATCCATGCGAGAACACACAAATCATGTTGTAAATTAATTCATACTCCAATTTGAATGATGACATTTTTAACATTTCACTCACACTTTCAGTCAAGTCAAATTCTAGACAATTTCTGAGACAATTCTACTTTACCAGTATATTTATTTTAAGAAATCATTTTTGTTGATCAAACATTGTCTTATAACATATGCAGTAAAGTAAGGTTGTTTCATGTATTATCTATGAACTGAGTCAGTTGAGTCTTAACATTACATTAGTGAAATATAAATGTCTATCATTCAGTTGATCATCATCAAAAGGTTGTGACAAATTGGAGCATGACCAGTTCAACAAATAAATTCATTTTACAATGTTTTTTTTCTTTTTCTTACATAGATTTATAAATTTCACTTTATTTAAATAAAACAATGACCCCTATAATAACCTATCACATATATATATTATATATTATATATTATATTATAATGCACTATAACAGTTATTATAATGCATTTAAAAAAAGATTATAATGTATTACAACTATATATCTAATTACCATACACTATGATCTTTACAAAATAAATGTCAGTGAGTGACCAGCAGTTATAAATTATTGTGATACTTGACCTGTGTTATGATTATTGTTATAAAGCATCATTCACATTTATGAGTGGTTTAAATATAAATATACAGCATTATGAGCAGATTATAATGCATTACAAATGTGTTTATGATGCATAATAGACATAGACAGTGTTACCAAAAGGGATAGTGTAATGTAAGGCATAAAGAGTCTATTCCATTTCAGTGGTTCATACTTTAAAAAGACTCACGAGTTAAATGAGACTAGTTAACTGACATGTGAACCTTCTACTGGTCTCATCCAGACATGAAGGATTCTGTTTTAAATTACACATCTCTTTCTGTGGACAGGAGCCATGTGTAAAGCTCCCAAATAAAACAGTTTGATAAGAACTGATAAAACAAACAAAATGAACTTGTGGTTAAAAAGAAATAACAACAGCACATATAATATGCAGTTTAGACAATCTGTGTTCTGGAGCAACAGGACGTCAGTTCCTTTGCCATGTTCCTTCTTCTCGTGGTTTTCTACAATCCACTGCCGACTGTTAAACACACATCCTGGATTTAACTGATTAGTCGCTGCATGTTGACAGTAAACAAAAATCATACTAATGTCATAATACCAGCATATGGCAATATTCAGCTTTCATAGAAATACATTCTACAATTAGTGAACATAATGCTTTTAAAAAAGGTTACAACGCCATCAGACTTTTGGAGGGTGTTCATTTAATCATTATGTTCAGTCAACCCTCTGAAACCAGACTACATTTATAAACTGGACTCGGGCCTCCTGAAAAGTCAGATTACTTTCTGTGCTCAACACAACCAGAGCGAGGTTGAGTTTACCTCCAGTTCCAGTCAACAAGACAAGACAATTGAGAAAAGCGAAACCCTTTAAGGACCACTTCAAGCAACCATACCCAGGGTTATTGTGTTCTGGGTGATTTCTTTTAAATTGAATCGTTTTTTATTGAATGCAAGTCTGGAATAGAGTCACGTTAAATAATGCACACATCAGTTTATTCATTACTCTATTATTGATATATTCTTTCCCCAGATCAAAACCATTTAATTCAGAAGAAAATGAGTGGTATGTATATTTGTTATTATCTCCACTGCTGCTGCAGCAAACTGCATAATATGTTGGGTGTCTAGTTACGGCTCCATGCTCAAGGACCTTTCGTGGTTGCGGTGATTCTAACTTTCTTCGAAACCCCTTTTATGTCCACTTTTATACGGCCACTGACTAGCTTCTGACTTCTCACTCGCTACTCATGTCGGTAGGGGGCGCTAGTGATAACACCGCTGAGTGCATCGCCGACCTCTGGCTGCTACTCTACGGCCAGAGAAACACTGGGGGAAAACCATAGACTGTCTATGGGGAAAACAGTTTGCCCACTTTTATTGTTTTTGATGGTGTGATCAGCTAACAGCTAATAGCTAACAGCTAACAGCTAACAGCTAACGGAACTACACACACAGCGTTGCTGCTGCCTCTGGGGCCAGATACACAGTTAGTGTCTTTTTATTGACGATCAACCTCACGTTTGAGCTTACATTGTCCAAAAATAGACGTGAACGCTCCAAGTCGCAGCCCCTGAGGCATGATGAAATGAGAGCGTATCCGTTGTGTGAGATGTGTAAGTGAAAACATGTCTGATACACTTGCAGGTTAGCCAACTGTGGTGTATTCATCCAATCCCACATTACAGCAGTGGTGGTTGCAGACAGACCTGGTGGAGATCTGTACACTGAGTGCACCACTCTGGTTGTACATTGTAATCACAATGTCCTCTGTTTGAGTCCAGTTCTGTTGGACGCCACTTTCTACAGTAACTGTCCAATACATGCAAAAAATGTATCTTCAGAAACATAATTGCCCGGTTTTACAGCGGAGCTGTCTCCATTCAATCATATGATGATTGTCTAACTCAAGCCACTCTCTGCTGGTTACTTTGAAAATGTATGTTTAGTGAAGTGTACGTTAAATTGTAGGCTATTTAACACAACATTGGTATTTTCCCTGTAAAGCAAGTCTAGATTATTTAAACCCAGTTTCCCTGTAACCCCTCACTATACGTGACCTTCACCCTTACTGAAATGTTACTGTTGAAGTATCTTATTGTGTTCACCAATTTCTCGAGTAAATGTGGGTGTAGTTTCTGTCTTTATGTACCCCACCTTTCATCCAGAATGAGCTGGGTATAGGCTCCAGCTCACACTGGTCCACATGACCCCTTTCTGAGTAAAAGGGTCAGAAAAGATGGATGGAGTGGCATCAATTTTACATTCCATATAAAATATAATGGATGAAAAAAGAAACAAGAACACTAAAGCAGCATTTTAGAGACAAAATATCTCAACTATCATAATTCCATAACTACTCAAAAAACAGTTTTCTACAGTCATTACATTCACACATACTCTTTTAACTGAAGGCATGTTGGCCTGACTCCACCGGGCGTCCTGGTGTGAGCCAATCAGCCTCTGGCGCTGTGTTGACCTGTGCAGTCCAGTGAATCCAGGACGGGTTTTAGTGTCTTCAGCAGCTTTAGTGGCTCCTTTGTAGCATGGAGCTTAGCAGTCAGACATCCATCACTTAGCCTGTTAGAGACTTGTTACCGCCCTTCACTCCCTCCACTCCCCATCCCTCCTGAAACACCAGCTGTGCCTGACACCCCACAGCCCAACAGACAGATTTGCACCCATGAACTTTGTGTCACCTATAGTAACTGGCACATGATCAGGATATTGTGCATTGGGCAGTTGGGTGAACGTATGAATCATATTAAACTCTAGACAGGCATTCAACCAGAAAATAGCACAGGGTTAAAAACCACAAAGGTCTTCGTTGGTGCTTCAGCAGTGAGAAGATGAAATACAAAAAAGTGATGCGTGTGTAATACTGTAGATCTGTGACTCTGTAGGCTTATGGGACACCAAAACACTGCACAGCAGTTGAGTCTGGATCTTACAACTCTGGAATGTTGTCATTGTAGCCTCTGTTTCAATCATCATGAGGTAAAGAGTGTTCACGTTAAAGTCATCTGCCAGGAATGTGTGATTTTGATTTGATTGGTCAAATTGTGGCCTACGATTATGAAGCCTTGACTGTCGCCATCTTTGTTTTAGGCTGTCGCCATTCTTTTTTTTTTTTAGCAACCAGAAGTGACTTGAGAGTCTGGAGTACGACTGAACGCTGAGTTCAGAGACATGAGACATGTTTAGGCAACTGAAATGTTACAATTAACATTCATGAGCTTAAAACACATGGTCAACAGAGTTAAAAACACGGACAACTCCATGGTGGCAACCTGTCAATCACAGTAAGTCCGTCCTACAGCATCCCCTGCTTTATGGTCTGTTTGACTCTAAATGGACCATAATTTACTAAATGAACATCATGCTGTATTGAAGAAGACTTGAAACTAGAGATTGAGACATAAACTCATGTTTACAATGTTTACTGAGGGAATAAATCAAGAGAGAAGTAGAGTAATTTTCTATAGACTTCTATACAACCAGAGGAGTCGCCCCCTGATGGCCATAAGAAAGAACACATTGGATTCACTTTTTGGAACCGGATGTTTGGCGCCTGATTTCAACTGACTATCTGAAAATAAGCAAAAGAAAAACAACAACAACAACAACAACAAATTGATGATTTCTTCATTCTAAGAGTCTTAGCAGTACTGGAGCTAAAATAAATTGTCTTGAGGGTGGCAATAATGTTGGCCAAATCAAAAGGGTTCATTCCCTTGGGAGCACGAATGTTTGAGGTTTGATGTTTGGGTGACACGAGAGGATGGCTCAGTGTTTAAAGGGCTCATCTTTTGGGAGCATAACAGTCACAGTACATTTTAATGGAAAACTGCAATTTAGTGGGAATATTGGTCTGATGTGAATGGTTCATTGACACTCTGCAATTTCCTTTGCCGAATCTACGACTTTGCCTGCAACTGACCAGCGAATGGGGTTGGATGTGTACTAGCATCCTCCTTGGACCATGAATTTCTCCAGCACTGCAGGCCAGTGAAACAAACAGCTGTTTGTGTCCCGCGTAAAACCAAGTCAACGCTGACTTATTCTACTTTACTTTTGTTACGTAACTTGTGTACATTACTAACGGCACTAAAACATGTACACTTGTGAGGTAACTGCCGTTAGTAGTGTACATAACAAAACAAAACTTATGTAACAAGCGTACTAGTGTTATGTAACAACCCAAACCACCATTTCTGTTCTCCACCTTGGGATAGAAAAACCTCGGTCCAGAAGGAAGAAGATGAAATTCAATGAGCAAAGGTTTGGAGTGATGATTTAAACTGGAGCCGGTGATCTGCTGTATGGTAAATGGTAAATGGACCTGTACTTGTATAGCGCTTTTCTAGTCTTCCGACCACTCAAAGCTCTTCAACACTACATGACATCATTCACCCATTCACTCCCATTCATACACTGATGGGAGGGGCTAAGGTGCCACCTGCCCATCAGGATTAGCTACCATTCACACACCGTAGGCACAGCTACGGGAGCCATTTGGGGTTAAGTGTCTTGCCCAAGGACACATCGACATGGGCTAGCGGAGCCAGGGATCTAACCGCCGATCCT
The DNA here is from genome assembly GCA_016806645.1 of Ophiodon elongatus. Classification (NCBI taxonomy): domain Eukaryota; kingdom Metazoa; phylum Chordata; class Actinopteri; order Perciformes; family Hexagrammidae; genus Ophiodon; species Ophiodon elongatus. The sequence goes on along the minus strand of JACSYO010001746.1, from coordinate 613,585 downwards.
CTGATTGAAAGACGACCCTGCTCACCACTAAGCCACAGTCGCCCACCTGTATAACTTGTCTGGTGCACAAGGACCCCGGGTTTAGTTGTGACTACCCAATCAGCATGTACTGTATGCATGGGACGAGTTTGTTTCCTGTGAAGTCGGAAGTTCATTTTGAAAAGACACTGTGCAACTTGAAAAGACACTGTGCAACTACACTGTGCAACTTGAAAAGACACTGTGCCACTTGTCTAAAACTGACTTTAGAGTGGAACGTAAAGAGCTTCAACGTTTTGAAGCGAACTGAACGTGAACTGATCAAGGGTCAGTTGCCAGACAGCACACAGCCCAACACGTTCGTACCTGCAACTGCTTTATCACAGAACAACCTCCAGTCCAGCGGTAAAACGTACCGTAACACGGATGTTCTTTCAGTGAGTGAAGTGACACCAATGCAAGCTGTGCAAAAACACAGAAGGAGACATGCTTACCACCGCAGAGGGAAAAGGCCGATGCAGCGGATCTGCTGTTCTGTCCTTGAGAGGTTCCTCCCTAATCAGCGATAGATACGGAGTGGTGAACCGCACGAGGAGCGAGCAACTGGCAAGTTAACACCATCTATTAGTCACCCGTGATGTTGACTGAAAAACAACGCTCCAACGTCTTTTGGGGTCAGCGTTGTGAACCAGTTTCCCGTTCACCATGATGAGCTCATCAGGACATGACACTCTGTGCCGTGTATGCAGAACAGCAGACTCATGTCTGTGAGCAGGGACATGTTAGTGCTCAGCTGAACGCTCGTGTTTTTTCCTACTTCAGTGGACAAACTGTCAGAAGCACCTTAAATCTAATCCGAGTTCATTCATGAATGACTCAGCGGGTCTGGATGCTGATGTGACTGCCCCCCTTTAAGCCTCTGAACCATCTGAGCACCACGTTTAAATTGTTCGTCATATATAGATTAAGCTGAACTCTTCGTCTCTTCAAATGTACTCAGAAGCTGGTATTGGTGGCTAGAGTTTATCAGAAATGTCCTATTTCCAGAAAAGCCAGCGTTCCAGTTTGAAAACAGAAGTAAAGCTGTATTCATTCACTCAGGTGTAGGGGGTCAATACTGTAGGGGCCGGGCAGTGTATTTTGTGCCTGGGGCCCCCCAGCAGCTTAATGTGTCCACTGGCATAGGAAGGGTTTATGCTGACGTCTGAGTGGAGGAGGGACCTGTCAATCATCTATTATAAAGTACAGCTTACCGGAGTGACTTTTGTCCCTAAAAAAATGCCGACTGAGGCCCCGTGAGGAGGTGGAAGCTGAGGTTGATTTCCCAGGTTGTACTTCCATGACTTGGCAGACACAAAGAGGTGTGAGGAGGGAGCCAGAGCAGTCACCGCTTCACCAGAGTTACAGCATTAGCCGGAAGATTTGGACGCAAGCCCAGAAATGAGTATTGTTCAGGAAAACAAAAGAATACATAATGTGACTTAAGCCCCGCCCTCATAGCCAAACATTTTTGGTGAAGTGATGAACTGTATGACAAACTATTTAGCTTTTAGTTGAAGAGGGTCCAAACTGAAAGGTTCAATTTACACTGTGTACAATATTGCACTTTGGATTTTTATAAAGCACGTGGAGGTGAGGAGTTTTTAAAAACAGAGTTAATTTTGTCACGTGACACACAATTTACACACACACACACACACACACACACACACACACACACACACACACACACACACACACACACACACACACACACACACACACACACACACAGTTTAGGGAAGCAGCTGTGTGCTTCGTCCTGTATTTTGTTGCACACAACTGTTGATGTTGAAGCTGGCAATCATATCTATAGGGACATTTCACTAGTAGCTAGAGGGACACTATGTACCATCCCAGGAGAAGCTATTATTGCTGACAATAAAACTGAAGATTGCTGAAATAAAAATATGAAATAAATTAAAAAAAATCTGTTTTTTCTTCATTTTCTTTTCCTTCAAGATCAACCTGAATGATAAACGCACATAACTGGACCTGTGTCACTCTATCTGTCATTGTAAAATTAGAATATTCAACCTTTATTTTGACAGGAAGCCACACTGAGATTGAGGTCTCTGTTTACTTTTATACTGAAAGACAATTCATGTTAAGGAAGTGTTGAAGTTTGAAGTAGCAAGAACACCTCAGATCTTTTGCAAAATGAAATACATAATTTGAAACTTTACACTAATTTATAAAAACCCAATTTTTTCACCATAAGGAACACACATGGTTCCAGGGTCCTAAATATAGACAGTGCAGGTACAATCTAGAATAAAATGAATATGCTAATTGTACATAAACAATACAAAATTATAAATAAAGTATACAAACATTTTCAATTAAATGAATGATATCGTATTTTCTTTGGTATTTCTGTCACATACAGATATGCAATGATGATTGCTGGTATAAATAAATAAATATGTTAGTATTGTCCTATGTCAAGTCTTTACTTGATCATGTGACGAGATGATACGAGACACGGGAGCTGGTTTAAGACTGACATGCCTCTGCTGCCATGTTGGCTTCCATTGTTATTGTGAACAGGTACTGTGGTCTTTCTTTAGAGCGGGAGTCCTGATCAATGAGTCGGCAATCCTCCATCAGGTGTTTGGCCAGGTGGCCCGGGCATCGGTTGACGGGTCCATGTGTGGTGACTTTATGTCAGATTCCTGTGTTATCCCAAACAAAAAACTTACAAAGCAGGTGAGTCCAAAAATGAGTAACTGAAAATCCAACAGGCAAAACTACACAAAACCGGAGCAGGTAAATAGAACAGGCTGGAAGGGTCTAATGAAAAGAGTCTATCCAGGTGCATTGTGGGAGAGTTTTTGAAGCTTGAACCACACTAGGGACTAGAGGTCAGGATACCTCAGGATACCTTGTTGTCATACAACAGTCTACAACATACTGATGAATTATTAAAATCTTACACCTATTTTGAATTGAATAAACCCGTTTGAACCCATAAAATGCCACAGTGGAATACAGTCTGCGATTAAACCAACACGTTGAGAAAGACATTGTTGACATCTTTAAATATTATAGTTAATGCAGGAAACAGGAATGAGAAAAAAAAGTACAGAGTACAGTGTGAGAGTTCTTTTTAAGAGGATCTTTCTGGTGCTGTTGTAGACATGCTACTTTCATTTCAATTGTCAATTAAACACTGGATAAGGAAGTGAAATTATTAACAGGTAAATACGACATTTTTATTTTGAACTTACATTTTTTACTTTTAAGTGATTTTCAAATGTGTTTTTATTTATAATTAATAATAATACTAAAAGTTAGGTCTATAATTCTGGCCCTCCTGGCTTCATAACTCATAAGTCATAATGCTCGTTAGTTGTGTGCCCTCTGGTGGTAATATTTCTCTATCACATTTCAGCAAGCTACTGTACTCGTGACATATTCCTCTCTCGCGTGATTTAATATGTCTGAAGAAAGTCGTCCGTGCCCTGCTGTCAGCATAAGACATGTTGGTTCCACTCCACTTCCAGATAAACAAAATGAGCAGAACCCTCCTGCTGCTTGTCGCCGCTGTGGAACCACCAGGAGTGAGCGAAGTAGCCCCTGTCACACATTTCTCACCGTTCCACATTGTACGTGACACCGGAAGCTAGTTTACCTAAGCGCCGGGATCTAAAAAGCCCTCAGCTCTGTCTTACAGGCGAGTTAGGACCTATGAATAGAAATGCCAAGGCTACCACCGTCTAAAACACACACAAATAATTTACGTTGTCCCTGTGGCCGATACATACGGAAAGAATGTAGTAGTACCTTTCTGAATATGTCCGTTTGTTTTCGGAGAATAATTAAATACTCCTTCGGCCTCTCCTGTAAGACAGAGCTGAGGAAAAAGTAGACTTGGGGATTGGATAGCGTTTCCATTATCTTTTGGTTTCATGCTGTCAGAACAGAGCTGCTATCCTTCTGCACTACTACGCAAAAACTCCCTGCTTGGGAAATGAATACTGAATAAATGAAGACTACCGTTATTTTCTTAGGGACACTATGTAATTCACAACTAGCTAACAGAATCAAGTCCACACACCATGGTGGTTAGCTAGCGTTAGCTGCGGAGCTAGGTTACTTGGACAATCCTTTCAACTTGCTCGCTGACAGGTTAGCTTACCACAGCTAACTTCGCTATGTGAACTAAGTAAGCCAGGAAAGTGGCGATAAAGAAACTCCCTGCAACTCTCTGGTTGGTGGACATTTTGAGTTTACATGTTTAAATGTAACTTTATTTGCTGGCGGTATCGCGGACTGTTCGTTGGCTGTTCTGGATGTTACCGGTAGCTAGTTTTTAATTAAATTGTAGTGGTGTTGCGTTACTTGGCTAACGTTGGCTACATAAGTTGCTAGCTAGCCAGGTCGCTAAGTTAGACTGAACGTAGTTACAAGTAAAGAGCGGACGTGATTGACAGCTATTCGAGTTGTGTTGTAACTAACCCACAACCCATCGTACCTGTTATCTGTTATCCAACACGTCTTCAACATACATGCTCTCCGGCTCCATGTGTGGCTCATGAAACTGTTACAAATGGGTGTGTGTGATGAATCCATAGTCCTGGCGCCTGACCGGCACCACGCTGACACAATGTAACGTTATATCTTGTGAATCCTTGTTTTTCTTTGACCAGCTGTGGAAAAAGCCCCTCGTGTTGAACATGAAAGCGAGGGAACGGAGACAAAAACATGACGGCATAAATCTGATACCGGCGAATGTTTGGCAATTTGACTTGACAGGTGATTGAAATGAGAATGCTTTTTAAAATGGTTATTTGTTATTTCTTTTGTGATGGACACATTGTACGTTATGATGTTGCTGTTTTGCTTCCTGTGACTAGTTGTCATCCAGGGTGGTTCAAGAGATTGTGATTATGTAACACAGGAGGGCCAAACTTTTTATTTATTGTGGGCCATATTCAGAAAAATATAATAAGTCACAGGTCCAACAATAGTAAAAGCATAATTTATAAATCAGTTCTGATATTATCTGATATTAAGTTATAACACACAGAACAGGGGGAAATGGTAAAATATCTGTTTCTGTGCCAATAGGTGAAGATGGATAATTTCACTGAATTTATTCGACCGCTAGTGTTTAAACTAGGATGTGCACTGTATAGTGCAATTTATTAGAAATATGCTCAAGTTATATTCTAGTTTATATTAAAAAAACTGCAGTTGGCCTGCAGATGTAAAGCATGCTGATCATATACAGCAGCTATTCACTTAACATATTGCATCTGCACTGTACATTTTTATGTAATGAAATTGTCAGTCAAACAACATATCTACAGATTAGAATTGATTATAATCCAATCAATTACGATTTTATTTCAGTAAAAGTGTCATACATTTGTTATAGCCTCTCAAAGACAAGAGGCAAACAGAACATCTTTGGGTTTTTTACTTGGTCAGAACAAACCTCATATTGGAATACCTCAAGTTATTCCAAAACACATTATTTACCAGATTCCTTCTCCAGATACTCGTGTCATCTTGTGCATGAATGATGTTCTGATGTCAGGCCCTCCCACGTTGTTCCTGCAGGTGTTGCAGGTCGCCCTCATGTGCCCATGGAGAAGGCAGCCTTCGAGGGGTGGCTGGAGTCGGTCTCTGCCACTTTCCTTACTCTAAACGACCAGCAGCGGAACCAGTCCCTGGACCACCTCATTTCTTTGAGCGGTGCCGTCCAGCTCCGTCATCTGTCTAATGGACTGGAGACGCTGCTCAAGCGGGACTTTGTGCGCCTCCTCCCCCTGGAGCTGGCCTTCTACCTGCTCCACTGGCTGGATCCTGAGACCCTGCTCATCTGCTGCCGGGTCTGCAAACAGTGGAATAAGGTGAGTGTGGTGCTTCCTGACATCTGGTCGTGTGGTCGTGGGGGGGGGGGTTCCTTCAATAATCAGTCAGCTGTTTACGGGGAAAATCTGAATAGTAAGCTGATTCTGATTATAATAATTAAGAACTGGTATAATATTATAGGCAGAGCCAGAATCTAAACACAACATAAATAAACTAACAAGTAGTGTATAGCAGCTCACCCTTCCTGGTACTGAAAGTACTTTAGTCCAGACATTCATCCATACAAGTGTCTGAAGTGTTCAAACGTTCCAACGAGCGTCCGTCTCCTTGTAGGTGATCAACTCGTGCACGGAGGTGTGGCAGGGCGTGTGTCGGGAGCTGGGCTGGAGGATCGACGAGTCCATTCAGGACGCGCCACACTGGAAGGCGGTCTACCTGAAGGCCAAACTGCGTATGGTGCAGCTGCAGGATCAGGAGGCCTTCGAGACGTCGTCCCTCATCGGCCACAGCGCTCGAGTATACGCCCTCTACTACAAGGACGGCCTCCTCTGCACAGGTACTGTACACAAGGGGGGGTCCCTGGCCCTCTGACAAATGATTTCCTATAATTTCCCACATGCTGTATCATTGATGGGGACCGTTTGCTCCGATAAAACAAGCATATTGTTTCCATTACTCCCGCCCACGTTAGCTTATGATGTTGTGAGTGTGACACATCACGTTAATCTGCCGTGAATCAGCCACTTCACGCGCTCCAATATAAGTATTTCAGTCCAAATTATCTGCACGAAATCCAACATGGCTGACTTCCTGTTGGCCAAAATATAAGTATATTATGCGTTTGTAAAAAAAAAATCTTAAAAAAGACAGCAATGATCTCACCAAATACTGTGAATATCAAAATAACTGTATCCCAACAAGGGATGGGTATGATGGCACTCCGTATGACATCACTAGCGTTACCTGCTGCTCCACCAGCAGGTGGATGTTCTGCTTGTTGGTCTCATGTTGTGATGAACTGCTGCTGGTTCCTCTTTTACTTGTGAGGCTTTTACTGAGTTTGAGACGACCAGAGTCCTCAGAATCTACTGGAGTCGCATGTAGAAACACTTTGGATCTTTGTCTCCTCTCTGACGTCATGTGAGTCTCATGCTGGACTGAGACTGAGACAGAGAGAGAGACAGACAGAGAGAGGAGGTTTGAGATGAAGACGTCTCACTCCGGAACTTCTAAAGTACCAATAGCAGAACCGGTAACTCCGGGCCGCATCAATACTCCGTGTTTTTATTAATTTAGATCGGTTCCCACTTAGAACCGGGTTTCGGGGGCATCCCTAATCCCAACCGTGTGTTTGAGGGGCGCTCCGGAGCCCGCCGGCCTCAGCCTCAACACATCATGTTTTGATCCTGATGTAAATGCAGCTACTGGTTGGGGGAATGTTGAATTTACACAGCGTACTTGCATTTGAAGCTTTCTTCTGTTATTGTTGTGCATTTGCTTCGAGTGTTTGGTTTGCTGCGGCAGCAAAGTGATGTTGCACCACAAACGGACGTCATGAGACGTCTGTTCCTCAGCTCAAAGTCTGAGACGCATTGTCAACATTTGGCTCATTGGAATGAGCCTCTCTCCTGCTGCACCGTGCACTCTGCACTGGGCCCCGAAGTACCCCACGGAGCCTCAACCCGAACAGAGGCCTCATCAGCTAGAAACACCGTGTTTATATACATGATTTATTTTGTATCTCTGTGTTTATCTTCTATTTTTTAAAACACTGCATATTTGTAATGATTCAGGATTAAAAAAGAGATACATTTTCAATATTAGTAACAAATAGAAGAGATGTGTCAACTGGAGGGTCACATTTCCATCATAGCAAAGAGAACCAACAGGAATAGAAATACAATGGTGCCTGTAGCAGCATCCTCATAGTAAAAACACAGAATTCAGCATGTCCTGAGTCATGTGACATAACAAGCTACCCTTATTCACAACTAAATCATAAAGACTTCTCTTCAAACAAATCCTTCTGTTATAGCCAATGAGCATTCAGCTCTCAGACAAAAATGAGGCTTTCTGAAACGTGGTGAAACTATACATCAGTGATGAAGTGTGCGGTGACAGTGACACTAGATGTCCACGTATAACATGTTCTACAACCCCTCCTGCTCTCCTCACTGACTCCATGACTTTAGCTTTGGTTTTGTTGTAGAGTCTCTCTGTGTCTGTAAAAACCTTGAGAAAGTGTGCAACATAGCACGAGAGCTCTGGACCTCATTGACGGAGTGGGGGTGCGAATCATTGGCACAAAAAAGTGTGAATCTGCTTAATGATTGGCTTCGCCCTCTCTGAGTTGGGTGAAAGAAGAAGAAGAAGTGTATGTTAGCTTTCAAGCCAGGAGGTCAGATTGTATCCACATTAGTTTTAGCTAGTATTTAGCCTAGCTCAGAACATAAACAAGAAGCACGTGTATCACATCTGTTGCGTTCAAGGAATTGACCGCTCGCTGTCACAGAACTGTTACAGGCCATCATAACGTAGAGAATTGAGTTTGAGTTGAGTTTACTTATTGAATTTTCTGCATCGAGTCCTAATCGTTCAAGAGAGAATCCCTAACTCATTCACGGACGGTGCAAGGTGCCACCTGTGTTTCTTTTTAATAATCAACAGCAGAGGTCACTGTTGGATAGCTTACTGTTCAAATATCCAGACGAGTATGAGCCTGTGTTTTTAGTTTGAATTAAAGA